>CM046863.1:52356024-52913100 GCA_025617745.1 Heliocidaris erythrogramma | reverse complement strand
AACACATCCTCAGACTAAGTGTGGTTTCTTCTATGTTGAATAACAATTTATGTTCTATACCAATACAAATATCACTAACCTTCAGCATCGGATGAATTAATGTTTTGATATACACAAAACCATGTTTTAGTGCCTTGAACTTTACTTTTTCTTTATACTTATTACAAACAGTCTTCTATATCAAGTTCTTATTCACATGTGTTCCCTTTCCTGAACAATTGGAATATCCACATAAATCTAGTAAATCTAGACAGCAGATTTCACTATATAGTTCTACATCTCATCGATAGTATACGCAGTGCAATACAGTGCATGCATGCTAGCTATTATGCGCTATGCCTGCATGTGTAACTCGCGGGCTCACACTACATTGGGTCACAACATGGCGCCTGTTGCCACGTGATCGCAAAAAACTCGAACCGGGTTGGCCAAACTCTATGTATGGATGATGGCTCTGCACAAGATTAGAGTACCTTTATATAGAGAGTAGCGACATGGACGTCTGACTTTTCTGGAAACAAAATGGAGTTTGAATTCTTTCTATTGAGAACACCCAGGTGATTATCGGAATTGAATAGAAATGTTGCATAGCAGTGGAAACAAAATGGCGTTCAAATCATGAGTTGTCGCTACTCTCTTGCATGTAGTTACTCTACACAAGATCAGTGCCGTATATACATGTATAGAGAGAGTCTAGCCAACTCGTCTCCATTTAGGTAACAATATGGTATTGTTTACAATACTCATATGAATGTCAAGGCAAATATTCAATTTTTTTTTCCTGCTATAGAAAAAAACAACGCCCATGCTTTCACCCCCCCCCCTTTCAGAAATATAGGCCTAATAACGAAATGATTGAAAGGAGTTGGGGGGGGGGGGGGTCCAACAGACACAATTTTCTCCCTCTAAATACCACCGCGGTCATTTAACTAATTACGTTTGGTGGAAGATGATAAGTTAAATAGTCTATAGCTATCCAATCCTTAAAGTTAGGGGTTTAGTATTTGCTTACGTACTTGCATACATTAATCCACTTTTTAATTCATTTTTAACTTCAGGGAGCGAAAAAGCAGACTCTGTCATGAACGTTAAGAGCACAGTCAAATCATTACCTTCTCAAGTAAACCAAAAGTAAGTGTGCTTTAGACATCCATACCTAAGTTACTTTACATTTTCAGATTCAATGCATACATTGCTGTTTGTCTTTTGAATTTCATTCATTAGTTTACATTGCTCATAATCATGATTTAGCCGGATAGACTGGAAAGCATTACTATGAGAGGAAAGCATTATTCCTATGACAGCAGGAAGATGCTTACGGTATTTATCGCGTATGTTGTTGTTGTTGTTGTTGTTTTCTTACATTAACGCTCTAGTCACATTAGACTAATCCAGTTTCAAAATAGCCAGTTGAAACACATAATGATACAACTGAGTTGACAGACGCATGTTTCATCTGTATTTCAATTATTGCTCAAATTCACTCTAAACATTTCGTATTTCATTGCAGAGTAGTGCGTATTGACGAGCAATTCGAGGACCAAGGTAAGTATATCTCATTTAGAGTGCTATGGTCATGTTTCACTGTATGCGTCTTTTGGTGGGATTAAAGGCAATCTCCTGCGATTCTAGCGTCCTTCATACGATTCCTGGAGGGTGTCATGCACCCTCCCCATATACCTACACCTCTCTTAAGGGGCCTTCGCATTATAACGACACGACGAAACAAGTTGCAAAATTACGAATACGCAGGAATTCGGACATATTTTCCGACGAATAAATTCCCTGGTAGTCAGACACAATCAAGACCAGGGGCCCGTTGCACAAAACTTGCGTTGGAACGCAACTCAGGAAAATCAAACGCAACTTTCTTTTCAGCCAATCAGAAGTGCGCATTAAGGACTTGCGTTTGATTTTAGGAGTTACGATCAAACACAAGTTTTGTGCAACGGGCCCCAGTTAAATTACATGTACTTGGAAAGAGGCGTATAAGAAACAATGAATATAGGCCTAGAGCCTTAAAGTTCAGTGCGCGTCAGTGTGTACAAATGGCATCGGAAAATCTCGCAACGTCAACCAACTGTAAATGTATTCATTTATTTTTCTGAAAAATAATACTGCTGGTCAATTATCTTCAAAGTCGGTGAATTATTTGTCACATGATATAACTTTCAAACGACAAACACTTGAAATAAATCTATACTCAGCATTATTTTAAAGAATATATACATCGGCAGATGGTTTACTTTGCAAGATTGTCCCAATGCCTTTTGTATGCAATGAATAGCACTGAACAATGGGGGCTTTGTCAAACAGTGTTCATCATGGGTACACGCCGTTTTCCAAGTATTTACCAGTGCTCGGGTTTCCGAAGTTAAATTGTGTCTGACTACCTGGGGCTGGACCTAACGAACCAGCACGAATTCCGAACTGAACCAGGGCAAATGCTGAACGAATGTCAACGATCTCTTAACGAACGACTGACGAGCTGTACGTGCGTTCTCCGTATGGTATACGAATTCAATTCTGCCGTTCTAATGTAAACCTTCCCAAATTCCTTCTTTAATAATCTAAGCTAATTTTGTAATTTAAAAAAAGCCGAAATTCCCAATTTGTCACCAGGCACCACAAAACGACCCAAAAGTCGGCAGAAATGAATTTTTAGTTAAGGTCTGATTCTGAAAGAGGAGATTCCAGCTTTAAAATGATTATAACTCATTAGCATTGGATATTCCTAACCCACTGTACGAGTGGAATGCCCAGTCCCACAGAATGTTACTATTGACAAAATAGGGTTGAACGTTTGCAATCTATTGAAGCAGTCTGACTTACGTGGTATGGTGCAAAGGTGACAAAAGGAGGATTAGAACTCAATAGAAATTTCTATGAAGGGATGATCACATTGTGCAAAAACTTGGCATACTAAATACTTCACATCCTACTCATTATAAAGTTGATAGGTATTAAAGATAAAGTTCAGTTCTGGTCATGAGATTGAGTTGTGAAAGAAACTGTCTTAAAGCAATTGGGAAAGGTTGATTATATAGCACATAAGAATTGGTGTATGCTGTAAGGTTTTGGAATCACCAAAATAATAAGAAATTGACTCTAGCCTGCTGAGAGTCACATGCACTGCACACCGAAATGTGTATATGGGACTACACTCACATGTTCGGCCCGAACATTTCAGCTGTTTCTTGTCATATTTTGAATGTGAGGGCATTTGAAGAGCTATGATATTCAGGGGACATATCTTCTATGATAATCTTCCAAAGTAACATAATAAGAATGAGAAAGCTCACAAATTATTTTTTACCTGTCCCAGAACGAGTATTAAAAGTTTCCCTTTAGTACAAGAACTTACTCTGTTTTAAAGTTAAGGGAGATCAAAAAGGAGACGAGTATTCAGGGTCCTAAAGAAGAAAACTAATACAACAAAATCCAGAGAAGACACAAATAATATGTTACCAGGAACCACAAACCCACCAAAAAGTCGCCAGATATGAAATATTAGTTACGGCCTTATTCTGAAAGAGCTGATTCTCAGCTTTAAAATGATATTGTCAAGGCTTTGTAATTAGCCAGTTAAAAACAAATGGAAGGAAGACTCCGAAGTCATCTCGTATAATTATCTTCTTAGTTAAGACTTTATTGTAGAGCTCTGCTAACAGCTTCAAGCAATACTGGAACATTCAGAGATTCATAACTGAATACTACTGAAGCTAACTCATAGTAACTAACTCCCCTCATCCTAAACAGAAGTGCTTATATACAGAATCACTGCTCCTAAAATGATGGATATTGTTTATATTTATAATGACAGCTTATGCTGGCCTCTGTATATAACACACCATTATGATAACCCATTAGACTTGACCCATAGTTTATACTCAAGTTCATATGTCACTATGATGACCTACTAAAGACTGACCAGCTGCTTGTCAGGCTGTGTTATATAAAACTAGAGCTGTGAGTAAATCACTTGTAGGCCCCAGTATATAGGAGGGCAAAAATGCCTAACTCTGTGAGTTAGAGCGTAACAATATAACATCATGTTCCTAACTCACTGTACAAAGACAAGAATGCGCAGTCCCTACTTCTGAGACATAAGGGTTTAAAGTTTGCAGTCTATTGAAGAAGCACTCTGACTTGCAAGGTGTTGTGCTAAGGTGACAATTTCCATGAAGGGATTATCAATCAATCAATCCAAGAACTTACTCCGTTTAAAATTTATGGGAGATCAAAATGAGACAAGTATTCAGGGTCGTACAAAAGAAAAGTGATACAACAAAATCCAGAAAGACACACATAAGTCTAATAAAAGAAATTGTCAAAAATACCACTTTTAGATTGTTTGGGGCCTCCAAATTTTTAGGTTACTTAGAAAAAGTATACTCTTTCAGGAAATACCAAAAACTAATACTTGACCATGCCAACCAAAAAAACACATTGATTGAGCTCTAACTGAAAAATCACATATGTGAATGTCCAACAGACACAAATTTCTACAAGTAAAATCTTCATTGATTCATACCATCACGGCCACTTGACTACATCATACAGAGCATACATGTTCCATTAATTTTTTTGTTTGATGTTTGAATAAGTTAAAATGTATATTTTATTTGCTTGCTTAATTGCATATATTATTTTACTATTCAAATTCCATTTTAATCTCAGGTAGCGAAGAAGCAGAGGGTGCCATGAACGTCGAGGGCACGGTTAATTCAAGCGCTTCACAAGAAACAAAACAGTAAGTTCGCTTCTGAAAGCTTGCCCTCATTATTTATAGTTTCAGATTCAGTTCATACTGTGCTGTTTATCTTCTCACTACATGTTCCCGTTGTTTATATGATTTGGCCCTATAGATTTATTGGTCAGATATATGATTCAAGGAGGAAAGCATTCTTTCTTGAGGCGATCCCACAAAGGACACGGGAAACGCTCGTACGGTTGTAGTGGTCTTTATTCCATAACCGAACGCAGAACGAAAACACACATACACAAAAAAAAACCCCTGCAAGGAACAACAAAAAGAAGCATCATAAGAACACTAAAAAGAGCTCTGCGTCACCAATTACAATCTTCGAGTCTGGAATTTACAATCTTTATCTAAACTAAGCATATCCCCTTGTTAAGCATAATAATCTGTATTATACATACTTCCCTAAAAGAGCCCTTTAATTTCATCATGTAAAAAGAAATACATGTTTATATTTTATCCATTTAAAGCTTTGTGTCAAATATATAGGCCCGTTTACGTCTCGCCAAATGACAAGTAATTCCGATCCCTAAATCTAAACGTTCCTTTACATGAATATAACGTATGAAAGATTCGTACCCTTGATCGGTCACTCCTCGGCGACAATCAGTGGTCGCCTCCCCCAGCTATACTAGCACTGGACTTAGACGTAACTCGTCCATACCGACAAGACCTTGGATTAAAACAGCATTAAATAATCACTCATTCAAGTCTACAAAAATTACGAACATGAATCGTTGCTATTCAAATTTAACACTTTAGATATTACTGATAAACCATTTAATTCAGCCAAAATATCTAACAAACTGGCAAGCTAATATTGCACTCTACGCCAATTTCCGTATCTGAACTAATATTTCGCAACACAAGAAATATAACTTCACAGTTCTATAGTTGTATCATTCATTTACAAGAAATCAATAAATGTCCATTGTATTCAGTAACTTTTGTGCACATACATTAAAATCCGAATCTATACACAGTACAATAATTCCCATATCAAATTCAAACAGATAATTATCTAGATGACAATATTGTGTTCAATGATAATGATTATCATAATAATAACAACAATAATGATGATGATAATAATAATAATAAAAAATTATTCATATAATTCATAATGCGGCAAATGCAATCTGTAGAATGCTCTGGCACAGTTAGGGATAAAGAATACATAAATTAGAAAGTTCAAAGACAAGAGAAGAATATGATAATGATAATGATAATGATAATAATAATAATAATGATAATAAATCATATATTAATTTAATAATATAAATTTTTAGCGCCCCGTACGGAAAAGTCGCTATACCAAATATATTGGAATGGATTATATGAATTACAATCACCTAAATGTATCTTGAGTTCTGGTTATGACGGAAAGTAATATTTTACAGATTCAACAAAAATTACTCTGAATGTCCGATGCCACAAATAAATTACTTAATCGCAAAAAAAAATGTTTAGCACTAAGTATAACAGGTGAGTATTAAGGGAAAGGAAGATAACATCGAACTATTTGTCAAGTAAGCGTGTAATTACAGATCACATGGGGGTTTTCTTTGGTTAATATTATTCCCGGTATTGCTTTACATCTATTAACTTTTGATGGGAAAAAAAACGATCAGTTTAAAGACTGAAGATCGAGAATTGACTGAAGTCCAGTTTCATCAGACATTTCCAGAACTCAGGAGCAGTTTTTAATCTTCGTTTAGTTTCAATTTGATTAGATGAGTTGCCTATTATTTTGCCCATTGACAAGGACTATGGTTAATTATTTCAGCCGAGCAATTGAAGCCTGGGTAACAGATGCTCATATCCTGAAGGTATCAAAGCATCTCCATCCTAATCTGTTCTACGATGTTCATGTTGCAATGGGTATTGACTTCAGCATCGCTGAAGGTATCAGGAACGAGACAAGAGATGTTTCTGAGCAGTTCATACTCTTGTTCCAGAAATGGAAAGCCAAATCACCTAGGACGGTCGAAGATTTGAATAAGATACTCGTCGAAGCCAACGCAGGAGGGCTCGTGTTTTCTGTTAAAGCACACTCTCGAGATTAGAAAGCGAAAGCTCTTATCTTAAAGTACGACGAGTAAATAATAATACTGACAATGGGTGATTTCACCCTCGGTGTTGGTGTTTGGTGTTAGTGTCTGTTTTGCCGCGAAATCGTGATCTAACACCGACTAAGAAATGGAAAAAAAATCAGTCGGTGTAAGGTGTTGACCTCTGATTATTTGACGTAGTTCCGGTTGCCGGTGTTTATTTTTTGTGTAATTTAACTATATTCTAGACTAATAATTAAATAGTTTTAAACATTTTTTTTTCCTTCGTTAAAAATGGTGCTGGCGACATTGACAGTGTTAAGCTATCGATGCGCTTTATTAGGATATCGGTATCGACTCCTAAATCTGAACAGGAGTATTTTCGCTCTAAACACCAACACCAAACACCAACACCGAGCGTGAAATCACCCAATGACGATAATACAGGAAACTTTTAATAGTGCAGTATCGATTGGGATATTATCCTAAATAGTTCATTAGGATTTGCTTTTTCGTATTTTATTTTGCTTCTTCAGATTGTTACAGAAAATTTGTTTGCCATTATTGCATAAAAGCACAGAATAAATAATTTGATCTGGGTACATAGTATATACATAACGTAAATACATAAACGTTTGGAACATACACGGGTGTATGTGTGCATAAATAGGTCGCGTTACCCTCAAGTACATTGTAAGATCAGTACACTGCCATAAACTAGACGACTAAACTAGCAAGCACCACTTATTTAAATGAAATGTCATCTTTCCTTTTCTGAAAGCTATGACTTTTTCAACTTTTTCTAAATATAGTATTTCTTTCTTGAAATGTTCAAAGCTTATGGTCTTATCTTGACATTTGTTACGAAAAATAAAATACTTGGCATAAAGGATAATGGTATTTACAAGAGTCTTCCGTGTATCAACCCCCAAAACAAATATCAAGACATGTCAGAGGAGAGAGGAGTACTGTAGTGCTTTCTAGCCATTGGTTTACATTTTGCCATAAACAACGTACTCTCACACAATAGAAAAAAAGATGGAGTATAGTTTGTTCCTCAATATTACATAGGTTACATAATGGAGAGGATTTTATACCTATTTTAAACAAAAATTTATTCGTTGGGATTCTTCGATGCAGAAATTTAAACTGGAAAGTTCGAATTTTGGTATCCAATGTAGCAAGGAATGAAATAGTAAAACGGTCTTTCCATACAATTAAATTTTCAAGAGGTTGATGCAGGTCCGTTTCCCACCGTATCAAATTTTGAGAACTATCGTTTCTACAAAACTTGTTTAACATCTGAGAATAACAAAATTTGACAGGATATTTATGAGATGCAAACAATTCAAACTTTTCATCGCAAAAAGCGACATGCCCATCTACATATGTTTGTTTGACAACCGTTTTCCATTCAGCGGGTATGGCCGATAATATTGCAAAATGGTCTAAAAAGCTAGAAATGGGAAGATTATATTCAGTCCGTAGTTCTTCAAAAGACTTAAAGAAGCCATTGTCTCTTATCAAATCTCTTACATATAATATACCTGCGTTTAACCACCTCTTATAAAATATAATTTTGCCGTCTATTTTAATAAATGAGTTATTCCATATAAATTGGCCAATTATGTCTTTATATTTAACGGGGTTGTAGTATTTGTAGTAGGACCAGGCCTTTAATACATCTATCCAGAAAGGGTTGATAGATAAATATCTGCATTCTTGCTCTGAAAAATTCCCTTTGAAAATATAGTTTCCTCCACATTTATCTAAGAAGAAATTGGCAAACAATTTCCATTTTTTCATTCCTATTCCCTCTTCTTCTAAAAATCTTTTGACCCATGATAATTTCAATGCATGACAAAAGCTTTGAACATGTGTCATTTTTAAGCCACCATTTTTGTATTCATTATACATTATAACACGTTTAATGCGATCAGTTTTACCATTCCAAAGGAAATTGAACAAAAGTCTCTGTAACTCATCAAAAAAACGTTTTGGTGGATCTTGCATGTTACTAAATAAGTACACAAATTTGGGAATCACCAGCGACTTGATTATAGTGATTTTCCCAAACAATGTTAAATTACGACATCCCCAAATATTCAACGTTTTCTTAGCTTCTGCCAACTTCGTTTGAAAATTTTGATTAAAGCAATCTACATTTCGTCTTAGAGGTACATATATTCCTAGGTAAAACAAGTAGTCTGTTACCCAATTTATGTGGACATCTGGACACAAAATACCATTCCACGGCCCCAGACAAGCAATATTGCTTTTTTCAATATTAACTTTCATACCTGATATTTTTTTTAAAGATGACAATATATCAAAATGTGTTCCGTAAATTTGCTTCATTTGCCGATAGATAGATAATCGTGTCATCAGCGTATTGACTGACTCTAAGTTCAGCTCCTTCAATTTTTATTCCTGTGATTTTATTACTTTGCCTTATCATGATGCCTAGAATTTCTACTCCAACTAAGAACAAGTACGGCGACAAAGGGCAGCCTTGTCTTACACCTTTTTCTAGATTAAAGCTGCTTGAAAAGTATCCATTGTTGATTACACAGCTGGATATATCTTCATACAAAACTCTAAACCATGTAGTCATGTCCTCCTTAAAACCAAAAGCTTTTAAGCATGCTATTAAATAATTCCACTCAATATTGTCAAAAGCTTTTTCGAAATCTATGGATACAGCCAAACCTTTACACATCTTTACTTGACAATATTTAATCACATCTTTCAATAACCGAATATTTTTCCCAATGTAACGCTCTTTGAGGAAGCCTGTCTGATCGAAATCTATAAGAGATGGGAGCACTTTCTTTAGTCTATTAGCAAGAGCCTTCGCTAAGATCTCGTAATCATTGTTTAAAAGAGTGATAAGTCTCCAATTTTTTAAATGAAGCTTATCTTTGCCTTTCTTAGGTAATAAGGTAATGATCCCCCTCTTCATTAATGAAGACATCTCTCCATTTAGAAAAGAAAAATTATACACATTGCATAATAAATCTTTAATGTCTTCCCAAAACACTTTATAAAAATTTATTGGGATCCCATCGGACCCAGGTGTTTTCCCGCTGGGTATTGATTTGATAGCTTCAAATACAGTACCTTCACAAAGGTTTGCACGTTCTTCATTTAGCTTAGGGATCGAAATGCTATTAAAAACTTCTTTGATATCCTTCTCTTGAGTTTTATATGATGTGTATAGATTTTCATAAAATTCTCTTTCAAGGTTCAAAATTTCAGTCGGGGAGCAAATAACCCGGTCGTATTTTTTGAAGCTTTTGAATATTTTTGTTGTTATAATTCCTTTTCTCCAAATTAAAAAAATATTTCGTGTTTTTTCGTCATCACCAATCCAAGATGCCCGGGTTCTGATGATTGATCCCCTGACAAATTCTTCTTGAATTTTAGTTAATTCCGATTTCTTAATCAATAATAAATTTTCAGTGTTTTTATTATCCGGATTTAGATCAAACTCATTCTGCAGTCTTTCTATTGCAGTCAGACCCAACTCCGTAATACCGAGCACAGGTATATACTCCGAAAACGGCGTATAGAACAAGATGAATATAGAGCCCTCATCGTTCAGTATGTGACAGTGTGTACAAAAGGCATGTGGAAAATCTTGCAAAGTCAACCTGCCAACGATAAACATATTCTTAAAAATAATGCTGCGTGTCAATTATCTTCAAAATCCTTGAATGATTCGTCATGTGAAGTGAATTTCAAATGACAAACATTTGAAATAAATATATCCGCAGCATTATTTTTGAAAAATATATTATCAACAGCAGGTCGACACTGCACGATTTTCCCCATGCCTTTTGTACACACTGCCTCGCACTGAACGATGAGGGCTCTATATTCATCTTGTTCTATACGCCGTTTTCGGAGTATATACCTGTGCTCGTTATTACGGAGTTGGGTCTGACTGTATTGTTTTCACTAATAGCTGAAAATCATGTTTTAAATTTTGTCTAATCTTTGAAGATAGTTCAATGCACTTTTGTTTAACTTTAAATTTTACAAACTCCCATAGGTTGCAAACATTCATATCAGGGTACGATTCAATTGTAGATTTGATAACTTTCCTTATTAGTTCCCGGTTACATTCTTGTAACAAAAGAGATGTGTTCATCTTCCAAAACCCTGGTCCTCTCTTGGGAACCTTCTTTATAATAATTAAAGTAATGGCTGAGTGATCACTTCTGTGACCGTAATGTATATTGCAGTCTTCAACATAATCACCAATACTGCTGGAAACCAAGAAATAATCCATCCTACTTCGAGAAAGTTTCGAACGCCAAGTGAATTGAAGCTTACTGGGGTTTCTGTTACGCCAAATATCGACAAGATCAAAATCATTTTTAAGAGTCTCTATGGCACTGTGACAATGGGGGTGATATTGAACACGCAATGGGTGACGATCTAGAAGAGGGTCTTGAATAGTGTTCATATCACCACCAACTATCAATGGTTCTTCACCATACTCACTTATCAAATCATGTAAATTTTGAAAAACATTGACACTGTCTCTATTTGGAACATATAAATGTACAATTGTAAATTTACATTCGCCATAAACCATATTAAGCAAAATTAGTCTTCCGTCAATATCTCTATTTACTTCTAGAACTTGTAGACCACAGTTAGCTCTCAACAAAATACAGGCACCGGCGCTATCTGACTGCCCATGACCAAAATATATCTTATTACCCCATTCACTTGTCCATACTGATTCACAGTTTTTTGTACTGTGGGTTTCTTGCAGCAGGAATAAATCATAACGTTGCTTTCTAAGCCAACTGAACACACATCTACGTTTCATATCGTTAGCTAGACCTCTAACATTGAGGGAGTATAACTTAACTTCTAAGTTTTCACCCATTGTTCTAGTTTATATTGTAATTGACTTTCATACAAATGTAGCCACTTTACTATTTTCTTTGAAGAAGCAAATCTAAAGTACATAGAATGCAACATAAGGTATTTGTAAATAACGCAAAATAAAATTAAAATTCGAAACCTTTCGTCATGGCGCGGAACATGAGTCATTGTTTTTCTCAAAAACGTCCAAAAGTCTGAGACGAAATAATGCAAAATATTATTCTCCGTCAGTCCAATAGGCCAAAATGGTTATTTAAATCAAGTATTCAGTGCTTTTCCCCAAAAACTACAGGTCAAGGATAGTCTTGAGGGATCCTGGTGTTCCTTTTCCCCCTTCCTTGTATTCATTAGGATTTAACTTTTCACATTTTCCATATTACAGTTTCTCTTATTATACATTTAATGCAGTTTATTTGTACCTACGTTCGATTTGACATATGTGACCCGTCACGTCAAAATGATACAGAAGTCGCATTTTTTGAAATTGCATTTTATTATTGATTATTATTCTCCGTTTCATAAGCTTTAATTTGGTATATAGTTCAACTCTAGAGAGTGAGTATTAGTGGAGATAATAGCTTTTGAATCTTGAGTAAAGTAGGGCTGTGGCAAAGTATTTCTTCGAGAAAAACGCTTCCAAAGTTTGACTTCCGTTTTGCAGTCATGCAGCATTTTCCGTTTGTAATGTCAAATAGATTTTTATAAAGCCCTTAGCAACCGTTTATTAATTCTAATAAAAACTAGTCCTTATGTTTCTTTAGGATCTCTTCTCATGAAAACATGAATTTTAATTCATTTAAGCCATGAATTCTAACGCTTTAAAGGGTAACAAATCAAGTAGTTTCACGGCACTGAAAAAGCTTCCCGCATCAACTTCATGCTTTTTTCGTTGAGCCTTTCCTATGCCGGTATGATTTTCTTAAAGGGTTGATTAACCTAGCTATAGTCAAAAGGTTTGTAAGTCTGTCATTTTGTGCGGGGAAATGTATTAATCATGTAAACTTGATTTCTTTCAATGTTATTTGCTTTCTTTTTATAGCTTGGATTCGATTGTCGCAAAGTCATTCAATTTTGGCAAATTTACTGATTAGACTATAGTCTTTACCAAGAATAATATTGACAGAGATCGTTGATGTCTGCATATGAATCTTACTTTTTTACTTTTCGTCTTGTGAAAGAGCAATAGAAATCGCCGCTTTCTTAAGCTGAAGAATTAACACACGATTATTGATTTTCTCTCTCTCCTTCTACATCACGCACCTGTTTCATAATCTCCACAGTTTTATTTCTTTCTTTTGAAAGCTAACTCTCTTTTCGGTTCGCTCTTTACTTATTACCAGATTAAACAACGATGGAATGAAACAGAATCATAATAAAGAAATTCTATCCTGCTCTAGTTAGTTCTACCTTTAAAAAATGTTTATAAAAGCGTCTTTCTTTTCTTTTCGCCATGTCAAAGAGGTATAGAATTCGCCCCTTTCAAAGAACAAGGATTAAGTCACATCCTGCCTTCGCGAGACGATTGATTTTCTTCTCTCTTATTGTCCTTCTCAGGGGCCGCGGAACGCCTTGGAAAGTGGAGGGGCTAAGTGGGGGGGGGGGGGGGGGGGGGGTGGGGGCTGCGTGTATAACCACATTTTTGCACTGCCATACGTTTGCACGTGTTTACTGAAAAAAGTGTGGGGGGGGGGGGGGGCTGCAGCCCCCAGCCCCCGGTTCCGCGGTCCCTGCTTCTCAATCACGAGCTTGTGTCCACACAGGTTCTTTTCTGTATGGTTAAAAAGCTTCATTTCTTTTATCATCAATTCCCCATGTTCAACAGCAGGATAAAGATAAACTGCTTCTTAGCGCCGCTCTATAGTTAATAGAGCTTTAATTTTTTTTTTAAATTAACGCCCGAACAATCTCTCTCTCCTTCTAAATCTTTCACCTGTATCATAATTTCGACTGTTCTTCTTAATGCTATTTTGAAAGCTAACTCTTTCTTGTCTGTTCGGCTTTTTAAACGAATAAGAGATTTGGCCGCTAATTATCATCATGTTGACTGGCTGTATGAACATGACGAAGACAAACTGCATCTTAGCTTGAAAGTCATCGTTTCTCCCCGCCCAATAGTTAACTCAAGCTTAAAACAAATCAGATACTTGTTTCATTATCGCAACCGAGGGCCTTTTCATTCTAGTTTTACAAAATAATTTTCTTTTATTTTCGTCTGTTAAAAAGAGTTATAGAATTGGCCGCTTTTTATCGTCATGTTCAAAAGCGGGATAGAGATAAACTGCTTCTTAGCGCCGCTCTAGTTAACTAGAGCTTAAGAAAATAAATAATAATGACAACTGCTTTTTGTAAAAATTGACACCTAGACAATTATCTCTCTCCTTCTAAATCTTTCACCTGTATCATAATTTCGCCTATTCTTCTTAATTATATTTTGAAAGCTAACTCTTTCTTGTCTGTTCGGCTTCTTAAACGAATAAGAGATTTGGCCGCTAATTATCATCATGTTGACTGGCGGTATGAACATGACGAAGACAAACTGCATCTTAGCTTAAAAGTCATCATTTCTCCCCGCCCAATAGTTAACTCAAGCTTAAAACAAATCAGATACTTGTTTCATTATCGCAACCGAGGGCCTTTTCATTCTAGTTTTAAAAAATAATTTTCTTTTATTTTCGGCTGTTATGAAGAGTTATAGAATTGGCCGCTTTTCATCGTCATGTTCAAAAGCGGGATAGAGATAAATAGCTTCTTAGCGCCGCTCTAGTTAACTAGAGCTTAAAAAATAAATAATGACAACTGCTTTTTTTAAAAATTGACACCCAGACAATTATCTCTCTTTTTCTAAATCTTTCACCTGTATCATAATTTCGACCGTTCTTCTTAATTTTGACTCTTTGTCGGTTCGGCTTTAACGAATAAAAGAATAAGCAGAGGGGGGGGGGGGGCGCAAGGGGCGTGCGCCCCCCCTGTTTTGTGTGACAAAGTATGCCCCAGACCCCCGAGATGGCCGTTTGACTTCGTCAAACGGAGGGTTCCTCAGTGTGTGCCCCCCTTTCTGAAAATCCTGTATCCGCCCCTGGCTAACTGGCAGTATGAACATGATGAAGATAACGCGCGTCTTAGCTTGAAAGTCATCGATTCTCTCCGCTCTATAGTTTACTCCAAAAAAAAATGTATACAATCTACTGGTGTCTAATAGCTAATTTCTTTTCTTCTTCGCCATGTTATAAAGAGGTAGAGAATTCGCCCTTTCA
The DNA here is from genome assembly GCA_025617745.1 of Heliocidaris erythrogramma. Lineage (NCBI taxonomy): Eukaryota > Metazoa > Echinodermata > Echinoidea > Camarodonta > Echinometridae > Heliocidaris > Heliocidaris erythrogramma. The sequence continues at coordinate 52,898,131 of CM046863.1, read as the reverse complement.
AAGAACAAGGATTAAGTCACCTCCAGCAAGAGACGATTATTGATTTTCTCTCTCTCTCTTTGTCCTAAATCGCGCGCTTGTTTCATAATCTCTACACAGGTACATGTACTGTTCTTTCTGGTTAAAAGGCTTATTTTCTTTTCGGCTTTTCAAAGTGTTACAGAATTTACCCCTTATTATTATCGCGTATCAATAGTTTCGTTGTTCGTAAGTCATCTTTCCAGTTCTTCTTACTTCTGTTTTGAAAGCCAACTCTTTTCTATTCCCTCTCTACTTTCAATAGATTAAACAGCGATGGCTTAAACCAGTTTCGTAATGAAGAGATCTTTCATTGACGATTAACAATTCTCTGCGCTAGTCGAGTCTTGCTTTACGAAATCTACCACCTTCTCAATTTCAACTTTTTCTTTTTGCTTTTAATAGAGCTAAATAATTTGTCTATTATTTTCACACGCACCCTCACCAGATGATTAGTGAATTCTTCTCTCTCTCTCATTCTGAACATGTATCACATTCTAACACATTTTCATTCGCCGTCACAATTTCATTTGGTTCACCCCCCCCCCCATTCAAAGGGATCTTGGGACTTATTTCACTTTCAGACTCTCTTTAAAGTGATACTCGGCTGAGCAAAGTAACAAAATAATCAACTTGTAAAGAAAAAGAGACAGAGAGGGGAGGTACTGATAACTAAAACAGAGAAAGAAGAAAAAGATTTTTGTTTAGCCTGCACTCAAAACGAAACAAGAAAGACTCCTAAAAATAAAGATTAATGAAATATTGATAATATTGTACTTTATTATAACGGGACCAAAGTAGTACGAATGCGATGATAACAGAAGCAATATCTGATCTTAATCTTCAGAACAATTCGAGACGGCACGAGCAAGCCAGCGCGATCGAGCATTAAGTACATGTAGTTGTTGCAAATTCTTTTACAGAGATCACGTGACTGCGAACGTCCAATGAACAAATCCACGCGTCGCTAGGGGCGGGGCCTAGCGGATGGCTTTTCTTTTCGCTCTGGGACGAGCCAGCTGTCCGAAAAAATAGAAGAGTTGACCGAAAAAAACACTGGTAGAAAAACTGCTTTTTCTACCCTTTCCCGTTATATTTAGGACTCAATTTTTTACAGAGCATTCATGAAACATTGAAGATTCAAATCAGCTAAGAAAAAAAAAAATGACGAAATTTGAAGTTTTTTTTTAATTTGCCCAATTTTCTCGAGTTCTAGCCCAGCGACTTCTGTCTCATTTTGTCGTGACGGGTCACATATTACTTCTGTTAAACGCTCTAATGATTTGTACCCATACTTTTGTGATACATGTGTATGATATACCCTTTTATATGAACAGATTATCGATGTATATTAATAATGTTTAGTAAATGAAACACAATGCAAATACAATACTCCTCATTTAAAAAAAAATGAAATATTTTGATTTGATATTTTGAAATTTTGTTATAATTTTATAGATTATTGTAATTTAAATGAGGATGTTACGAAGTTGATTTTCTGCAAATGTCCCTGTGTTTTGAATAAGTGGAATATAAGAAAAACAGACTTTTGCTATATTAAAGATTAAAGATAATGCTCTAATTTTAGTACAATTATAACTCTTGCTGCTACTATTACTACTACCACCGCCACCACCACTACCACCGCCACCACCACTACCACCACCACCACCACCACAACAACAACTACCACTACTTCTACCCCAGTTACCAGCACTTCACTATGTTGCCAGATAAAGTGTCTTTAGATTGTGGCTTTAAAACTTGTTTTCACATATACAATGCACTTGTAGAGTGATTTTATTTATTTTGTTTATAGAGTAGCTTTACTGTATAGTGAGTAATGTTCTTGTAATAGTTTAATCACATTACAGTAGTCGATAGAGGATAGTATAATATTATTCAATAAACGGGTTTAAGCCTTTCTATTTACCGTTTAAGTAGTTCGTATGCCGTAATGTATTGCATGTGAATATCTCACATTTGGCAATTCCACTGCTAGGTTTGCAGGCGACGCAGAACATTACATTTGTGTCTTGAAGTCGTTTTTTAAAGGAATTTGGAAAGCAAAATAACTCTTCCTTTATTGTCAAAAGAGGATTTGGCCTTCCGTTTGTGAAGTCAAACGTTGTTTCTGACTTGTTTGGTTCTAGTTCAAAAACATATCTCCATGTTATTTTTGTTCTTGTTTTCAATTGTACCAAACCTGTCCGTGCTTCACAGTCTAGAGGTGCATATGAATAAAATAATGTAGGCCAAACAGTGTAGCAATCATTACCGTAAGCTTGTTATCATGGGACTTGTTGATTGGTAGCATAAAAACACACCCATTTAATGGAACATTATTCTAATACTCTTACTTGCTTAAGAAACATGTCTTACTGGTACAAATACAGTCAGGAAAGCAGACACTCTTACCCGTTCTATGGGTGGTTTATAGGTAAAGTGTACAATGGATTAGTGTATTATACATGTATAATATAGCTTATGCATAAAGCAAACATTTACACAACGTTTTTTAAAAGCATTTGGTTTCAAAAAAAGTTGTATGAGTGAGTTGAATTTGAGAAGAATGTAATGTATATATGGTTATAGAGTTGTTTGCTGAATGCATACTTTTGCACAATTTCATGATGCGTCTGCGATGTGATACATTCTATATCAGAATGCAACTATCAGAAATTTGTGAGAGTGGACATATTTGCACGATTTCATTATCCGTTCCCCCTGTCTTTAAATTCTATTAATTCTATAGCAGAGTACAAGTAATTGGCGGATCCAGGGGGCAGGGGGGGGGGGGGCACTTCCGGCCCGTGCTCCCCCTTTTGGAAGAAAAGTATGCATTTTGACTATAGAAGATCCGCCATTTTCTCGATTTTATTTTTGCTTCTCAGGGAATTATGGAGGAAACTGAACCCCCATAACGCCCCCCCCCCCCCGCCACTGAGCGAATTTTGAAGGTCTGGCGAAAAAAAGTTGACAAACCTTCATTTGTGTGCCCCCTCTTTTACTCAATCCTGGATCAGCCCCTGGTACAAGTACATGAGTATGCAAATATTCGGAAAGACTTTACCATTGTAAATGTGATGTCATATCATATCCTAAAATGAGTTTTATATCCTATTTCCATTGAGAATATGGTTTATTCTAAACTTCTTTACACCAGAGATTTTTACGTAGTGTTTAATACGATGAATATTTTAGCATTCTTTGTTCCAATCGAAAGGTATAGTCTCGTATTTCAGAGAGGATTTACGTAAGTTTTGATATTGATGAGTCTCCTGAATTTTGCATTCCATAGGCCTATATGAATGTTAAAATCTTATACATGTATTTGAACAATACTAACTTAAATAAAATTGCAACTGTCGTTTGGATGTTCAAATAGTAGTCCATTATGAAAATTTCCTGCAAGTGTTCCATTCTTCCTACCTAATAGTTTAAGTTGTACATAAAGATGCCTATAAATCAGGTGAAATTATTCTTGCTTTGTGTGTCACAAGATATATTTGTATTTTCTTTCATGTCATTGTAATTTTGATATCCATTATACACTACATTATGATTTTGTGAAATTACATCTCACAACTTTGTTTACCCTTATTCCGACGCCCTACGATCACATGAGTGTGTGCATTTTTACATTAAAGGATTTGTTTTAAGCTGGCTGAAAGCGTGCCGCAAGTTTATTTTATCAAAAAATACGCTTATTATATTATAAGCATGCTTAAATTTGTATAGGGGGTATGGCAAATTTGTACGTATTGTAAATGCAATTTCCTCGCTATCACATCCAATTGTTGGAACGCCTAAGTGTACACTATTTCTTGATGTATATGATATAATAACCCACGCCGATCGCATGTAAAGGGCTCCGTATGTTTGTTTGTTTGTTTGTATGTTTGTTTGTTTGTTTGTTTGTGTACAAGATAACAAGAGAACGGGTGAACGGATTTGCACCAAATTTTCAGGGAATGTTCAGAAAGTGACAGGAAAGAATCGATTAGATTTTGGTGATGATTGGTTGACCCCTGCACATTCTGTGTGACCTTGAAGTTTTGACCCTGTAGTAAAGTATAGGAACTTCAGTTCAGATAGTGACAGGAAAGAAACTAGAAAGATTGATGACCCCAAACTTCGCCTGCAGATGCAGAAATATTTTGGCCAATCAAAACACTCATTACTTCGTCTCACCAAAAGTCTATTTCAGGTTTATGAATTTTAGAAGACTTTTAGACCCATTATTTGCCATTTCACTTCAAATCCGTACGAGCCTGCAATGAATATTCAAAGCCAACGTATCCCAGCAACAAGGGATTTTTCGCGCGCTTGAACTACTACTGCGAAAGCGGCTATGTACGGTATACTAGTAATAGGCGGCTCTATAGCTTATAGCTAGCTAGCTATCGCGCGCGATACCTTTTTTATCTACAAATTCATTTAGATTCAGGCTACCCTAGCCCTACGGCTTCTCCTCTATTTCTTATCTTCTGTGCATTTCTGTTTATTTCCCCCGGTTCTTTCCACTTTGTTGTGGAAGTTTTTGTGATTTATTTTATCCTGGTGGACGTGTAGTACGTGATTTTAATTGTTTTCGGTGAAAATCTGGTGAGTTTGTTCGACGTGAGTGAGTCTATCGCACTCGCGAGCGTTCGCGTGTGTTGATCTGAGTGAGTGGGCTGTGTAGCTAGCTGTACGTACATAACTATACACAGCGCTGTCGCGAAGTGACGGCGATCTGGTCGGTCTAGGGAGTACATAACCCCAGGGAGTACAGTGCCTGTGCCTGGCTGACTGTAGTAGGATTGAACTTTTTTCTTTGGGTTATAAACGGTCCTGTCATTTGAGATTTGAGTTAGTTTATAACTCATTTATGTCTGTTTGAGTGGATTTCGTAGTTGTAAAATATATACAAAAACTGTATTTTTTTTTTATTTGTGTGGATTTGCAAAATTTGGTGGCTGATCGAGGTTCGCCGAATACATGCACGCCAGCATCCACTTTGACTTTGTTGATGGTACTTTTTTGTGGTGACTGAGCTGAGTGAGTAAGCTCTGTGCTCGCATGTATGTCATTTTGAAGTCGAGATCCAACTTATTTTGTCGTCATATTTATTTTATCCAAGCCCGATGAAAAAAACAACCCCATTGCAATGTAATTTAAAGATAGAACATGAATACATTTACTAACACTAAACATGACTGAACACTGAATACAAATTGCTAACATGCCAGACCCCCGAGATGGCCGTTTGACTTCGTCAAACGGAGGGTTCTTCAGTGTGTGCCCCCCTTTCTGAAAATCCTGTATCCGCCCCTGGCTAACTGGCAGTATGAACATGATGAAGATAACGCGCGTCTTAGCTTGAAAGTCATCGATTCTCTCCGCTCTATAGTTTACTCCAAAAAAAAATGTATACAATCTACTGGTGTCTAATAGCTAATTTCTTTTCTTCTTCGCCATGTTATAAAGAGGTAGAGAATTCGCCCCTTTCAAAGAACAAGGATTAAGTCACCTCCAGCAAGAGACGATTATTGATTTTCTCTCTCTCTCTTTGTCCTAAATCGCGCGCTTGTTTCATAATCTCTACACAGGTACATGTACTGTTCTTTCTGGTTAAAAGGCTTATTTTCTTTTCGGCTTTTCAAAGTGTTACAGAATTTACCCCTTATTATTATCGCGTATCAATAGTTTCGTTGTTCGTAAGTCATCTTTCCAGTTCTTCTTACTTCTGTTTTGAAAGCCAACTCTTTTCTATTCCCTCTCTACTTTCAATAGATTAAACAGCGATGGCTTAAACCAGTTTCGTAATGAAGAGATCTTTCATTGACGATTAACAATTCTCTGCGCTAGTCGAGTCTTGCTTTACGAAATCTACCACCTTTTCAATTTCAACTTTTTCTTTTTGCTTTTAATAGAGCTAAATAATTTGTCTATTATTTTCACACGCACCCTCACCAGATGATTAGTGAATTCTTCTCTCTCTCTCATTCTGAACATGTATCACATTCTAACACATTTTCATTCGCCGTCACAATTTCATTTGGGATCTTGGGACTTATTTCACTTTCAGACTCTCTTTAAAGTGATACTCGGCTGAGCAAAGTAACAAAATAATCAACTTGTAAAGAAAAAGAGACAGAGAGGGGAGGTACTGATAACTGAAACAGAGAAAGAAGAAAAAGATTTTTGTTTAGCCTGCACTCAAAACGAAACAAGAAAGACTCCCAAAAATAAAGATTAATGAAATATTGATAATATTGTACTTTATTATAACGGGACCAAAGTAGTACGAATGCGATGATAACAGAAGCAATATCTGATCTTAATCTTCAGAACAATTCGAGACGGCACGAGCAAGCCAGCGCGATCGAGCATTAAGTACATGTAGTTGTTGCAAATTCTTTTACAGAGATCACGTGACTGCGAACGTCCAATGAACAAAGCCACGCGTCGCTAGGGGCGGGGCCTAGCGGATGGCTTTTCTTTTCGCTCTGGGACGAGCCAGCTGTCCGAAAAAATAGAAGAGTTGACCGAAAAAAACACTCGTAGAAAAACTGCTTTTTCTACCCTTTCCCGTTATATTTAGGACTCAATTTTTTTACAGAGCATTCATGAAACATTGAAGATTCAAATCAGCTAAGAAAAAAAAAAATGACGAAATTTGAAGTTTTTTTTAATTTGCCCAATTTTCTCGAGTTCTAGCCCAGCGACTTCTGTCTCATTTTGTCGTGACGGGTCACATATTACTTCTGTTAAACGCTCTAATGATTTGTACCCATACTTTTGTGATACATGTGTATGATATACCCTTTTATATGAACAGATTATCGATGTATATTAATAATGTTTAGTAAATGAAACACAATGCAAATACAATACTCCTCATTTAAAAAAAAATGAAATATTTTGATTTGATATTTTGAAATTTTGTTATAATTTTATAGATTATTGTAAATTTAAATGAGGATGTTACGAAGTTGATTTTCTGCAAATGTCCCTGTGTTTTGAATAAGTGGAATATAAGAAAAAACAGACTTTTGCTATATTAAAGATTAAAGATAATGCTCTAATTTTAGTACAATTATAACTCTTGCTGCTACTATTACTACTACCACCGCCACCACCACTACCACCGCCACCACCACTACCACCACCACCACCACAACAAACACTACCACTACTTCTACCCCAGTTACCAGCACTTCACTATGTTGCCAGATAAAGTGTCTTTAGATTGTGGCTTTAAAACTTGTTTTCACATATACAATGCACTTGTAGAGTGATTTTATTTATTTTGTTTATAGAGTAGCTTTACTGTATAGTGAGTAATGTTCTTGTAATAGTTTAATCACATTACAGTAGTCGATAGAGGATAGTATAATATTATTCAATAAACGGTTTAAGCCTTTCTATTTACCGTTTAAGTAGTTCGTATGCCGTAATGTATTGCATGTGAATATCTCACATTTGGCAATTCCACTGCTAGGTTTGCAGGCGACGCAGAACATTACATTTGTGTCTTGAAGTCGTTTTTTAAAGGAATTTGGAAAGCAAAATAACTCTTCCTTTATTGTCAAAAGAGGATTTGGCCTTCCGTTTGTGAAGTCAAACGTTGTTTCTGACTTGTTTGGTTCTAGTTCAAAAACATATCTCCATGTTATTTTTGTTCTTGTTTTCAATTGTACCAAACCTGTCCGTGCTTCACAGTCTAGAGGTGCATATGAACAAAATAATGTAGGCCAAACAGTGTAGCAATCATTACCGTAAGCTTGTTATCATGGGACTTGTTGATTGGTAGCATAAAACACACCCATTTAATGGAACATTATTCTAATACTCTTACTTGCTTAAGAAACATGTCTTACTGGTACAAATACAGTCAGGAAAGCAGACACTCTTACCCGTTCTATGGTGGTTTATAGGTAAAGTGTACAATGGATTAGTGTATTATACATGTATAATATAGCTTATGCATAAAGCAAACATTTACACAACGTTTTTTAAAAGCATTGGTTTCAAAAAAAGTTGTATGAGTGAGTTGAATTTGAGAAGAATGTAATGTATATATGGTTATAGAGTTGTTTGCTGAATGCATACTTTTGCACAATTTCATGATGCGTCTGCGATGTGATACATTCTATATCAGAATGCAACTATCAGAAATTTGTGAGAGTGGACATATTTGCACGATTTCATTATCCGTTCCCCCTGTCTTTAAATTCTATTAATTCTATAGCAGAGTACAAGTAATTGGCGGATCCAGGGGCAGGGGGGGGGGGGCACTTCCGGCCCGTGCTCCCCCTTTTGGAAGAAAAGTATGCATTTTGACTATAGAAGATCCGCCATTTTCTCGATTTTATTTTTGCTTCTCAGGGAATTATGGAGGAAACTGAACCCCCATAACGCCCCCCCCCCCCCCCCCCCCCCCGCCACTGAGCGAATTTTGAAGGTCTGGCGAAAAAAGTTGACAAACCTTCATTTGTGTGCCCCCTCTTTTACTCAATCCTGGATCAGCCCCTGGTACAAGTACATGAGTATGCAAATATTCGGAAAGACTTTACCATTGTAAATGTGATGTCATATCATATCCTAAAATGAGTTTTATATCCTATTTCCATTGAGAATATGGTTTATTCTAAACTTCTTTACACCAGAGATTTTTACGTAGTGTTTAATACGATGAATATTTTAGCATTCTTTGTTCCAATCGAAAGGTATAGTCTCGTATTTCAGAGAGGATTTACGTAAGTTTTGATATTGATGAGTCTCCTGAATTTTGCATTCCATAGGCCTATATGAATGTTAAAATCTTATACATGTATTTGAACAATACTAACTTAAATAAAATTGCAACTGTCGTTTGGATGTTCAAATAGTAGTCCATTATGAAAATTTCCTGCAAGTGTTCCATTCTTCCTACCTAATAGTTTAAGTTGTACATAAAGATGCCTATAAATCAGGTGAAAATATTCTTGCTTTGTGTGTCACAAGATATATTTGTATTTTCTTTCATGTCATTGTAATTTTGATATCCATTATACACTACATTATGATTTTGTGAAATTACATCTCACAACTTTGTTTACCCTTATTCCGACGCCCTACGATCACATGAGGTGTGTGCATTTTTACATTAAAGGATTTGTTTCAAGCTGGCTGAAAGCGTGCCGCAAGTTTATTTTATCAAAAAATACGCTTATTATATTATAAGCATGCTTAAATTTGTATAGGGGGTATGGCAAATTTGTACGTATTGTAAATGCAATTTCCTCGCTATCACATCCAATTGTTGGAACGCCTAAGTGTACACTATTTCTTGATGTATATGATATAATAACCCACGCCGATCGGCATGTAAAGGGCTCCGTATGTTTGTTTGTTTGTTTGTATGTTTGTTTGTTTGTTTGTTTGTGTACAAGATAACAAGAGAACGGGTGAACGGATTTGCACCAAATTTTCAGGGAATGTTCAGAAAGTGACAGGAAAGAATCGATTAGATTTTGGTGATGATTGGTTGACCCCTGCACATTCTGTGTGACCTTGAAGTTTTGACCCTGTAGTAAAGTATAGGAACTTCAGTTCAGATAGTGACAGGAAAGAAACTAGAAAGATTGATGACCCCAAACTTCGCCTGCAGATGCAGAAATATTTTGGCCAATCAAAACACTCATTACTTCGTCTCACCAAAAGTCTATTTCAGGTTTATGAATTTTAGAAGACTTTTAGACCCATTATTTGCCATTTCACTTCAAATCCGTACGAGCCTGCAATGAATATTCAAAGCCAACGTATCCCAGCAACAAGGGATTTTTCGCGCGCTTGAACTACTACTGCGAAAGCGGCTATGTACGGTATACTAGTAATAGGCGGCTCTATAGCTTATAGCTAGCTAGCTATCGCGCGCGATACCTTTTTTTATCTACAAATTCATTTAGATTCAGGCTACCCTAGCCCTACGGCTTCTCCTCTATTTCTTATCTTCTGTGCATTTCTGTTTATTTTCCCCGGTTCTTTCCACTTTGTTGTGGAAGTTTTTGTGATTTATTTTATCCTGGTGGACGTGTAGTACGTGATTTTAATTGTTTTCGGTGAAAATCTGGTGAGTTTGTTCGACGTGAGTGAGTCTATCGCACTCGCGAGCGTTCGCGTGTGTTGATCTGAGTGAGTGGGCTGTGTAGCTAGCTGTACGTACATAACTATACACAGCGCTGTCGCGAAGTGACGGCGATCTGGTCGGGCTAGGGAGTACATAACCCCAGGGAGTACAGTGCCTGTGCCTGGCTGACTGTAGTAGGATTGAACTTTTTTCTTTGGGTTATAACGGTCCTGTCATTTGAGATTTGAGTTAGTTTATAACTCATTTATGTCTGTTTGAGTGGATTTGCAAAATTTGGTGGCTGATCGAGGTTCGCCGAATACATGCACGCCAGTATCCACTTTGACTTTGTTGATGGGTGGTGACTGAGCTGAGTGAGTAAGCTCTGTGCCTCGCATGCATGTCATTTTGAAGTCGAGATCCAACTTATTTTGTCGTCATATTTATTTTATCCAAGCCCGATGAAAAAAAACAACCCCAATTGCAATGTAATTTAAAGATAGAACATGAATACATTTACTAACACTAACATGACTGAACACTGAATACAAATTGCTAACATTTTTTTCCTCACCACGCCACGCTCTCTGACATGTCTAATCAATTACTTTTCATATGAATTTGTCACGTTCACTTAACGCGAACCGGTCGTGATCCCCGATCTTTCGACAGAAACTTGGCGAAAACACGTTCTTTTCGGCACATTTTAAATCATATCTCGAGAACCGCGCAAGATTTTTCATGGGGGCAAACGGTTTATAAAACTTTGATTAATTCTACATCTCATGATATCAGTTATTTTTTAACTGAATGAAAAAAACCGCCGTCTATTTTCGACTGAAAATGCATGGTTTCATGCTTTTTGTGTGAGGAGAAGCACTTTTTTTGCACTCATTGCTCTCGTATTCCTCCTATAGCTTCTGACTTACGTGTCAAAATGTATGGGGGCAAAGACTAGCAAATAGCCAAGATGTTACTCTTTCTTGTGATATCAGGTTCGTCCTGATTGGTCGAAAAATACCGCCGTCTATTTTGCATAATTAAAAAGAAACATAGCAAAAAAGATGTTATGTATATAAAGCACGTACAGTATGTAATGCTGCGTATATAGGCTCGATTTGGACTGTGCCATTCTAAAACGGGGTGCATCAATCCAATGTGTGTGTTGAACGACCGTGAATGCGAATTGAGCAGTCGTTACAGCTGTGGAGTGATATGTTGCATACCGTGGATGAAATGGATGAATCATGTCGAATGAGAAAGTGTAAAATTCTTCCTTCCCGCGTACGCACTGTTGTGTACTCGGAGTGAGATTCGTAAATAGCAGCTCTTCTGTCCCTCCCTTCTCCGTTGCCCCCCATTGCTATAATAGAACAGCCGCGAACAAAACACCGATTTATACACAGCAATGACCTGGACCACCCAGCTGATCGAGCGCGTGGTACTCGAGTCGCGTTTGTATGTGCGCACAGCTGACTAAAGCAGAATTAAACCTTCAAATTATGTGAACAAATCAGGGGTGACACATTCATATGAGGGGAGAGATGTTTCAATAATAAAATATCTTTTTCAGAAGAATTTTTTCAAGGGTGGGGACACACAAAGCTATGACCTGGATATGGCAAAATTTATTGGGGGGGGGGGGGGGGTAGATGTGCCTCTTGTTATCCCCTTTGAATGGCTACTGCTTACAAAAATAATCGCAACAAAACCAAACCTATATTGGGTTTCCTTTTTTTTATACACGACAGGGAACCAACCAGTAAAAATATATCTGCAGTTTCAAGAATAATAGCTCCGCTAAGGCGTGGGTCTGCCGCCTTTGACGGCCTTTCTAGTTTAGTTTGATTTGATTTGATTTTTGATTTCTCCATCATCTTTTCGACATGTATTTCTTTATTTGTCAAGGTGTACGGTACATTTATATTAAGGTCCCCTTTCCTTCCCATTTTTAAATTTTATATAATTAAAATAAAGTTCACTCAGAGAATAATCACATCAGATATATCCACAGGTTGATTTCCACAAGCGCTTTCAATTTATTTCTTCAGGTGGAGTCTTGAAAGCGCTTGTGGAAATCAACCTGTGGATATATCTGCTGTGATTATTCTCTGATTGAACTTTATTTTAATTCTATTTCATCTATACGTTCTCCCATTTAAAATCTCTCTATCTCTCTCTCTCTATATATACTATCAGAAGTAGCCCGTGGACATCCACGGGCGCTAGCTGTGTTTATGATTAATCACCGTACCGTATAATATTTGTCACAATAATCAAGTGAATAAAAAAAATCTGGTAAAGTGTTATATTTTTAAAAACCTAGAAGTATTTACATGCCATCTATCGAAATCTTGCATAAGGTCTGAAGAAAATACATGTTCATCTTGCTGAAGACTAAATGATATAGATATTATTATGTGCGAGTAGTATTATATCCTTGGAGCGATTTTTGATCTTGCCATGTTTCTGTGGGGTAATAATCAGAGAAATTAAGGCCATGAAAACATAACATGCATAATGCCCCCTGAAAAGAAAATGAATTTATTGTCAGTTTCTTTTCAGGGGGATTATGGCCCCTTATATGGGTCTTGGGAGGACCGACGGATTGACTTTTCCCTACTATACCCTCCCGTCACCCCAGCGCGAGGGGAGACGGGAGTAATATCCGATATGTATTAATATCATAGTGGAAATATTTAGAAGGAAGATTTGGTGGCGGAGGGGGCGCTCCTTCTTTACACCGTGGCAACCGATATTCCTACGTGACGTGATCTCCTACACCTCCCCTCCCCAGAATGATGTCTACAGATCTGTTTAGTCTGCCATAAGGGAATGATTAATATATTTGAGGCGATATAGAATAACATGTTTTCAAAGGTATGAAGGCCATTTTCCCCATTCATGTCAATTTAGTTGTTGATAATAGGAATGATTTATGCGACAGCCAACCAAATGTGCGGTTAGGCATACCCTAAACACTAACCCTAACCCTAAGTCTAAACCTTAAACTCAAACCCAAACTCTAACCATATTGTTTTCATTTTGGGTGGCTGTCGCAAAAGGAAGTTTAACCTAGTATATGCTTCCATGATATGAGTAAAAAGTAGAAATAGATTAAATTTAAATAAAGAGTCCTTAAAAAGGAAGTGGCCGAACCCCCTCCCCCTTTTTGTTTAAATTCTAAAAGTTACATGTTCCATCGAACATCAACCCCCACAAGAAGCACAGAAAGAATTAAGTTCAACGAAGAAACAGCCCCCCCCCCCCCAACCAAAAAAATAAAAATAAAAATGAAAGTTCAATTTAAGTAATGGAATGCTTACATTAATCAAACTTGCAAAGGAGCCGAATTTTCACAAATAAAAGGCAGAGAAGGCTACAGGCACCTGAATCGATCCGAATCGATTGCGACGACCGCCTCTGGGGGTTGTCTCATTGAGACCTGTACATCATCCGCTTAAATCACTTGTTGAATTAAAAAACAGATTGCAGTAGGGGCAGATTTTGATACCCTAAACAGGGAAACCCGTCTATCCCTTATTTTTATACCATTAACGGCGATTTTATATCTTGCTTAGTATTTTACAACCTACTTTGAGGATAAAAAAATTGACCTAATTTGAAACACTGAACTATACCCCCCCCCCCCCCCCCTTCCGCGGATCTTAGTCCAGTAGAAGTTATTCAGACCTGGAAAAATTGTTAAGTACAAGGTTTTTTGTTGATTCGTGTTCTAGATGGGTATTGAGGTAAATTCAGCTTGGTTGCCACCTTGGGCAATTTTGTAATTAACATAATTAGTCTAATTATCTAATTAGCATATATGCAATATATAATATGTTGCTAATCTTAACCCAGAAGGCCTGAAAACATAAATAATACAAGTTTTCTAGGGGTTTCCATGACGAGGAAGTCATTTATGATACCGGTTTTCATTCTTAAGTATGCATTGTCGTAAATAGCATAATTAGCTAATTAACACATGTGCAATATGTAGACTTCTTTGTCATTGTTTATCCAGAAAGCCTGAAAACATAAATAATACAACTCTTCTAGGATTTTCTATGAAGATGAATTCATTTATGACACCAGTTTTCATTTTAAAGTAATGCAATTGTCATAAATAGCATCATTATCATAATGAGCTAATTAGCATATGCGCAATATGTAGACTTCTATGCCATTGTTTATCCAGAAAGCCTGAAAACATAACTAATACAACTCTTCTAGGATTTTCTATGAAGATGAATTCATTTATGACACCAGTTTTCATTTTAAAGTAATGCAATTGTCATAAATAGCATCATTATCATAATGAGCTAATTAGCATATGCGCAATATGTAGACTTCTTTGTCATTGTTTATCCAGAAAGCCTGAAACATAAATAATACAACTCTTCTAGGGTTTTCTATGACGAGGAATTCATTAATGACACCAGTTTTCATTTTAAAGTAATGCAGTTGTCGGAAATAGCATAATTAGCATAATGAACTAATTAGCATATGTGCAATATATGGAATTTTTTGTCATCGTTTATCCAGAAAGCCTGAAAACATAAATAATACAACTTTTCTAGGGTTTTCTACACTCTTAAAAGAATTGGGCAAAAAATGCCCAACTTTTAACCAACAATGGGCAACATACTGTCCACACAACTATTGGTTAAAATTTGCACAACTGATGTTGGGCAATCCATTTACTATGTTGTTGGGCAAATTAAATTCCCCATCAGTTGGTGACCCATCAGATTTTACCCAACTCTACAATTGCCCAACTGTTGGTTATATTCTCAGTTGGGTAATTATTTGCCCAACCAATTTAACCCAATAGGATTGCCCAACCCTCTTTTTGTCCAGCTGTTGGGTAATAAATATTATGTGGTTGGGCAAATTCAGTTGCCAAATTGTTTCCTTTTTCCTCCAACCTAGGTTAAAAAAATGAAATGTGCTAGGTATGCCTTTCTGGGTTTTAACTTAATCAGTCAATCCTAATCCTATCCTAATCATATTTGCTTATCCTCTAAGCTCTTATGTACCCCTTATAATTTTATGCATTTGGTGACAGTTAGTAAATCGGGCCACCTCAAACCATACGCTATTAAATATTCATGAATAATATGTGTTACTGGCGTGAGGAAATCTAGAATTCCAATTAGGTGGTGTCTTAAATGGTTGTCAATATTGCCTGGTATGACCGGAAGTAGGTTCTTCTTTACAGTACAGATGTAAAAACGTCAAAATGTATATTTCAATGGTCAGGATATTCAATGATACACACAATAGTATCACTGAATCATGTTGAGTGCAACAAGGCAAGATGGCACCGCTTCAATTCAAGTAAAAAGTGTCATTAAATTTGATATGATAGCCTTAGCTGCAAAAACGGTTTGCACGATTGCCATCATATTGCCATCCCTGATGGCCTGCAGCATTTGAAAGTAGTTGTAAATCATTAATTAATCATCTGCCTTATTAACATTGTTTTATACATCTCCTGTTTAGGGGACGGAGGGATATAAAATGCAACAAGAACAGCTTAATTGTCATTTAGCGGACATGAACGATATAAATCCAATAGCGCGTCAAAATGACAGCAATTTCACCAGAATGACCCGAAGTAAGTTACTATTAAATATAAAAATGCCCTTTGTTAATTGTAAAATTGGTATACATGTAAAAATGTCTTATAGCCTTATAATTCCAGATGGTATCCAAGATCCAAAATTATCTCATTCAAGATAACACCTTATGCTAAGATGGTTGGAAGTGAACACTGCAAGAATTTTAGGATATTGGGGCTTTTGGCCCTCTGGTTAATTATTACTTGATCTGCGGGTCACAGATTCCACGCCTGTTAACTGTGAGCAATTGTCAAAAATGAAGTTTCAATAGTTAAATATTAATTTTCAATGTGATTTTTCTTGAGAAAACTTGACAAAGATATATTTCATAGGAATAAGCGTTATATTGAAGGCACAGGTTTCTGTATGAGGAAGAATTTTCAAGCCATTCTTACCCTAAACGAAATGGTCAACACTCCAATATTTGGGCGGGATTTGTTGCCCACGGCATGGTAGGGGTTAAGACCCGTACTTGAAATGGATGGCATAAAAGGTAAATAAGAAATTCTACAAGGTCGTACTTTAACTCTAATCTGTAGCTTTATTTATATCGCAGAAGAGTTTTTATTACAATGTGACGATGAATGAAAAAAAAACTTTCCACGGCAGGGCTGATGTACACTTTAGTTACAGGGATCTCTCAGATTACATGATGTTGCCTTGAATATGCTGGCAGGCATAGTCATAGTCATGTGATTATATATGTTGTGTCGAAGGGATTCCAGAATTCGCATCACTATTGGAGAGTCAAGAAGATGTACTATTTAGTTGATTGCTTGAGATATTATGATACTGTTGACACAATCAAACCGGGATATCCACATTAAAGGGGAAAAAAGTTTTAATAAATTGAAATCATGTGATCTAATACAGTGCATGTGTGAATATGTATCATTTATAATTTAGATTACGCTGATAACTGCTAAAATTTCGTATATAATGGTGTCTTTTGAATCATAATGGTACTTTATTAATCATAAAGTAGAGTAATAACATTTTGTTGTGTGGGCTCTACAAGTACTGCATTAATACTACATGTATTATTATTGCTACTATTATTATCATTACTATTATTATCATCGTTATTATTAATCAATATGTACTTTCAAAATCACCTTGGATACTGGCTTGTATAAAGTGCCACAGTAATAGGCTACTCAGAGACACTTTTTCGTTTATCAATGAATATCTTTAACCCTTAACATACTTTTAAATTTAACAAGTTTTCCAAGTTTTCTAGTCTATATATGGATATCTCGACCCCCAAATCTAGGTGTAGACATCAAAATTACACCTCTGGGATTGATATTTCTTGATTATGGATATTTTTAGGCACTGACAGCCTATTTGGATGGATAATAGCGTCCATCTTAGATACCGTCTTGAATATAAAGCTACTCTATACTTTATAAAATAATTTCGCATTTGTCAATGAATACCCTGTGCTGATCTTAATTATTTCATCTCCACTGTAAATAATAGTCTACTTCCGGTCAATTTTAGAAAATCTGGGGCCATGTTAGACGCTTCTTGCATTGCCAGGTTCCATGACAGCCATAACACATTATAAGTGGTCTGAATGAATTAATTGTTCCAGACGTCAAACACTATTGAAAACCGTTAAAAACCTTCTTGTTGCAATTTTTAGGAGGTTGGGGTACTTTTATTTACAATAATTGCATTACTTAAAACTGAAAACTGGTGTCATTAATGAATTCCTCGTCATAGAAAACCCAAGAAAACTTGTGTGACTTATGTTTTCAGGATTTCGGGATAAACAAAGACAAAGAATTCCATATATTGTTATATGCTAATTACCTAATTATGCTAATTAGGCTATTTACGACAACTGCATTACTTAAAATGCAAAATTGGTGTCATATATGAATTCCTCACCATGGAAAACCCTACAAAAGTTTCATTATTTATGTTTTCAGGCTTTCTGAATAAACAATGACAAAGAATTCCATATTGTCATATGCTAATTACTTAATTATGCTAATTATGCTATTTACGACAATTGCATTACTTAAAATTAAAAATTGGTGTCATAAATAAATTCCACATCATGGAAAACCGTATTGCACATATGTTTATGCTAATTAGCTAATTATTCTAATTATGCTATTTACACTAATTGCATTACTTGAAATTAAAAACTGGTGTCATATATAAATTCCTCATCATGGAAAACCCTAGAAAAGTTGCATTATTTATGTTTTCAGGCTTTCTGGATTAACAATGACAAAGAATTCCATATATTGTCATATGCTAATTACCTAATTATGTTAATTATGCTATTCACGACAATTACATTACTTAAAATTAAAAATTGGTGTCATAAATAAATTCCTCATCATGGAAAACCCTAGAAAAGTTGCATTATTTATGTTTTCAGGCTTTCTGTATAAATAATGACAAAGAATTCCATATATTGTCATATGCTAAATAACTTATTATGATAATTTTGCTATTTGCGACAATTGCATTACTTAAAATTGAAAATTGGTGTCATAAATGAATTCCTCGTCATAGAAAAACCTAGAAGAGTTGTAATATTTTCAGGCTTTCTTGCTTAAGATTAGCAACATATTTCATATTGCACATATGCTAATTAGATGGTTATGCTAATTAGGCTAATTAAAAAAAATGCTCAAGGTTGCCAAGGTGGCAACCCAGCTGAATTTACTTCAATATCCATTTAGAACAGAAATCAACAAAAAAAACCCCTTGTACTTAACAAGTTTTCTCGGTCTGGTACCGTCCACTGGACAATCTTATCATCTCTGAATTTGATACCCTTTTTCTTATACCCTAAACGTGCGTAACCCAGTTATGCGCTTATTGCTGAAAAGGTACCCTTTTATCCGTTTTTTTTGTACGTGGATGATGCCTGATGTACCGAGCTCAATGATAAATGCCCCCCCCCCCCCCCCCGTAACCATGAAGCTACATAGTAAATGTAGTACATGTAGAAGTACACGTGCGCTGTGTGTCGATGCGCCGTATACATTGAACCCATGCACTATATACTGCATGTACCATTTGCGCAGTAGACATTGAACGTGTATACACACTGCGGCATGCGGAGCTGTAAGCCTATTATGCGGATATGGCCTTGGAGTATACACATCACGCTGTTCTTTGACAATACACCAATTGAAGTTTCTCCTTTTTGGCCCCCTGTAGTTTTTTTTCGCTTCACGACTTTTTTCTCTCAAGTCTCACGCATATTTTGATATATAATTCACCCCGGTTAGACATGTAGAACTGATTTTAGAGGTCGATAATTGCTTGACCGTCACAAAAAACAGCAATTTTTGTACAGGTTTCTATGTAATTCATATATCCAATGCCAGATCTGTTATAATTGATATGACGAATTAGAATTTGGATTATTTCTTTGTTATTAGTTTATTTCATATACTTTTTTAAAAATCTTATTCTACTTGATATGTTTTACGTCTGTGCCAATTTTCAAGTCAACCGGTATATTCGTTGCCGAAATCTGAGGGGGGGGGGGGGGGGGCCTTTTGCCCCCCCCCCCCCCAATGGACTCAAGTCCTCCAAATAACCCGATGGGATCAGGGTTAAGGGTATGGGTTGGGGCATTACAGGAGGTATATTTTCGTGCGTAAGGCAGTGCGCTGTTCCATCGGCAGAATTATTGCTCCCTCCGGAAATTCAATGTTTAGAAATTAATTTATGAAATATGGACGGCACGTCAGCCTTTAAAAAGTGCCTCCCAACCCTAAGGTGGGGACCGAAAGAGCCAGGGGAGGCGTCTATTCGACCCCCCCCCCCCCCCCCAACAAAAGGCCCCAAATCCTTAGCGTAATATAATATATAGTTCAAAAAGTTGTGCGACGGAGATTAAAAATAAAGAGAGAGACACACAGAAAAAATGACTCCGTTAGACACAAAAGTTAAATATTTCGCCTATAAGGCTTCTTCAGGAAATTACACTTCAGTACAAAAAATGCTCCAAGGATGTAGTGCTTAGCGCGTAATTATTATCAAAACAACAAGCGTAAATAAACAAGGTGCGAGAAAGAGAGGGAGAGAGAGAGAGAGAGGGGAAGGAGAAAGAGGGACAGAGAGAGAGAGAGAAAGACAATGATGAAGAAAGTTTAAGAAATAAAGGAGAGGAAAAGAGAGGAGAGAGAGAGAGAAAAGTAAAGAAGAGAGAGAAAAAAAAATAAGGTAAGATACCGGGAAAAAGGGTTGGAAGAGGATAGAGGGTTTGAAAACAGAAAAGGAAGACAAAAAAAAAAAAGAGAACAGAAAAAGAAGAAAAAAGAAAAAAAAAATGAAGAGGAAATAGAAAAATCAGGGGAGAGAAGGAAAGAAACGAGAGAAGAAAGAGAAAGAGAGAGAGAGAAAGAAACAAGGGAAGAGAGCAAAAGCAAAGTACAAAAAAGAAGGAGAAAGAAAGAAGCAGGAAAAATTACGAAGAAGGAAAGGACGGAAACTGGCATTGATACCATGAGGTTGGAGCGTACGTACCAGGCTGAAAGATTATCCTTTCCTCCTAGATCTTCCTTTCCTCATCTGTCACACAGCACTGCTTAAGGACATATACCCCTCCCCCCTCAATTTGAGGTGGGGGATGGCCTGTATTATCATCCCCCAATATTTTTAAAAAAAATTAAGTATGATACATTAACCTACAACTGATAATTATCCAAACTCATTATGTTTGATGTTGGAATACCATCACATTCTTTAATGATTTAAAAGTTGGGAAATAAGAAATGCCATAATTTCAATCAGAAAATATTAAAGAAAATTCGTTCGCTTGCATTGTTATTCTCAATTAAGGGGTTCCATCCATTTGCGTAGATCCCTGTATTCCTTCTATTCATTAAAAACCATTTTTGGGATGCTCTAAAAATTAGTGCAAGTCTTGTAGACAGATATTTTAAATAGGCCTGGTGTGGGAGGGGGATATTCCCATCCCCCCTCCCCCGCTCGGTAACTTCGCTCAAACAAAACGCAAAGGAGAGAAAGAAAACAAGTGGGAATCCTTACGGATTATGCGCCCCCAAATCCGCATGGTAAGTCTAATTTACGGCCGACTTTACTGCCCTGGCTGGGGGGGGGGGGGGGGGGGGGGGGGCTCTGGAGGCCAAATCCGGCGGCTTCGTTCGAGCTGATAAGCTTTTCATGAATGACATGTATGGTCTAAGTAACCTTAAGGGGTCAAATATCATATCTAAAATGGGGTGAGTATTTCGGGACAGGCTCCTGGCCTAAGAAGGCATCAACGCCGAGACAATGAACAACTATCATGAAATGCACATGTCTGACATGACCGTAGCGGACTTGGATAACGTTCTTGTACAAGCTGAGGCTGGTGGCTTGAGGTCAAAGTACAAGCTAGGACCAATGTAAAGAGTAAAGTTGACAGAAGGCCGACGAGACTGAAACGCAGATCTCGTGGGTCTCCTGACAACTTTTGTAAGGGTTCACTAGACTCGTGGGCTCTCGGTCTCTTAGCCTTGGTCTCGTTGGCTGTAACCTACAGATGTATATAGTAACGCACATACATTAAGCAAATTTACTTTCTTTATCGTCTCCTCTCTAATTCTGTTATGTTTGTTTAAGTTTTAAGGAAATTTGGTTGGTTTGTATTCATCCCAAGTGCGAATATTTAAAGTATTGTTATAATTATGCGTATTTTAGAGATGTATTTAGTAATCAAAATATACTGAGTTGTAAGTAAAAGGTAGAAATAAATACGATTTCGTATTTGGCTGGTCAGGGCTGCACAGGTTCTTCAGTAGCTTATATGCAACAGGACCTACACTTGCCGGAAAGAGCCTCAACGGTTAGCTTGTCTTTCCTCTGGAATACCATTGGCACACAGGAAAGCGTCCATGCGGTCCGAATAATCGTCAAAAGACTCGACTGACTCATCACAACTGCCAATATTGCCATATACTGCCATCGTGGAATCGTCAATAATCCTCCTCGCCAATTTTATATACTGGACAAACCATGTATCACAATAGTCAAACACTTCCAGTAACCCTTACACTCTGTGTAAATGAGAGAGACAGGTACACATGACTTGGTTGGTTGCAATCTTAAACTCAAGTGTCTTTATTCAGAGTGACAGTAGTCACTGACATGGTCAAGGCACATTCCATTCATAATGAGTCATATTTGGAGTATACTTCCTGTTTACCAAATAAAGGCATAGAGTGGACCTTCTTTGTGGACAATGCAACAAGTAATACAATGCATATGCATTGACTATTTAACATACTGAATATGCAGTAGTGAATATACAGGATATTACAGTCATTACATTTAATATATTGCAATGTTTATCTTTTATTCTATTTTACTGTTAATGGCGTGATATGAATTCGTCTAGACATGAAAAATATCTTGACATGACTATTGACTGATGGCAGTGGCACAACAAAAACTTATTAACCGGTGATGGTATCAATTTTTTTTCCTTCATTTTTTGAATGAAATTAATTAATCTACACATGTCCCAACGACACTTTGCACAGGATTGACTAATTGATCTGTGGACATTTTTTTTTTCCTCGAAGATGGAGTAAGCAGGATGTGTATGCAAAGTCTCTCCGAATTCTTCATTAAATCTGATATTCACGAGTACCCCAGCGTTTTTTGACTTCAAACCAGATCGAGTACTGTCATCATGAGTCAGACGGGCAGGAAACCCCTCAACAGGAAGGCCAAGAAAGACAACCTTGAACCAGAGAAGGTACGAAATACTTCGTCGCCCAGGTCGCCATTTTCTTCCTTCCAGGGATCCACCCGACCAGCACCCACAACTATCCCCCAGGGTGCTCGCCGGAAAACCGCTGGAATTGCAGCAGCTTCTCCGGATTGGGCAATTCCACCAGATTCGGCAGCTCAATTCCACCCAACAATTCATGGCGACGATGACAATGAGCATGACGTAACAACTCCTGCTGGCATTGCACGGTACTTTAAAGCTGCAACAGCAAACTTTGAAAAAATGACACAAAAGGTCGTATCTTCTTTAGTCGACAACATAAAGCAGGTCGAATCTCAGCTGGGGGCAGCTATTGAACATGAAAGCAATAGAGTTATGGAGATAAATGCCAAGTATTCGCAACTGGAGAAACGAATGAAGGAGATGGAGAAGGAGGTCAACGCAATGAGGTCAGAAGTTTCCAAGCAACAACAAGAGATTAACAAGAACGAACACTTCTCACGACGGAACAACATCCGCATAATCGGGATTCCGGAATCTGCTACCGGCGAGGAGGATTGTGCCGCTCTGGTCGAGACGATAGCCCAGGAGAAGTTCGGCATGACCCTCAAGGTCGAGAGAGCCCATCGCGATGGGAAAGCAGCAAATGATCGCCCACGGCATTTTCTCTTCAAAACGTTATCGTATCGCCAGAAAATCGACATAATGAAGGCCCAGCGCGAGAAACATGCTAACGAACGCTACTACATGACAGACGACCTGACAGCCGATGACCTCAAAGAAAAGCGGAAGTGGTCCGCTACCGTACAGGAGTTGTACAACACCGGCGTCAAGCTTCGGTTCTACGCGGGAAGATGGAGAACCAGAGGAGGAGCACCGTACATCTTCAACTCCTCAGCTTAGAACACTCTCCGGTAACTTCACACTCTGTTTCTTCCTCTATTTCTCTATTTCTTTGTTTCTCTATTTCTTGTTTCTTCCTCTATTTATTTAGTTCTCTCTTGCCACTTTAAGAATAGATTATGTTACTTTGTAATTAAATTTGTAACTGGCGAGAGACTTGCTATTTTCCAACGTACACTTATGCCACATTTTCTTCGAGTCTTTTTCAATATATTCTGTACCACGCAATGTAAACATACTCCTTTGCCTGTACCCCAACTGTTTTTCGTATTCTTGCCAGATACGCTCATTTTTCTTCTGCCAAGTCATGGGTAACTATATGTACTTATTTGAATCTACACCATGTCTCACCTAAATTGTAATGTTCAACCCTATGTGAAATGCCAAAACTATCTGCCTGATGAGTTCAACCGTACTTTTTCAAACTGTTCTGAAAAAATCAGTTTATTGCATTGTAATGCCCGTAGTCTTAAAAGAATTTTGATAACATATCTGACTTATTGGTAAACCTCTCTTTTTCATTTTCAATAATTGGCGTCACAGAAACATGGTTAAATAATAGATCTCCAAATATATATGATATTAATAATTACCATTTTATCCGTAATGATAGACAGAACTGTCGTGGTGGTTGTGTTGCCTTTTATATATCGCAATCGTTATCGTACAAAGTCAGACACGAATTTTCTCTTGTTAATAGCTCCTCTGAATTATTATGTATTGAGATTAATATAAAGAATGGGAAAAATTTAATTGTATGTGTTATTTATCGTCCACCTAGCAACAATGTTGATACCTTTTTAGAAGATTTTGATAATTTATTGAATAGTCTGAACCCAGAAGGCAAAATAATATGCTTAATGGGAGATTTTAATATAGACCTTAAACAAGATAATAATACTGTCAATCAATTTAAAAGTATCATATATTCAAATGCTTGTTTTCCTGTTATAGACAAACCCACAAGAATTGTAAATCAACCTTCCACTATCATAGATAATATAATTTTTAATGATGATACTTACAAAATTGATTCCGGTCTTTTATATTCTGAAATTTCAGATCATATTCCTGTTTTTTAAATGTTTAATATCCCTTCCCCTTTTAGAGAGAAAGAAACGAAATATACACGGAAGTTATCCCCAGAAAATATATATAGGTTAAACGAACACTTACAGAGTGAAGAATGGGAAGATGTTTTAATGTGCAATGACACTGAAAGAGCATATCATTTATTTTGGTCAAAATTTGAGTCATATTTTAATACTAGTATTCCTAAAGTTAAAGTTGGGGGGGGGGGGGGGAAACGCAATAAACCTATCAAACCGTGGATTACAAGAGGAATTCTGAAATCTATTAATAAAAGAAATACTCTATATAAAATAAGCCTTTCTGAACCAAACCCTATAAATGTGCGTAATTACAAAATATATCGAAATAAATTAACAAGTGTAATAAGATTATCAAAACGGATGTGTTTTTCTAATAAAATAGATAATGCTCAAGGTAATATTTCAACCACATGGAAAATAATTAACGAAATCCTTCATAAGAGCAAATCACATATTAATTCCCAAGTATTTAATAGAGATGGTAATTCTATCAAAAATCCCCCTGAAATAGCAAACATGTTTAACGAATATTTTGTTAATGTAGGTCCAAACCAAGCTGCTAAAGTTGATGAGAGTAATTGTAACTTTGTAGAATTTTTATCACAATCAATAGATACATCCATATTCTTCATCCCCACTGACTTTATTGAAATATTAAGAATCGTCCGCACCCTTAAATGTAGTCACTCCTCTAGTCATGATGAAATTAGTACTCACTTATTGAAACAGATTATAAATAATATTTTGTCACCTCTAATCCATATTTTTAATCTCTCACTCTCCTCTGGTGTCTTCCCGACCCCCTTTAAAATTGCAAAGGTTATACCAATTTATAAGAAAGACGATCCTTCTTGTATATGTAATTATCGACCTGTTTCTATTTTGTCAAGTTTCTCAAAGATTCTTGAGAGGATTGTCTATAATGGTTCTAGGACTCCTACCCCTGGACAACCACCCCGGATAACCACCCCTAGGATAACCACCCTCTAGGACAGCTACCCCCTAGGACAACTACCCCCTAGGGCAACCACCCTCTAGGACGACTACCCCCCTAGGACAAGTACCCCCCGGATAACTACCCCCCAGAGAACTACCCCCTAGGACAACCACCCTCTAGGACAACTACCCCCCGGATAACTACCCCCCAGACAACTACCCCCTAGGACAACTTCCCCCCGGACAACCACCCCCTGGACAACTACCCCAGACAACTACCCCCCATACAACTACCCCTTAGAACAACCAACCTCTATGACAACTACCACCTAGGACAACCACCCTTTAGGACAACTACCCCCCGGACAACCACCCCCTGGACAACCAGGATTTGCGCCACTGACAAGAGAGGGCAGTATTTGAGCGTCAAAAGGCCCCGTTTTGGAGACTTTGAGAGAGAGAGAGAGAGAGAGACTACAACTTTAAGACTTGTATTTTCTCTCAGTTTCACCTTACTTTATTTCAGCAAAAGAAAATTTTGTCAATGATACTTTCCTAAATTCTAACACCCCTTAGCCTGCCGAGACTCGAACTCGTGATTCCTTCATGACGAGCACAACGTGAATCCGAATGCGCCACACAAGGAACTGCGTGACTGGTTCGCTCATTTTATTTTATCCCTACAATTAGTTTTTCATGAATATTCATGCCGACTAGTCTTGACGGAATAAACCGTATTGTCACCCCTCTTGACGCTCAAATACTGCCCTCTCTCGTCGGGTGGCTCAAGTCCTGACAGAAAAAAATATAGCCCCCCGGACAACTACCCCAGGACAACCACCCTCTAGGAAAAGTACCCCAAATTGGACTTAACATCACATTGAACAAGATTGTGCTCGTTCGCTACGCTTGCTCGCCAAAATAGAATTAATATGGCCTTTAGCAAAATTTCTGCCCCGACCTGCAACAATAAAGCCCAGATAATATACAAAAAATTTTCTTTTGCTGAAATAAAGTAAGGTGAAACTGAGAGAAAACACAAGTCTTAAAGTTGTAGTCTCTCTCAAAGTCTCCAAAACGGGGCTTCTTGACGCTCAAATACCGCCCTCTCTTGTCAGTCGCGCAAATCCTGACAGAAAAAAAAATACGCGTCTGGTGGTAATTGTCCTAGAGGGTGGTTGTCCTAGGGGGTAGTTGTCCTAGAGGGTGGTTGTCCTAGGGGTAGTTGTCTGGGGGGGGGGGTAGTTGTCCAGGGGGTGGTTGTCCGAGGGGTAGTTGTCCTGGGGGTAGTTGTCCTAGGGGGTGGTTGTCCGGGGGGTAGTTGTCCTGGGGGTAGTTGTCCTAGGGGGTGGTTGTCGGGAGGGGGGGGGGTAGTTGTCCGGGGATAGTTGTCCTAGGGGTGGTTGTCCGGGGGGTAGTTGTCCGGGGGGTAGTTGCCCTAGAGGGTGGTTGTCCTAGGGGGTAGTTGTCTGGGGGGGTAGTTATCCGGGGAGTACTTGTCCTAGGGGGGGGGGGGGGGGTAGTCGCCCTAGAGGGTGGTTGCCCTAGGGGGTAGTTGCCCTAGGGGGTAGTTGTTCTAGAGGGTGGTTAACCTAGGGGTGGTTATCCGGGGGGTGGTTGTCCAGGGGGTAGGTGTCCGGATGCGGTCTATAATAGGTTATATGGATTTTTGTATGAAAATAGTTTTTTTAATCCTAATCAATTTGGTTTCAGTAAGAATCATTCAACTGATTTAGCCTTAATGCAGTTATTTGACAGAGTATCAGATGCCTTGGCAAATCATGAACATGTAATTGACATATTTATGGGTCTTAGCAAGGCATTTGATACTCTTGATCACAAAATTTTACTATATAAGTTACAACATTACGGGATTCGGGGTACTGCACTTCATTGGTTTGATAATTATTTATCACACAGAGAACAATTTGTTTCCTTTGAATCCGCTCATTCGAATATGTTACCAACAACATGCGGAGTCCCACAAGGCTCAATTTTAGGCCCCTTATTATTTCTAATTTATGTTAATGATATTTCAAATGCTTCACCTATGTTACAGTATATTTTATTTGCTGATGATACAAATGTTTTTTGTTCACACTCTGACTTACACCGTTTAATTACTATTTTGAATAATGACTTACCGAAGTTATCTACATGGTTTAAAAGTGATATCTTGTCACTCAATTTAAGGAAAACCAACTATATTTAGTTCAGAGGTAAAAGAAAAGTTGACTTGCAAAATCATGATTTATATATTGATGGTAATCTTCTTGAAAACAAAATAATGACAAAATACTTGGTGTGTATATTAATGAAAATTTAAAATGGAATGATCATGTAAAACACATAATTTTACCTATCTCTCGTAATGTTGGTCTGGTAACTAAGCTAAAATATTTTTTTCCTACTTCTGTACTATTTACGCTGTATAATACACTTGTCTTGCCATACATATCATGTTGTAATATTATCTGGGCAACTCATAAATGTTATACAAATCCCATATTAATTCTCCAGAAAAAATCCATCCGGGCGTGTAGTGGGGCAAGTTTTTGCTGTCACACTGACCCTCTGTTTTTTCGTCTTAGGTCCCTCAAGGTCAATGATATAAATTTCCTACAAAAAGCTCTATTCATGTTTAAGTATAACTCCAACCTTTTACCCCCAGTATTTGCAATATTATTTCAATCGAACACACAAATTCACGCATATCCCACCAGACAATCAAAAAATGTGCATTTATTTAACCCCAGGACTGCTCTTGCACATAATTCTATTAGGCACTCTGGCCCTGATGTATGGAATTCCCTTCCTCCCGAAATAAAAAACATGACTTTAATGTACTCTTTCAAGCGAGCAGCAAAAAATCACCTAATTAAGCAATATTCCCCCCACAATAATGATTTTGTAGTACACCCATAATACCTTGTATAATTATGTAAATAGGACCCATGACTTGGCACATTTTCACCTCTTTGGGAGGCAGATATGATATTAGTTTACAAAACGAGTTTACCACTTGCTATTATGTTAATATCATTTCTGCCTCTCAAACCGGATGATTAAAACTCTATTGTTAATACAGTTGTTGTTTAAAATATTTGGAAAGGTACAATTGCCTCATTTTATCCTCCTCTCTTCATCCCCATTTCTCTCTGTATCCTCTTCCCATTCTCTCTCTCATTATTTTTTAATTATATTTTATCTCAAAGGGCTTTCATGCTGTCAAGCCTCGGCTTATTATGAAAACCCTCTTGTTTGATTTCTCTTTCTATAATCCTACTGTTAGCCTTGTATTTTAAGATATATCAATGTCATGATGTTCCATTGTATTGTATATCGCATAATTTGTATAACGTATGCATTATTTGATGAATTGAAAAATCAAGCAGAAATAAATGTTTAAAAAATAATATAAAATGGGAAAGGAAATGAGAGAATAATGATTGCCTAGCTTAAATCAATTTTCCCGGAGCTCTCCTCCCTTTTTTGAATATTTAGCACAGGTTAAAAAAACTGTCTCCGCCTGGAACCGAAGCCGGGTCACTGGCTGAGAACGCTAATGCCTTTAACCACTAGACCACGGAGACGGCCTAGGAGTTTCGACGACACGAGATTCAATTGACCGACATATTGACAAATCTTCATTTAATCCTCATTAATGAATTTCTTTGTTATATATTTTATTGTTAAAAATGCAACTTTCTTCTTAGTGCCAACATTAATATTAAATGACCCCCTCCCTTTACCGTTTTATATTATGATTATTTGGGGGATAACCCAGACAAGCAAATTTGCTTTTATTATCCCCCGCCATGTACTAGATTATTAATTACTTTTTTCCATTTCATCAACACCTGTATGTTTTTCAGTCTTGTATACTATCAAATGAAATTGTGATTTGTATTTTGTATATTTTGGATGTCTTTTTACTAGTACTGGAAAATAAAATAATAATAATAATAATAATAATAATAATAATATTGGGTATTTATATAGCGCTCGTATCCACCAATGGTGCTCAAGGCGCTCCAATATTACCCTGGCTTTAGCCGAGCTGCCCTATAAGGCGCTCAAAGCATTTCAAGGAATAAATTCCTACCAGGTACCCATTTACTGCACCTGGGTGGAGAGTGGCAAATGTAGATTAATGTCTTGCCAAATGAAATGAAATTTGTGTTTTATATATATATATATATATGTAGAGTTTCATCGCAAAACGGGTTATCCGCCAAAATAACATTTTCAGAGTTAAAGATGTCTGACAAAAGAGGAAAATAGCATATTAAATAACACTTAAAAAAAGAGAGAAAAGGGAAAGAAGAAAAAGGTCTCCAGAATCTAGCACCGGCACGTCAACAAACCCACGGATCAGCAGGAATACAAAATGCAATATTTAGAGAAAAAATACAAATTTCAAAATGGCGTCAACATAATACTAACCGAAATTAAATTAGCTGAGTGATGAGTGATGAGGAGCTATAAAAATTGAGAATTGTCTCTAAGAAAAATTTTGAGCTTAGAGTTAAAAGAGTTTAAGCTTGGGGAGTCCTTGATATTATTATCGAGGATGCCCCAGAGCTTAGGTGAATGTGAATATTGATTTAGAAAGGATAGTTCGAGTTAGAGGTAGATGAAATTTATCAGATCGACGTGTGGGGTATTTGTGAATATCTTTGTTTTTGTTAAATAAGGTGTTGAAAATTGACGGTAGCATATTGTTATTTAATTGATACATGAATTGACCTAGGCTGTATCTATATAAATCTTTAATTTTCATGATTGTATTGCTAATGAACAAGTGATCTGTATGAGATCGCCAGGATGTATTAAAAATGACACGCATTGCCTTCTTCTGGAGTAATTAAGTAAGTAATATCCTATCAAGGTAAGTTGTGTGTGTATTCCCCCAAACAATAATTCCGTAGTTTAAATATGGTAAGATTAATGTTGAGTATAGCATTTTAAGTGAAGAGGATGGCAATAAAAACTTAACCTTGTTAATAACACCAATATTGCGCGAAATTGTACGACATATAGAGTCAATGTGTATTTTCCATGATAATTTGTTGTCTATTATCAGGCCTAAGAATTTTGAATTAACAAGTTCAATGTCAGTATGGTTTAATTTGATGTTGTATGGTAATTCTTCAATAGAATTGCTAAAAAGCATATATTTTGTTTTTTGAACATTAATTGACAATTTATTAGCTCTTATCCAATTTACCAATTTATCTAATTCATTGTTCAAAACATTAATCAGAATGTCAGGATTAGGATGCGAATACAGCACATTCGAATCATCTGCAAAGAGAATATACGATAAAATATCAGAAGAATTTTGAATATCATTTATATAGATTATGAATAAAAGAGGGCCCAGTAGACTACCTTGAGGAACACCACAATATACATTTTGCAGAGAAGAGTTTTGACCATTTATGCTTACAAACTGCTTGCGATTTGTTAGGTAGTTTCTAAACCACTCCAAGGCCCTTCCACGAATACCATAATGTTCGAGCTTATATATGAGTATTTCATGATCTATGGTGTCAAAGGCCTTGGAGAGGTCCAGAAAAACACATATGGTATGATTTTGCTTATCAATAGCTTTTGTAATTTTTTCAACAAATGAGAGAATAGCACGGGATGTACTATGCTTTTGGCGAAATCCAAATTGAAAATCAGAAATTATGTTATATTTGTTTAAAAAATTTTAAAGTCTTGTGTAGATAATTCTTTCCATAACTTTTGAAAGTGTAGGTAATAAAGATATTGGTCTATAGTTGCATACATTGTTCTTATCTCCTTTTTGTAAATTGGTATAATCTTTGAAATGTTCATGTTGTCTGGCACGACACCATTATTTAAAGAGAGGTTGAATATGTGTACTAATGGATCGACAATATATTCAATAATATTTTTTAATAAACTATTATCTATACCGTCGTGACCAGAGCTCTTTTTCTTTTTAAAGTTATTTACTATATCAATTACTTCATTTC
Source organism: Heliocidaris erythrogramma (assembly GCA_025617745.1). Lineage (NCBI taxonomy): Eukaryota > Metazoa > Echinodermata > Echinoidea > Camarodonta > Echinometridae > Heliocidaris > Heliocidaris erythrogramma. Next base: position 52,866,710 of record CM046863.1, on the reverse strand, counting down.
TATGTACAGGTACTAAAAACAGAGAATTGGGATTTTGATGGTGAATAAAGTCAGTAAATTTCTTTTGTGTTGGCGGAATATTTTCAGCAAGATTTTTTCCAATTCCCGAAAAATATTGATTAAAAGTATCGGCTATCCTAAATGGATCATGAATTTCAACATCATTATGTAAGATTGTTGTTATGTGTGATTTTACTTTGTGCTTGTTTATGGCATCGTGTATTGTTTTCCATGTCCTATTAATATCATATTTAAAACGTGTTAATTGGGTCGTGTAGTAATTGCGTTTTTCACCTCGTAAAATTTGCGTAGTATAAATTTATTGACCTTAAAATTGATTTTGATATCCAAGGAAGTCTTGGACTCCTTTTATAGTTTAAACTTTTATTTACTAATGGTACGTGTGTATCTAAGTGGGAGGTAAAGTTTTTCATAAATATATTATATGCTGTATTTGTATCGTGTGAGCTGTACACTTCAGTCCAGTCAGCGTCTTCAAGACCTTCCTTCAATCTTGTTATATTATTTGGTGTTAGTCTCCTAAATTGTTGCTTTGGAATATGTTTATTAGTTAAAGTATAAGGGGTTCTTGAAAATATTGGGAAATGATCTGATATATCGGACAAAATTATTCCAGATTCAGGTAAGGGAGTAGTATTACTAAAAACATTATCACTAAGGGTTGCAGAATGGTTAGTAACCCGAGTAGGTTTTGTAATCAAGGGTAGAAAGGAAGAGGATAACATGATATCCAAAAATTCTTGTGAAGTACTGTGATTCGAGGATTTAGAGATGTCTATATTAAAGTCTCCTACTATATAACAATCTTTATTAATAAAAACCGGATTTTGGAGCAAATCTTGTAAATGTTCAAAGAAATGTTGAGTATTGGAGTTAGGTGGTCTATAAAATATCGGTATTATAATATTTTTAGATTTCGGAGATCTAATTTCAATGATGAGAGATTCAACAATTTCAGTCATAAAGCTAAGATCATGATGAATAAAAAAATCAAATTGTTCATTAATGTACACTCCTACCCCTCCTCCTCTTCTGTTACCTCTATTATTTTCTATGAAGGCATAACCGGGAAGCGAATAAAAACTCTCCGATTCCTTAGATAACCATGTCTCAGTTAATGCGGTTACAGATACATCAGAGTGTAGTGGTGAATCTGTTAACAGGCGTAAATTATCAAAGTTACAGCTGAAACTCCTTATGTTCATGTCCATAATTGAAAAATGTTTGTCTGAATTTTCAAGGGATTTAAATTGTTTTACAGTAATGTATTTAGAACTTTGATAAATATTAGTATTATTATCGTTTAAGTCAGAAGCTAGAATATTCATTTCATCCGATACAAGATTATCAAAAAATGTGTAGTTGTAATTACTATTTTGAGTGCCAATGTTTGGTCTAAATAAATCATAAAGCTCCTCATCATTCAAAGTTGTAAATGGTGCATTTTCAGCCATCAGGGAATTTACGGGAAAAACACGAAATGAAATACACCGCATCCCGCTGAGTCCATGTGAATGTGGGCGTGGGCGAGACAGAGACCTGGAGAGAAAAGGAAAAGAATAGAGACAAACCGGTAAAGTACATACCAAACAAGAAACGAACTACAAACAAAAGATTTAACTGGTAAACATTTACACATATATACAAATTCAAGAGCAACGGCGACAGTGCATTCTTAAAAGAAACATGTGAAAACAAGGGTGAGCTCCCATAATAAACACAGAAAGCCACTCCATGAAAACACTTGGATTTGAATAATTAGGTTTTACAACATCAACAATTCAGGGCAGGCTTCCCGGGTAACAGAAATAAAGGTGATAATGTAAATATTCAGAAGAGATGTGTTTTCCCTAATTTAAATTCCGACCAGTTGTCTACCAGGCCTGTACCGTACCGAATGTAGGCTCTACATTTTTTTAAATTTAGTTTAAACTACAAGTGAAAAACAGGAAAAAGGGTGCATCTATGGATACGAATGATTCAAGAACTAAGTTTAATTAATCAATTATCGTAATAAAATCATCTAAAGACGATTATTAATTATATTTTATTAAAAGGCGATTTCACTCTTTTCCCCCTGTGAAAGCCATGTATTGTATATTTTAATAATAAATCGAAGAGATAATAAGCAGGTAATGAAGCGTACAGGAGTAAATAATTACCAGGTTTTAGTTAAATATAAGAATGTACAAGTTTTGACAATACAAAGTTGCAAACAAAAATTTAAATGTTTCATCTCTTAAAAAAACTAATACATTCCTTCATTCCTTTATTTATATTTCTCTAAAACAATATGGATTGACCCTCCAATCACAAGGGGTGAAAAGACAGCATAACGATGAACACAAAAATATTATTCAAGATTATACCCTTTCAAAAAGAAGAAAGTCCACCTCGACTGTTATGCAGCTAAATAAATGCAATATACTTGTTTTGTAAACGAACAAAAAATATTTCCTGGCTTGGCACTATAAGGAGCATAACAAGACTAATATCCACATTAATTACAAAAAGAGAAGAAAATACAAACTCCCCTAACCAAACCAGTGTGGTTAGAATATGTTAAATTATGCATACATAATTATACAAAATTTGAAAAATTAATTTGGTTGACCCCGACCAACATCATCAGCCGGACACACACTCACCAACAGAATGGCTAACTCGACCAACCATCTTCCAGAGTATATAAAAATACATCGTTGATAATCCTCTGATTCTAAAACCTTGCAGTTTACTATGCTTGGATATACATGAAGATAAAAAAACTTACTATTTTGCTATCAGTGTGCATGCAGGTATAAGTGACTGGTGTAAATAAGAAATTCCCTCTATCTTAGCCTTGACAGATAATAAATACCAGACTACTCTTGTAATATTCCATTTTAGCATCTATTAATACAACAGTGAATATAATGGTCTGATAATGAGAGAGCATATACCATGTTTAATATGAACGGTAAATTGATTAAAGTAATAATAATCCCTAGTAATGTTTAGTAATGGTATACATAAAAAAAAATTTGCGGTGGAGTGAAGACCTGACATGCACGTAACAAAATTCTAAAGCTGGATATGTATTTAGTTATATTGAATACAGAGGGGGAAAATGACATTATCGTGATTTGATTTGATTTGATTTGATTTATTGATTCATTTCATTCTCATTTACATTCTTCAATAACAAAACAATAAAATATACATAACGTACATAACATGCAGTATAGGGTATAAAATAGTAATCAGTAAGCACTGAAAATGAAAATGAAATCAGGGCCAACAAGAAGCGAAGCTTGTAAATAGCTAGCCCCTGAATTACAAACTCAAATACACCAATAAAACGTATAATAAATTATGTACACTCATAATAAATATAAATACATATGGTATAAAAGCACATGGGGGAGGGGGAGGGGGTAGGGAAATGGTATATCGTGATCTAAATTTATATTAAAAATAAGAAAGTATGAAATCATAATTTAGGTGATGTTTAAATTTCATTTTAGGTTTTAGGTGATGTCTGTCTTTCACCAGAAACAGAAAGAAAAACTGTTAATGGTTATATAATGAAATTAGCATTTTTTAAAGTTTGTATTTTAGTGTAAATATGCTTCCTATTTCCTGTATGTCTCTGGGCAGGGAATTCAAGATTTTTGGGGCAGTAAAAATAAAAGTACTTTGTGTGAGCACAGTACGGGTTCTAGGTAAATGGTAAAGATTTATCTGCCTGGTGGGGTATCGATGAATTGCGTTATTAACTATAAACATATTGTTGAGAGCAGGGGGCAATTCATTATTTCGCTCTTGAAACATAAGCACTGCAAGATTTAGCTGATATATATCACTAACTTTTAAAACATTATTAAAAAAAAAAACAAGCTATCAGTGTGGTGACGGAAACTGACATTGCTAATTACATGATAGACTCATGAATGTTTCATTCATAGATATTGCACAATAATACCCTGCTCTCAGATAAGTCACGCTTTGACGCTCAAGGCCCTTCGACAAGTTTACCCAAGTTCTATCTTGTAAATATTGTAAACATTTTGCACAACAAATAACTCACAGGCAACTTTTCGCATGAAATGGCCATAATTTGAGCTATCTTATAAAAAGTCTACAAACATGAATGAATGCAAGTATAATGGGCTATAAATATAATACCGAAATATGAAATGATGAAGAGTGTCTGTAACTTATGTTTTGAAGAAAGATAAACTAACCATTCCGTATCGCCATGAATGACATGCTAGTTTGTGCTTGGCCGGTACTGGTTGAAAACAAGATGTTAATCATCTGCGTGTTGGCATTTGTTTCCATGGCGACCGGTATTGTGACAAGCCTCTTCTGCTGGCTGAATAATTCTCCTGCAGGAAGGATCTGATATAATGTAATATAGGTGTTAATTAATCTTACTGAGGCAATGTTGCAGTTGACGTAGTTGTGGTGACCCGACACTGAATCCGGGAAGGATGCCTACCGCCTAGCAACCTACCCAAAGTTGTATTCTTTTGTAAATTGTCCACCGGCTACCGTAAAGGGGAGTAAAATGGAGGAAGTGTACAGACTCTCATCTTATGAAAGACTATCGTCAATGAACAAACTTTCCGAATGACATGAGTGATTGAGCCTGACAGTCTTCAAAGCCATATCGAGTCGATAAAAAAAAACAAAAAAACAAAAAAAGTGCCGACGAGATGAGGCATCGCCGAAAAAACCCAAACAAGCAACTGAAAAACTAAACACAACACCAACATCTTCCCAGACTTACCTGTCTTTCACCTGTTCTGGAAGACATTTTTTTAAATCTCGCATATGCCTCGGTAGTCACTGGCTGGCCTACACGGACCGATTGAGGAACACCTTCTTAGACTTGATCATGATGATGCGGTTCACTTTTGATGGCTTAATTTACCTGACCACTAAGAAAGGATGTGTATGGTTTTATGTAAGCAACCAGAGGACCGACGGCTTTAAGTCTTCTCCGATGGACTTGGTAATGAGGATTAATGCCTTTACAAAGGGCACTAGCACATCCACATGGTATCGAACCCGGGTCCTTCCATTGCTCTACCACTGAGCCATCGACTTAGTATTAAAATACTAGTAATGAATATTGATAATTAAGGTTTGACGATGATGAGCACTAACTGATAGCTGTTATTCAGCAAGAATGGTAAATTTTATCATGCCACTTATTCAGATGGGCCTACATATATCCACTTGGATAAGAATGTCAACTTGGTGAAAATAAATGCGCTTGGAAAACGTACACTGTAAAAAAAAAACTGTCTGTAATTTTACAGCAAATCTGGTGTCAGCATAGTCGCCATAACTTCTGATGTAAAAATACAAATTAGTTGTAACTTTCTCCCATGACATTGAAGTACAAATAACATCAGATTAGCTGTTATGAGTAAATACAGAACTACTCTGTATTTTTCCCCTGTAAAAATACCGATATTTTTTACAGTGTACAGAAGGCAAACATAAACCTCTTTTTGTAACAGACATTTTAAATTTTACTTGTATATTCAGAAGTATATTATTTAAGGCGAAACATATAACTCAACACTTCGACTAAGGAATCCGCTTTGTATCTCATGACTTGCTTCCCGCAAGTTTGTTATATTCAAAACCTATGAATTATTGTAGAATATATTTGCCTTCTTTTGCCCACTGCATTCCAGTACTAGATCACTTGACTTCGGTTCAAGAGCAAAGCATCTGATAGGATGTACTTGACGGTACGACAGACTTTTCTCCTCGTTCACAATTGTCTGTTGAAAAGGAACATACACAGGAAGAATGATGACAAACTCAATACATGTAATTACGAAAATATTAATGATAGCAATGATCATTATTTCATCAAACACGAATTAAAGACCTCAGCCTGACCGAATTTTGAAATATACACTTTATTCATCCACGGGGAGCTATATATTTTCTGAACAAATTGAAACCAACTTCATGAGATTCCGTTTCCTGTGGAATGAGTAACAGCGTCCCGAATGTTGAGCCCCGGTGGTTTTTCTGACGAGGGCCCCGTCTCTGAGGAACACTACTTTGCGGGGGGTGAAAATTTGATGACGACATATCGTGTAGACGCACTCGGAGCTGTATACATGACATGTCGTCACACGTCTAGCGACCCCCTGCAGTTTCCTCTCTTGTTACGCAATAGGGAGGGGGCGGACCAAAAAAATTATCTTTTTTATTTTTTATGGATAAACGGAGACGAAAATCTATGAATACCCAGGGTAATTATATTCTTTGTTTACTAAGCTTTACGTCAATATATGGTTGTTTTGGGTCAGGCTGAGGTCTTTAATAAATTTGACCAGTCCTACATTATGGCCTTTGATATAAATCTAATAAGTTCTTAAAGATCACATTACAAGAAAATTCCATCAAAGTAAATATTGGCTTAATACTTTTTATTGCATATATGGCATAAATTAAACGAGGTTATCCAAAATTCAACGCTTGGAAACATTTGAAGTAATGATTATTATCAATTATAAAACGGTAAAATACAGCCCCCGATATAGCAGCTGAAGAGCTCCTTGAACGCTGCTGAGATGTGTGACGACACACGAAGGACCAGTCCTGTCTAAGCAGACGATGTCCCATAACATCTTACACATTTTTCAGTGCCTGTTTTGTCATCTCCTCTTCACTTATTTCTCTTACTTGACTAGCGTCAGTCTTAATGTTAGTCTGTTGCCTCACTCTTAACTTCGTGTATGGTATTATTTTGATGAAAAATGCAGCGTTAAAAAAATAAAGGAATCGGTCACTTGTGAACAAAATAAGACGCCATTGTATTTTCAGCTGCTTGCACCGGGGTATGTTCGGCGTTTCAAGAGGGAACGAATACGTCCATGCTATTATTCGGAGGGCTTTTCAATTTGAAAATGGGGTTTATTTCATTGATCATTGACCCTTCTCCTGTGTATTTACAATCAAACGGTTTTAGTTATCAGAATCAGTTTCACTTTCCCTTTTAGAATGGTGTGAAATAAGGTCATGTTAAATATACCAAACTCTTTATAATTTGATAAATAATTGCATTGCAATTACGTTCATTCATTATAGGACGTCGTCTGCTTAAGCAGGCTCGATCCCTAGTGTGACGACATCAAAACATCGCTATATTTCTGGCGAATCCTCGGATATTCCAGATGCTAAGAAGAGCTTTTATTTATGTTGTTTTTATAATCATCAGATACGCAGTTGACATAAAACTTATACGATTGCCATCTGTAAGCTTCCCAGTTTCTAGTGATACATTAATTGCCATATTTGTGATTTTCTTGCAATGTGATCTTTAAATTATTCTTTGAAAATATTTTCCTAAAGATTTTTGACACTTGTTGAAATATTTTCCTAAAGATTTTTGACACTTGTTGATATATTTTGATTACGCGCAAACAAACATTACATGACATACACTTACATGTATTTTCCTCATTTAAACAAAAAAATAACGTTCCTGTTGAATAATATGTCCATTTTTCGTTTTATAACCATGCCCTTTGTTTGGATATTTCTTTTACGTGTCGTTTTATGCGTGTAATCAAAATATATTCCATTTTACAGGGTCAGATATCAAAAAGAATTATGAAACTATTTTAGATACGTTCATCACACCTTGTGATGTCCATGAAAAACTGTGGAATGACAGGCCGTTGTTATTTTGTCCCTATATAGAAACATTTTTGTTTGTTTGTTTGAAAGAGAGAAAACAATATCCTAGTCCAATTTCAACAAGTATTTATAATGGTACAGCGCCATTATGTAATTATTGTGATATTTGGTTACAGTAAATATGAAGTGGAAGCACGCCACCTGGTGTCGCCCTCTTGGCCTTGGTAATAAATTGATGCACAATCACACCTCAAAGTCGTCTGGTATATTTCTTTATTTCACTATACTATTGTTATTTAATTAACCCCTGGCGTGGTGGCAGCTAGGTCTGACTCCTACCCATCGAGTTATTTAGCCATTTACAGGAATAAACCCTCAAAATAGGGGCCAGGCGTGCCGTGTAAATATCGGTGTCAGACGAGAGGTAGTCCTAGGACATTGATTTGTGTAGCCCCATACATACACACAGAGAGATGTGTGATAAGACACTCGGGGGAAACCATGGCTAAGGCCGCGCTGACCGCCGCGGCAGTCGGGGTGCTTATGCCGAAGTGCCGGCGTCCGACTAGCAGGTCTTCGCAATTATATTTGCGTCAGTCCTCTGCAAGAGAGCAGATTGTTCGTAAACCGTGTTTTGTTGCTTGTACTAGAGAGAATTTGGAAATTTCTGTTGAATTGAAGAGTGGATCACAAATCAACCTTATCAAAGAGTCTGCTGCTGATTATTTTGGATTTGATGTTCTTGTGGATGAGTTTGGATTCTGTGATTATAGTTTTGATGGTAATGTTTTGGTAACTAGTCTTGTTGATCAGACCCGGATTGTTGGTCTGACCCAGTTCACGTTGTTGCTTAACGGGTGTGAGCTTTTGTTTGATTGTGTGGTAGTCCACAATGATTCCTTGGTAGGCCTAGATGATTCTTGTGATGTCATTGCTGGTGCTCCCTTCATGGAGCAGAATGATGTGTCGGTCCGCCCCTCCAAGCAACAGATCATGTTTGGCGATGATGTTGCGTACTATTATAATTTATTCCCTCAGCCTGTGTCTGCCTTGTCTCCCTCGTGCGCTCACGGTGATGAATACATGAATGGGAATGATACCGTAGGGTTGATTGAATGTAATCCCTTTTGCAACAAAGGTATCAGAGATGAGAGAGATGAAATACATAAGATAAATGAGAGTGTGATTCCTGGAATAGAGACTAACATAGGTGTAGATGTGACACAGTTGAATGTTGACCAGATAGATGATGGATATGAGACAAGTGAGAGTGAAGACATTGGAGTAGAGACTTGTGGAGATGGAGTGAATATTGATTGCAAAACAGATGTGGATCACGGAACAGACATTGGTAATGCGAGAGGAACAAACAAGGATCATGTGATATACGATGAGGGATCCGATGAGAATGTCCTACATGTAAATGGTCATACCGAAGTTGATCGATACAAATTACTCATAGATCGTACAAGAGTGTGCTCTCCTGCTGTTGAGGATAACCCTGGTCAGTCTTATTTTCCGTCAGTAGTCTCCACAGGTGGTGCTAGGCCTAGTAGAGTTCACACTGTTGAACGTGATTGTCAGCTTGACTGTGAGGACATTTGTGCCTTTGTTCATTCTAGACCATGTCTCGCACTCCAGTTAGAGAGTTGCGTTCTTCACTTCCTGGTGTGGATTCCTTTATCGAATCCTCTGTGATTAGGGATTGTCCCCCTGCCGATATGTCTGTCAGTCATTATACAGAGTCTGTTGACTTGAGTTCTGGTCCGGACCGTGGCCCGACGATTTTGCCTGATGTGACCATTTTGTCTAAAGTGACTTTGTCCAATGCAATGCTGCTGGATCCCTGCTTCTGTGGCGACCGCATCATTGATATTGGAGGTACTGTGATGCCTCACGATTCGTCTATAGACACTGCCAGAAGTGTTGGTACTGTGTCCATTGCACTATTGACCAATCCAGAGCAGTCAGTCTCTGCGAATAACAGCTGCGCGCTTAGCAATGGAAGGATCGTTCCGCCTTCATTGTGTCCGCCAGATGTAGATATCGATGGTGGTTCCTTACCAGTGCAATTAAGTCCACCTTCGCGAACCAGATGTTGCGTGATCGTGAAATCGCCACCGTATCCGAATGTGCTTTCTCCAACTGTTGCATTATCTGGTTGCCCACGATCGGTTAGCGGTCCGTTTGTCTCGCGCACTGCCCTTCATAACAGTTCCATCATGCCTGATCTGACCCCTCAGTCTCGTCCGTCAAACGGCCAAGATTGCCGTTTATTCTGCGCTGCTGACGTCACGTACCATACTCGTCCGCCAGACCAGCCCCATGCTGCTACTGGGCATGGTCCTGCTGATCTGTCCATCCCCATAGGAGAGCTCCGTTGTACTCGTCCACCAGACCAGCCCCATGCCGCTACTGAGCATGGTCCTGCTGATCTGTCTGCCCCGGAAAAAGAGCTTTGCAGACCTGGTGACCAGATCTTCTGCCACTCCGCAGGCCACTCCGTATCTATAGAGCGTTGTCGCCTCGGGTTTGGTTCTCCGAGATCGTCCCCCATTGTAACCTTGAGGGTCCACCATCCTTGCTTGTCATAATTATGAGGATGACAACAGACTCAGAGACTTACCTACTGATGCATGTTACAAATAGCAGCCACTCTAGTCCTGTTGTGGTTGATTCCTGCACGGACTCCATCTTGTTACCAGGAGTTGATTTAACCGCTGTGACTGTGCTGGACAGAACCCATGTATTTTACATGTACCCCATTTCTGAGAGCCCCTAGTATGCTATCTCTTGATTTTGTTTCTTCTACACCCCAGTCCCATCCAAGTAATTCATGCGGACTAATACGACCAGTATACATACATGTATATTGTTTTTCACTGTAAGTGCTATAGATTTTTTGGCATTATTGTATCTCTATGGTGTTGAATAAAAATGTGATATTGTCAACATCTTTATTCCAATTGTTTTTTTGGTTACTATCTATTTCACAGATAGAGTGTGAACAGGGAATAATTTATATATGTATAATTTTGTATAGAGATCTCATACAGTGTTGGTATCACATAATGATTTTCTGTCTTTTGAGAATGTTATTATACATGATTTAGAGGGGGTAGGATTTTTGTGAACCAGATATAATGTTTCCTTTGTTATAGAAACATCTTATATTTTTTTTACTGATGTCAAGAGTGTATTTGCCTGTAGTTTGTACAAACGCTATACTGTTTTACTTTTGCTCTGCTAAGCATATGTCTTGTATAAACCAAAATACATGACAAGATGTATTTTTCTGTGATGTTTGATGTATCATTAATTTTGTACGATCTACATATTTTTATGGATAGTTTTCGATCAAACTGTACATGTAAGGTCATAAGGATGCACTATTTGCCGTTTCATCACATTACACAGTTGTTCTCCATTCTGCCTGTGATTAATTTCGGTGAATGATGTGTTTTTACTCACTTGCTGTAGCATTTTTTTCGAAAGGACAAATTTTGTTTGGATTTGAAGGGCACTTGCTTTTTCTGTGATTGGTATGTGGCTATACTCCATACTGTTTGTCTCAGTGTTTAATGGGGTGTTATTGTTTGCACATGTCATTTGTATGCTACTGATGAAATGGCCTTTAGTTACATTGCAAAATAGTGTTTTTGTCCTGTGTAAAGACTAAAGTTGATTATTTGATTTGATGTCTGATCTGGTATTTACAGGTATACTCTTAATTCTATCCAGCGGGTCTCATCCATATATTTCGTATATTAGGTCAATTTGCCTGTTTTAGTCATGGTCTTTAGTGGTGATATTCATTTCTCTGTCATATCATGGCTATTAATCTGGTTAGTTATATTGTTTTGGTTTGTCACCCTCTGTGTTTCGGCTTAGGGTTGGGTCAATTTTTTTTCTGTGTTCTATGATTGGACCATCCTCAATTTTTGTTTATTTTATCATGCTTTGTTGGATACGACCAGTGCCGGCAATTGTTTTGTTGTCTACATCAAACTTTCACTTGTTTTTTTTTAGTAAAAGGAAAGGCAGAGGAATGATAGTGATGAGTTATGTTTATGACAATGCTGGCAGGTATGCTGGTGGCATTTTCATTTTGTTACATGTTAGTTAAGATAGTCATATTGTTGATCAACTTGGTTATAGATAGGCCTACATTGTAGTTATCAGGTTTACCGCGAAAGAATACTTTGAATATTTTGTTATTTTGTTTTAGCTCATAGTTTTACACCCGTGATCGTACCTGTAGAGTATATCGAATGATGTATAAATCATACAGTCTATAACTATGCGATGATGAGAAAGGAAAGAAAAAGGTAGTCACGCTATTATGTAATTATTGTGATATTTGGTTACAGTAAATATGAAGTGGAAGCACGCCACCTGGTGTCGCCCTCTTGGCCTTGGTAATAAATTGATGCACAATCACACCTCAAAGTCGTCTGGTATATTTCTTTATTTCACTATACTATTGTTATTTAATTAACCCCTCGCGCAGTTTGATAAAAGAAAACGTATTTAAAGACTAAAAATCCGTTTTAGGGTGAATGAAATAAAACAACCGTAAGCTTTGCAATGTGCTTTCCTTACAAATTGGTTTATATTTATTTTTACATGCTTTTATGTTTTTTTATTCAATAAATAAGTATGTGACTTTTAAAAATATATAAAATCAATTAAAATCATGGTGTTTTTTCAACAACTACTACAGATCTTGCCTGTGCAATGTACGGTATATCTTCGTGTATGTGTATCCGGAGTGTGATGTCTTCTCCCTGGGCCATGTCCATGGGAAGGAAAGGCGTGCACACCATTCGTTTACCATCAGCGTGATGATGAAGCTCCATTGGTATCCATAGCTGTACTTTGTCCTTGATGTTAGATGTAGCATCTATGATAAGCTTGATTTCCCTTTCCTTAATGATACATTGCGTATCACTCCCTTCATAGGACTTTTTTCGTTGAACTGTGAAATGTAATAATGTCGAATGCAAATGTATTTAAAAATGTTTGCTTTCTTTTGTAATACTCTAGTTGATAATAAAATGACGTTGAGTGACTATTCTTCAATTTGTTATTAGATGCTTGATTTACTTCTACATTTACTACTAATTTACTACTAAATGGGGGGGGGGGGGGACTTAGGACCCCCCCCCCCCCCCCCTTAATGAGGCTGAACAGCAAGCCCAAGGAAGTAGAGTATGGTGACACGTAGGAGAGCGAAGGGACACACCGCCCTGTGCATTTAAGTCCAGTAAGTCAAGTTTCATGGAAGGTGCACTTGCCATGCACTTGATAAATCAAAGGAATGATCAAATGAAATGGAATTAAAAACAAACAAAAAATTTAAATAGATGAGCAATTAATTTATCGATTAACTATGTGGCCAATAGAAATACTGAAGTGAATATCAATCTGAAAAAAAGCATTATTTTTGTGTTTACGATCCTTTCCATCCCTCCTTTTGAAGATGTTTGGCATCTAACCTGAAGTCGATGCAGTTCCCTTCCAGATAATGTCAGCATGAATAGATGATGACTTCGCCACTTTTGCGGCATGAGGGACAGTCAGCGTTATAGGTTGTTCCGTGGAATAACGCCATTGGGCAGGTAATGTTATCTCAATACCATTACCAGTGAGAAACTCTCCCTCTCGAATAGGTGAAGGATCAGTAGCTGGACCAACAGAGACATTGTGGAATGAGCCAGCCTCCACTGTCCCCGATGGAATAGACATTGTGATGTCACAACCGTCCATGTATAGGATTCCTCCGTCACAGCCAATGTTGCGATGACATTGTTGCGATGACATTGGCACAGGTAGGTCTATGTTTATCACACGAAACCATAAAACGAAAAACGAATCAAGGTTTCCCAATCAATGACAGACTATCTTTAATGCGATGTTTATCCAGTTACTCGATTAATAGCACCAACTCAGAGCTAGAAAATACATTATTTTATCAATGTTAAAGGAAAATGTATGTAAGAAACTCGTCAAATGCTGAACCTTACCAATTCCGATGGCACCCCCCCCCCAAAAAAAAAACAGCACAAAAAACACAACAACAAACAGAAAAAAAAACGCCGCGTATTCTACTTCAACGGAATATTCATTTCTACTTCTAATGAGTAGAATATACTGTTAGTGTTTAAAGGTACCCTGCAGCCAAAATGCAAGTTGATTTCTATTGATGTGCAGGGATGCATACAACTCATATTTTGTCATTCAAACATCTAAATATGTTTCATAAATTTTAAACTATTTTAATAAAGATCATTTTCTCACACATACTAAGCTCCAATAACAAATGCTCTAGATCTTATTTCTGCAATGACATCATCTGGCAATCATTAGTGAGCTAAGGAGAGATAGTGGTATCTCGCTTTGCCAGAGATGACCATCTGATCTAATAGACCATACAATGCCTACATAGGAGTTGCTATGTCAGACATTCTGTAGCTTCACCAGGAAAGGAATGGTAATGAGGAGGTATTGTTTGAAAGCATGCAATTCGATTGTGCGCATGTGCTGAGCTTTGTGTGTGTGGGGGGAGGGGGAGGGAGAAGTGCAATTCGAAGTTACATTCCTCTGTCTATTGTAGAATGTTAGTATAGCTGACTGGTGATTGACAGATGATGTCATAGCAGGAATGAGATATGGAGCTTTTCTTTAGGGTGGAGCTTGAGGTTGGAAAAAAAAACATTTAAAAAACACTTAAAAATCTATGATATATATTTATATGTTTGAATAACAAAATATTAGTTGTATGCATCACTGCACATGCATAAACAGCGATGAACTACTTGCATTTGGGTTCCTTTTGGGTTGCAGGGGCCCTTAAAGATTACTATAATCTGAAAAGTATGAGGTTGCGTTTTCTTTTACATTTCCTCATAAATAAATTTAGTGCATGATCAACAAAAATCCAATCAAGTACTTACCACGTAAGGTATGAACATCATCTTCGGTTAGGCTGCTATAGAGAACAAGTATACCGTGATGTATTGGTTTATAGTTATGCTTTACAATTTATTATACACTTATGATTTGAAGGAGAGAAAACAATGCTTTACATTATTAAGTGTTATGCTGACATCACATTATGTAATTTAACTTTAATACCATTAAAATATGCTCAATATGCATTCTAAAGGTGGAAAAATGCAATTGGCAATTCACAAACACACACGCATACACACACACACACAATAGTAGTAATATTTATAAAGACTTTTGAGGGAAGAGAAAGAATGAGCCTCTTGACCTTCATCCCCGGTTACGTGTACTTTATATGTTTTCAAAAGACAGCGAAGAATGATTTAAAAAGAATGAACCAAGTGGCTACAGAAACCGGGTGTTCCCTACAGGTGAATTTCCGCTTAAATTTGCTTGATTGAATTTACTCATTTGAGATAATTTTGATATTTTACTCACCTCCAGAATACCATTTGTCTAATCCGCTCATTCCTAGCATACTGTACTGGTTTAAACCCGTCCTTATCCTTGATATCGACCCTGGATCCTTTGTTTATGAGGTACCTTATCAGAGCTTCTGCGTTGGTTATATCATCACCACTCTCTTCTTTTATCTGCCTCGCCAATAAAAAGGTTCATGTTATTATGATTTCTTAACCACATGAAGTAAATTATTTTGAATACAAAAGTCAAATGTTCAAATTTTACAACACTCACACACGTTTCTAAAATGCTCAGGTAGAAGCCATAGAGGCTGTCTAGTAATATAGGATTGTAGAAACGTGTTTACGTTAAATAAGTGTTGTCGTTATATAGTATTAGGGACTTTCAGAATTGCACGTCCACTTAGTCGACTGGTACGCAAGGACATCATTCTACGCCACTGCGCATGCGCCACTCGCCCTCTCCCTGCCCTCCTCCCTGACTTGCAAAATCGAGAACGTGTTCACTTCGTTTTTGCGGTGCTCCGAAATCTTCGACGAGGTTCACGTATATGACGTCATCAGAACAGCTCAACTATCACTATGAACATGACGAACAAAGAAGCGGACAATTTATGCAGCTCCTCATTGTACCCTTCACAATTGCACTGGTTAACAAAAGAACATCCATTCATTGCTATCCAGTAGAAATATGTAGAACAGGTGTCACATAATAGCAGTGAAGGGATATCCTTTTGTCTACTAGAGCTATTGTGGAGGGTAGAATGAGGAGCTGCATAAATTGTCCGCTCTCTTTGTCATCGTGTTCATAGTGTAGTACGCTCATCCGTTGAGTGTGTACTTCCGGTTGACGTCGACGGTACGTACACGTCGAGTGAAATCTAAAATGATCAGAACTGTAGTCAACATGGGCAGTCGACGACGTTGACATGCGCGAATTAGTCGACTGGGACGAAGTACTAGTCCACTGCTTCTAAAAGTCCCTATTGACTCTCATATGAGAGTTCCCAGGTTTGATCCTTGCCCAGTGCTTGCATGCATCCTTCAACAAGGTGTTTTGCTCACCCCCCCCCCCCCCCCCCTCGTATGGTGTGTTAAATGGGTATCTAGAAATGCTCTACAGTAATAATGATCACAAGGCCCACATGCAGAGCAGTGTTAGTGCTGATGTGACTACCCTGGGTTATAAGACACAATTTTATCGTATCACATGATGGAAGTAATACAGATATGTGTGTGTATACGCCCATCGCACACCTGAAATGTCCTGCATTGGGTGTTGATAGTAAAATGTATACAACGAATATAACAATGTCACTACTGGGGGGGGGGGGGGGGGGCATTTAAGCGTCCGTATCACCGCAGTAATTCCCTCCAGATATACATCATTTTGTAAACGCATATTGCCCCTTTCTGTATAAAACTCGCTTACGTTGTTCTCGGTGTTCTCTTTTTTTATTGATATATAATTTAAATCCTTAATATTTTTTTTAATCATTTTTTTTTAAATGTCTATAACAACAAAAAATGTCGAAAATAGGTTTCAATTATTGTTTTAAAATATATTAAGTGTCAAGGAACTTCACCGTGCACTGTTCACTATTTTGGCTTGTAAACATTATAATACTGTTTTTCTCCAAATATTTGCACCTGCATTTGTCTACTCGTGTCATTTGAGGACTGTCACGTTGAAAATGCTAAGATATCTTTTTCTGTCTTTCCCTTAATTAAAAGAGAAAAGGGGTCGAATGATGAAAGAAGTAAATGTTTCTTGGTGCTGACTTTTTATTATAAGAGTCTCAAGTCATGAAATAAAGGGTTGGTGTGAATTCAAGATGGTACTTTTCGTATAATCTTCTTTTGTAATGTAGTTAGCTTACCTGTATTAGACGCATAGGTATTGCCCCCACACGAGTGCAGTACCATGCATATAATAGAACTAAAAAGCATTACAAACTTCGAGGAACATTCTGAGGAAACAGAAAATGAAATCTATGTATATAAATAAATATATTTGGCAATTTTATTTTCTGCTTCACAGATATGCGGTTGCAAAGACAACGGACTATCAATACAAACGCCTAGAAATGTGGAAAGGTTACAACCTTTACAACAATTACTAAGAAAAACCCCGCCCACGGCAACATTGCTTTCTTTTTCAGTGAGGAAGATTTCGACCTTTTATAAGTTGTCAGATAATGCTAATAATCTGTAATAGATCTCGTTATCTATTCTTGAATAATTTCTCATAATCAAAGGCGTTAGTTAGCTTTTCAGTCGCAATTTGCCAAATGTATAGAGGACTAAGATATCAAATACTTAACCTGTTGCAGAGCTGGTGTCCCTGCGATCCGTCTCTCATTACAGTGACATAGTCTAATTACTAGATGTAACGGTGTCTGACTGTCATTTGACTGAAGATTTAAATCAGCACCATATGCTACCAACTCCTCAATGATTGATGTTAGCCCACTTATAGTTGCAAGGTGAATGGGTATAATAAGACCAGCACTGTCAACGCCATTAATACACGAGGTTTCCTGTGAAACACACATAAATTGTGGACTTCTTATAATCATGATTAAGCAATAATGACGTAATTTGCATAGATTTTACTTGGGTCAGTGTACGCATATTCTTATCCTGTATAATAATAATAATCCAATTATAGTCCACTCCAAATTTTAATAACCGAAATGAAAATTCTTTTTGCCCAATTGATCGTGGGCCCGTCAGCCGCAGTGCAGCGCCAGATCGACGTTGCTCTATCCTTTCAATTGTTGAACGCCAAACAAGGTAGCAGCAACTCCCATCTTTTAACGTTTTTTGGTATGACGCGGCCGAGGTTCGAACCCACGACCTCCCGATTGTGAGGCGGACGCTCTACTGACTGAGCCAACACATCGGTATATCTACATTTGATGTGGCAATATTCACGTATCATTGATAATAGTCAACCATTAATATCAATAGACAACAGGAGAAATGCACTATGCCTGAATAGCAAGGTATGGATACCAACTGTTGATGAAATGGTAATATAGGACATGTAGTAGGAGGAGGAGAAGTTGTTTTGGAGGTGATGGTTGTAGTCGTATTTTCATCAGCTATATGAGTGATATCATAGTTATGTATCTATGTTTAAATGAACGAATAATTGTCATATTTACCTTATCGAGTAGATACCTTGCGGTATCAGCATTTCCTGAGCTAAGTGCAACATTTATCGGTAATTGGCCTCTTCTAGAATGTCTCTTAATGATATTGTCATTCCGATCGTGTAGCTCCTTCACCAATGCTTTATTCCCACTGAATTCAGAAAAAGTGGAGAAATTTCATATGTTATTCACTTGAATGAGTACACGTCTTCTTTGAATTAACGCTAAAAAGGGCAGGGGACGGGGGATGGAATCCACATCCGGACGTTTGCCGCGATATGTTCGAGGATAAATGTTTTGCGCCGCCAGCTTTCATTACTTTATTGCCTACAGTCTTACGCATCCTTTGATACATTTCATTCGGGTACAATTTGGATACGGCGCAGCATCATAAGTCGCCGCGCTGTGCGCGGTCTAAGTGATAGTCTCTACATGGATGTGTATTTTACACAATGCGCAACTATAAATTCGCGAATATATAATAATCAATTAGTTTGAGATAAAAATATGAAACTTTGCAGGGTTATTCTTTATAAGATACTTTTATATGTGTGTGCTAACTTTCAGAAATTGTCATCACTCCACAGCCGAGATCCGGGGGGGGGGGGGGGGGGGAGCTTCCCCCCCCCCCTTTCCCGGCTGAAAATAAATATGATATACTCTCACTCTCGTGTGTAATGTCATATGCTATGTCTTCATTTTTCATGCAGTGAATTATTAAAGGACAATGAACATAAAAACTATCAGTAATATGACATCATTATAGGTTTTTTGTTTTGATGATGAATGATGATGTATGCTATCATCTACGATGCATAGGAAAAGATGAATTGGATAAAAACTCTATCAAACTTTTGTGGCAATTTTTCACCTAGTTGCACCATAATGAAGAGCCGTCCATCCTTCTGCATCTTCTGTTTCAAAGTCTGCATTGTTCTCCAGCAGCAGCTGTAGACAGTCTAAATGTCCTCCTCTTGCGGCTAGCATCAGCAGCGTGACTCCCCTTAAGGTCTGTAGAATAAACAAATAAATTGCCTTTATTACAGAGGTGATAATAAGGAAGAAAACGAAATGTTTTTACATAGATGGTCATTTATTTTATAGAGTTATAGCATCCTTTACAACTACGAGGGCTTGATATATTTCTTCGTAATGTTGAAATTAGTAATCTGTGCAATTAATATTCGGGGAACATCCACACTAATATGCAGAGTGTTTTATGCACATAGAGATAAATCAGCTTATATATCAAGTTAGAACTTCATTATTGGTATTGAATTGAAAACTCTGCCACTGTGATGTCCTTTTTGGTGAAAAAACTATATTTAAAAAAATCCCCTTTTGACAAAGAGTATCATACACTCGAGAGCACATGATAGAATGTTAACCTTTATATTTCTTCATCACAGTATCATATAAAAATTTGTTTTGTTAAAGCTTGAGATTCATGAAACCCCGTATAGTAAGCAAATTAATGGGGAGTAGATCGAGTCACATTTAATTAGTCAGACCGCCGCTATAGTTTTGTGCTCTGTATTGACGACGTTCTACTAAGCACATTATGATTGCTACCAATCGGATATCTGTGTGCTTCTATCATGTCTACTGTTCATTTACTTTTGTTCAAGTCAACTAAAATTTATGCTACGCATTTAAAAAACAACATTACGTTACTATTTTGTTGTTAATCACAACATAAATTCTTGTATACTGACAAATAATTCTTATTTTCGATTAGAGAACGATCGACCTATAGTCATCAGAAATATCTACATATTGTCTGCATGTCCTATACATTTGAAACGAAATTTCATGAATTTCATGAAATAAGTGATTGAAACCATACCTGAAGTCCCACTTCAAGAGCACTGTAGCTATTTCCCGATGTAGTTCTAGAGTTGTTCGTTAACAGATATTCCAAAGATATCAAGTGACCATTATCTGATGCAAAGTGAAAAACTGTCAAACCATAGTTATTACGTGCTTCCATATCTGCTCCTTTCGTTATGAGATATTTCAGAATGTCGAGATGGCCCTTACGAGATGCAGCATGGATGGCTGCATCACCATCATTTGCTCCTTTGTTCACATCTGCTCCTTCTTTCACTAGACAATCAATAACATTAAAATGGCCTTCTTGTGAAGCGACATAAAGTGGTGTGTAGCCACCGTCATCACCAGTGTTTATATCAGCTCTTTTGCTAATAAGATACCTGACAACATCAAGATGTCCAGAAAATGATGCGACAAAAAGAGGAGTCTGACCATTATAACCTCTCCTATCAAGCTCCGGTCCTTTATCAATGAGATACTTCACTATATCTAGATGACCTTTATGTGATGCTGCATAGAGAGGAGACCACTTTTCGTCATCACCCATGTCAACATCTGCTCCTTTGCTAATAAGATACCTGACAACATCAAGATGTCCAGAAAATGATGCGACAAAAAGAGGAGTCTGACCATTATAACCTCTCCTATCAAGCTCCGGTCCTTTATCAATGAGATACTTCACTATATCTAGATGACCTTTATGTGATGCTGCATAGAGAGGAGACCACTTTTCGTCATCACCCATGTCAACATCTGCTCCTTTGCTAATAAGATACCTGACAACATCAAGATGTCCATAGAATGATGCGACACGAAGAGGAGTCTGACCATTATAACCTCTCCTATCAACCTCCGCTCCTTTATCAATGAGATACTTCACTATACTTAGATGGCCTTTATGTGATGCAGTAAAGAGAGGTGTGGAACCGCTATTTGCTGGTTTGTTTACTTCTGCTTTGGCATTCACTAGACATTCAACGACATCAAGATGTCCCTGCCATGAAGCGAGGTAAAGGGGTGTAAAACCCTTGTTATCTCCAGCGTTCAGGTTTGCTCCTTTGGAAATGAGATACTCTACAATGCCAATGTGTCCATTATAAGATGCCGCTTGAAGAGATGCATAATCATCATGAGACGTTTTGTTTACATCTGCTCCTGCATTCACTATACATTCAACGACATCAAGATGTCCCTTGTATGAAGCGACAACTCCCATTGCCATTACCAATATTAATATCTGCTCCTTTGCTGATAAGATACTTGACAACATCAAGATGTCCAGAAAATGATGCGACAAAAAGAGGAGTCTGACCTTTATAACCTCTCCTATCAAGCTCCGCTCCTTTATCAATGAGATACTTCACGATAATTAGATGGCCTTTATGTGATGCAGCATAGAGAGGTGTGGAACCGCTATTTGCTGGTTTGTTTACTTCTGCTTTAGCATTCACTAGACATTCAACAACACCAATATGCCCTTTCTCTGCCGCATAATAGAGGGGTGTGAAACCATCTCTATCACCCACATCGAGGTCTACCCCTTTTCGTATAATATACTTTACAATATCTAGATCACCCCTGGAGGATGCATTGATGAGGGTGGGATGAACGATATCAGATTTATTTCCAAGATCTGCTTCTTTAGACATGAGGAATTTCACTGTATCTTGATGGTTATACCGTAATGCAATCCCTAGTGGGGCATAACCATCATGTGATACTTTGTTTATATCTGTCCCCGCATTCACAAGACACTCAACAATGACAAGATTGCCTGCCTGTGAAGCGATATGAAGAGGAGTACAATGATAACGATCAACAATATCAAGCTCTGCACCTTTTGAGATAAGGTATTTTACAACTTGGATATGCCGTCCTTCTACTGCTGCATGTAAAGGTGTACCGCCATATGCTGATGTTTTGTTCATATCTGCTCCTTTATTCACGAGACATTCAACAATGTCGAGAAGTCCTTCCTGTGTAGCGATGTAAAGAGGTGTGTTACCATCGATGTCATACCTATCAAGGTTTTCAACTTTACCTATAAGATATTTGACTATATCGACGTAACCATTAAGTACTGCATGACGAATGGCAGTAGTGCCGATCTCATCTCTGCTCCCAATATTTGCTTCTCTAATGATTAGATATTTAACAATATCTATGTGACCCTTGATCAAGGCAGAATATAACGGTGAATGACCATCTGTTGATTCCTTGTTAATGTCTGCTCCCGCATTTCCAAGGTATTTAACGACAGCAAGATATCCATGTCTTGAGGCGATATGAATAGATGTATAGCCGTCTTTATCACACTTATTGACTTCTGCTCCATTTGAGATGAGAAATTTTACCACCTCAAGATGACCCTCCTGTGAAGCGGCATAAAGTGGTGTTTGGTCATCCTTATCACACTTATTCAGTTCTGCTCCTTTTGATATGAGATATTTCACTACGTCCAGATGACCTTTACTTGATGCGCCATACAGTGGTGGTGAACCATTATTTGCCGATTTGTTTACATCTGCTCCTACATTTACTAGACATTGGACTACGTCAATGTGTCGCTCTTGTGAAGCACAGTGGAGAGGTGTAAAGCCATCTTTGTCAATCTTGTTAGTATTTGCTCCTTGGCTGATAAGATACTTGATAACATCAAGATGTCCATAGAATGATGCGACACGAAGAGGAGTCTGACCATTATAACCGCTAATTTCAGGCTGTGCTCCCTTAGTGATAAGGTATTTCACAATGTCAAGATGACCTTTATGCGATGCTGCATAAAGAGGTGTGGACCCACTTTCTGCTGCTTTGTTCAGATCAGCTCCTGCATTCACTAGAAATTCAACAACGTGAAGATGTCTGTTCTGTGACGCGTAATAAAGGGGTGTGAAACCATCTCTATCCCCCAAATCGAGTTCTACCCCTTTACGTATGATATATCTGACAACATCGAGGTAGCCCTTAGAAGATGCATTGCAAAGTACAGCTGGCCCGACGTCATCTTTCCTGCCAATGTCTGCTTCCTTTGTCATGAGAAACTCCACAATATCTTGGTGACCTTTTATTATTGCTGAAGAAAGCGGTGTGTAACCAGTATGAGATGCTTTACTGATATCTGCTCCTGCTTCCACTAGACATTTAACAACATGAATGTGACCATCTTGTGAAGCGGTATTAAGAGGTGTGTAATTATGGTTATCATCTACATTGATCTCTGCACCAATAGTCGTGAGATATTTCACTACATCGAGATGACCACGGGAAGCTGCATCATGAAGTGGGGTTTTACCATTGTATCCCCTCTGGATAAAGTCTGCTCCTTTAGAGAGGAGATATTTCACAACGTCCAGATGACCGTTTAGCAATGCAGCATGAAGTGGTTTATCATCTTCTTCACACAACGTTTCGTTCACGTCTGCTCCTGCATTCACTAGACATTCAACAACATCCAGATAGCCCTTTTCTGAGGCGATGTAGAGTGGTGTGTAGCCATCCATATTAGCTTCATCTTTTTTTGCTCCCTTAGAAATGAGATATTTCACAACGTCCAGATGACCATTAAGCAATGCAGCATTCAGTGGTTTATTATCGTCTTCATACAACGTTTCGTTCACGTCTGCTCCTGCATTCACTAGACATTCAACAACATCCAGATAGCCCTTTTCTGAGGCGATGTAGAGTGGTGTGTAGCCATCCATATCAGCTTCATCTGTTTTTGCTCCCTTAGAAATGAAATATTTCACAACGTCCAGATGTCCATTTAGCAATGCAGCATGCAGTGGTTTATTATCTTCTTCATACAACGTTTCGCTCACGTCTGCTCCTGCATTCACTAGACATTCAACAACATCCAGATAGCCCTTTTCTGATGCGATGTAGAGTGGTGTGTAGCCATCCATATCAGCTTCATCTGTTTTTGCTCCCTTAGAAATGTGATATTTCACAACGTTTAGATGACCGTTTAGCAATGCAGCATTAAGTGGCGTGTCTTCTTTATAACAGGATGCATTGTTTACATCTGCTCCTGAATTGACTAGACATTTGACAACATCCAGATGACCCTTTTCTGAGGAGTAATAAAGGGGTGTAAAACCATCTTCATCACCGATACCAAGGTCTATTCCTTTAGCTATAATATATTTTACAGTGTCGAGATAGCCCTTAGAAGATGCATTGCAAAGTACAGCTGCTCTGACTTCATCTCTCTTACCAATGTCTCCCTCCTTAGTCATAAGAAACTCCACAATCTCTTAATGGCCTTTTATTAATGCTGAAGAAATTGGTGTGTAACCAGTATGGGATGCTGTATTAATATCTGTTCCTGCTTCCACTAGACATTTAACAACATGAAGATGACCCTCTTTTGACGCGACATGAAGAGGTGACTTGTTGTTATCACCTGCATTGATCTCAGCACCATTAGTTAAGAGATATTCCACTACATCGAAATGACCATAGGAAGCTGTTACAAAAAGAGGAGTTTGACCGTTGTCTCCAATCTTTGTAGTTTCTGCTCCCTTTGTAATTAGATATTTCACAACGTCTAGATGACCTTTGTGTGATGCAGCATAAAGTGGTGTCGAACCATTGTCTGCTGCTTTATTTACATCTGCTCCTGCGTTCACTAGACATTCAACAACACAGATATGGCCTTCTTGTGAAGCAGGATATAGGGCTGAGCAATCATATATGTCAACCGTATTCACGGCTGCTCCTTTAGTAATGAGATATTTTATTACATCTATCCGACCTTTGAATGATGCATAATGGAGGGCAGTTGCTCTATCGTTTATTGCCTTGCTCACATCTGCACCTGACGTCACTAGACAGTCAACAACATCAAGATGGCCCTCCAATGAAGCACGAGAAAGGGAAGTGAAACCATCTATGTCATCGGAGTTCACGTTTTCTCCTTTAGTAATTAGATATTTGACTACGTCTATCCTACCTTTGATTGATGCAAAATGTAGGGGTGTAGAACCACTCTATGCTGCCTTATTCACATCTGCTCCTGCATTCACTAGACATGCAACAACATCAAGATGGCCCTCATGTGAAGCGATATGAAGGGCAGTGAAACCATGTATGCCACTCGCGTTCGCGTCTGCTCCTTTTGTAATGAGATATTTGACTACGTCTATGCTAACTTTGATTGATGCAACATGTAGGGGTGTAGAACCACTCTCTGCTGCCTTATTCACATCTGCTCCTGCATTTACTAGACATGCAACAACATCAAGATGGCCCTCCTGTGAAGCGATATGAAGGGCAGTGAAACCATGTATGTCACTCGCGTTCGCGTCTGCTCATTTTGTAATGAGATATTTCAGAACACTTAGGCGGCCCTTACTTGCTGCAGCATAAAGTGGCGTATAACTATGATTTGGGGCTTTGTTCACACCTGCTCCTGCTTCCACTAGACATGCAACAACGTAAATATGACCTCCCTCCGAAGCGAAATAGAGAGGTTGATAGCCTTTGTTATCACCAATATTGATGTCTGCTCCTTTATCAGTGAGATATTTAGCAACATCCAGGTGACCATTCCGAGAGGCAAAGTGAAGAGGTGTGTCGCCGCTTCTACTTTGCTTTCCTAGATCTGCCCCAAAATCGATCAAGAATTGTACAAGGCTGATATGCCCTTCTTCTGACGCAACGTGGAGAGGTGTCTTTCCATCCGGATCCGAATCGTTTATCAAGTTCAGCTTTGCATCACCTGTCTCGTTTTCTAGAATAGACTTTATCTTCCCAAGATCACCCTGCTTAGCCGCCGTTGAGAACTCCATGTTCATTTAGTATACCCCCTCTCTCTCTGTGTGTCTTGTTTTGGGACGGTCTAGATCATGTACATTAACTCAAAGTATTGGAAGATGTTTCAGTTATTATGTTTGAATTTTAGCGAACCAGTGAAAGAATCTTCTTACAGTAGTTTAGAAAGCCTCTAATACATCATTAGCAGAACGTCATCAATAATTGTCTTGGTCTTCCTACATTCTATGATGTTGTTGTAAAAGCACTTCCTTTTGGAAGATGTAAGCTTACATGTTCAGTAAAAGGCACTCCCGCCTGTCATATTCCTAACAAAAAAGTGTACTTTTCTTCAATCTCGAATCCTCTTCGTCATCTTCTTTCAAAAAAGGTGAGCCGTGGTCACACTCAAAGCTTAAGTGAAATAATCATGTGACTTCGATGCCCTACAGCCTGGCGTGATACTCACTTAACCAAGAAACATTTGGTGTTATGTTTACTCCCGGCTGCTTACGGGAGTATAACAGCAGCGAAATGGCTTCGTTGGACACATTACAAGATCCAAAGATCAGTAAAAGGCACTCCCGCCTATCATATTCCTAACAAAAAAGTGTACTTTTCTTCAATCTCGAATCCTCTTCGTCATCTTCTTTCAAAAAAGGTGAGCCGTGGTCACACTCAAGGCTTAAGTGAAATAATCATGTGACTTCGATGCCCTACAGCCTGGCGTGATACTCACTTTACCAAGAAACATTTGGTGTTATGTTTACTCCCGGCTGCTTACGGGAGTATAACAGCAGCGAAATGGCTTCTTTGGACACATTACAAGGGTATGTAACAGAACA
Organism: Heliocidaris erythrogramma; assembly: GCA_025617745.1. Taxonomy (NCBI): domain Eukaryota; kingdom Metazoa; phylum Echinodermata; class Echinoidea; order Camarodonta; family Echinometridae; genus Heliocidaris; species Heliocidaris erythrogramma. The sequence continues at coordinate 52,840,013 of CM046863.1, read as the reverse complement.
TCATTCTTGGAAAGTGCAGTGCAAAAGCAGAAGAGGGGGGGGGGGGGGGGGCATGGAAGTTGAACTGAATTCGTAACTAAAGAAACAGACAGGACTCTACGAAAGTAATGCCATGTTGCACAAGACAGGAATACACGGGAAAAGTCCTTGGCGTCACTAGGAGTCGAAGACGACTTGACGGTACCTTACATCAACAACGACAAGCAGCTGCTTAGTTTTATCCCGAGTAATAATCCTGAGGAAATAGCTCATGCCACATGGCGGTCCACAAAACAGGCAAACGCGTATCGTCACGGTTTGCCGTTGCTCACGTATTGCCTACAAACGTGTTACTATTTTTAGTAAAGTAATATCATAATCATGTGACCATACATGTGATAAACACAGTGATTAATCTCTTTGGTCGGTATCGATTCCAAAGTGCGTTGTAGCAAATATAGATTTTTTGTACACGCACTTGATGGCAGTGTAAACAGATTAATCATTCCCTGCAACTTGTCTCGGATCCAAAGTCTTTAAAGCAATTTAAGTCCTCCGAAATGCAAAAATCCCATATGAATTTTAGTACTCTTTACTCAACCAACTTAGGAATCTATTTCTAAAATAAATTAAATAAGGCAATTGAAAATTTGCTAATAGGCAAACTGAATGTTTGTATTGTATATGATCCTGGAATCACTAACATTAGACTAGCCAACACCACGAAGAGATCTAGTAAGAGGGAGATAACAAAACCTAGTCTCGGTATGAGCGGGAAGTCATCCTAAAAGGGTGCAAACTAAAGTAACATGTGCATACAACTTTAATCCATCAATGAATCAGGCCAAAGTTACAAGAAGATGTTTACAATATTGTTTGAGAAAACCAGGTTTTAAGTATATCGTGACGGAGATAATTGTATCAGGTATCATCAGACAGGGGAAATGTTACTATTTACATTTTTTTTTTTATCCCAGAGCTTATAAAAGGCTCGTCTACAAAATTATGACGCGGTTAACAGGTTTTGTATTTTGTTGCTGTTGTTTGCTTGACTGGCATTGCCATAGTAAGCTTCACAATTAAGTATCTTATCACACACAGTCGATCACAGTTACTTTTTTACATCCTTACTTGCCATCCGTTTACACGTAAACAAACCGCAGCGGTTTCTCTCATGTGTGAAGGAGCCATTGTAAAACATAGCAAATTTTGATATACATACATTCATATTAACGCACACATAAGGAGAGAGGCAGCACACGTCATCATAAGATCCTAAATGATACACCTTTCCTTGATGATATTCATTGTCCTGTTATTTGTTGTGTTGTGGCATATTTATCTTATCAAACATGATGATTTGTTAGGTGGTGTGTATATTCGCTGTAATAAATTCATGCTGTCGTTAGGTGAAATTTGCCTCAAAGTATGGGGTAAAATATAAGCAAATTATGTTTAAGTCTTTATCAAACTAAAAGAACTTGTTGGCATATATTTATTTTAATAACTAATCTACTGAGATTGGTAATAAGTACATACTGATATGAGGCTGTAAAAATGATGTTAGAAGTTAATTCAGGTAGTTATCAGATTTCTATATCTGAAACCTTATTACAAAGAATATATGCGGACACATCGCTACCCAGGACGTTCAGGCACATCGCTACCCAAATATGAGGACGTTCGGGCACATCACTACCCAAATATGAGGACGTTCAGGCACATCGCTACCCAAATATGAGGACGTTCAGGCACATCGCTACCCAAATATGAGGACGTTCGGGCACATCGCTACCCAAATATGAGGACGTTCAGGCACATCGCTATTATGAGGACGTTCAGGCACATCGCTACCCAAATATGAGGACGTTCAGGCACATCGCTACCCAAATATGAGGACGTTCGGGAACATTGCTACCCAAATATGAGGACGTTCGGGCACATCGCTACCCAAATATGAGGACGTTCAGGCACATCGCTACCCAAATATGAGGACGTTCGGGCATATCGCTACCCAAATATGAGGACGTTCGGGCACATCGCTACCCAAATATGAGGACGTTCGGGCACATCGCTACCCAAATATGAGGACGTTCAGGCACATCGCTACCAAAATATGAGGACTTTCGGGCACATCACTACCCAAATATGAGGACGTTCAGGCACATCGCTGCCTGAATATTGGGTGATATACGTGTGAAGTGCAATACACACTCAAAATAGAGGAATCTTCTTTCAAAAGTAAGCTACGGAGGAAACCCTGATGAACATAAACTTATACCGTGCAAGGCTTGGGCTGGTAAGCGCTGGGTCCGTGGCTTAACCTAAGGAGAATTATTTTGTTTTCTTCTAATATCCGTGCAGCGAGATGTCGATATTTGGAGTAGTATGCTGGGGCGGCTATCCCGGGGATCCCCCGTCTCCCCGGAAATACTGAAGACTTAAACAAAAATGAGTTTAGGGTCTTAATTGCTTTAATTTAATACGGAAATTTTCTCGCTCGGGCGCTACGCTGTAGGCTCACTCGTATACTACTCCTTAAAACGGTAACATATTGCAGAAAATCTTTGAAAAACATAGGTATTTTTAATTGATTGAATTGATTGATTGAATTTATATTAAAAACACATCGCATAAAATGACAGTGTAATAATGAACAATCGTACAATTTCTTACCATTATTATTATTATTATTATTATTATTTTATTATTATTATTTTATTTGACAAATCAATATACATCCATGAACAATAAAATTGACAATGAAAACAAAATTGTTATACGGCAATAATACATATGACATATGTAGAGGTGTCGTTGCCTAGTGGATATGTCACCGGACTGTGGATCACATGGTTCGCGGTTCGAGTCCCGCCGCGGCACTTATGTCCTTTGGAAAGACATTAATCTACATTTGCCATTCTCCGCCTGGTGTTAAATGGGTACCCGGTAGGATGCGAATGTCACTGTGACTGGAATAGTATATAGAAAGAGGGGGAGGGGTTAATTTTGGGAGGGAAAGAGAAAGAGAGTAATTGATTGAGTAATTGAGTGAGTGAGTGAGTGAGTAAGTGAGTGAGACTTTAATATACCCCATTCACATTCTCAATAAGAATAAGCGGTTTTAGAGCGGTCTAGAGGAACGTTCAACGAGCTTTACAAAGCGCTCCTTTTGCGATGGCAGCATAGGTCAGCGTGTCAACTGCATATAGTTATGCCGGTGTAGCGGCACATACGGTTCTGCGGCAGATACCGTTCTAAAACGGCCAAGAACACTATCTGCCGGCGGATCGTGTTCTAACCAGGTTCCAACCCCCGCAGATACCGTACCTATTTCTCTTCGGCAGATATCGTTCTTGCTATCGTTTCTCTGTACTATGTACGTACGTACCGTACGTAGCCTACGTACGTGCACCAAGTTTTAATTTGTCTATGATCGACGTGACGTGCACACTTGTACTTGCCGCGAATTATGGAGTGTGGTGCTACTACTAACTCTGTTATTTAGTTCGAAAAAGAGGTGTAGCTTTAATTGAGAGCTACCTCAAAAATTCAACGACAACCTCAACGAACAATAACATGACGAAGGCTATTCGTAGAAAGGCCAAGAAGTTTATTCTCAAGACTCAAATATGATGATGATGAGGCCCTATGTCTTCACTATGTTGGCATGGTTGTGGCATGGTTGTGGCATGTGGAGCTGGTGGAGACGCCAGCTCGCGCTCGGCTCCTACACCTAGCTCCCCGGAAGGTGGTGGCCAACCCTGCGGAGCAGCAGCGGCTGCTGAAACGATGGCACGACGAGAACGGTAATTATAATTTATATCATCTACCACGGTATTACTGAATAAAAATCTTTTCGAGCCTTCTTGTCTTGTCTTTCTGTTAATGCCCACCTGTTAATGCCCACAATCAAATTAATGTTGATTATTTTGGCAATTGAAGATTGACTTGACCTTACAATATTTTTGCGGGGGACTGGCTAGACAGGATTGGCTTCGTGAGTGTAAAAAAAATAAAATAATAATTGGCTATAGGCTACGCCTTTTACATCACGAAGCCAGGCGTTCATCCCCAGCAGGCAGCAATGTAATTGAGCACGGGTTAGCATAGACCAGATAGACCGAAAATTCTGTCTCTCGTTCGTTAGCTCTTCACTTAGTGAAGAGCCGACCCTATCCAAATAAGAGGCTAACGAACGAGAGACAGAATTTTCGGTCTAGGGTTAGCAGGACATGGAAATGCTCTGAAATGACACTTTCCGCGACTCCCGCGGACCGACAGGTCCTTCACCACAGCGTTTCCTCCTAGGGAAACTTTTGGAATTAGTAGGCTATGTCTTTTTGATCGTACATATTTTTACAAAATTTTTTTTTAAAAGAGCATAAGAAATTTCCGAGAACTAACCAGTGTTTGTGTATCCATGCCTCCTCTTGTCATGCAGATATAAAATGGCGGCTGCGTGCGACGGGGCGCGATACAACCATAATTATGAGTACAGGCTGTATTAAAAAGGTTACCTGACATCATACTGATGTCAAGATATGAATTATAGGTGACTGTTGACTATAAAATAACATTGCTTATTTTATCTTTCAGATGGTGTCATGTTGTCGGCAAAAACATAACTTGTACTGAATGTGGCCAGACGCACGAAGGAGGTGCAATGCAATATTCGGTTGTGCCTGTGCAGGGCAAGGGCAAAACTATGCAGGATTCCTGGGAGATGTTTGTCGGCACTACCGACTTCAGTTGTGTATACATGTGACAAGTGGTGAGTGAATTAAATGGAAGTCCAACCTTGAGTACAATATTTCAATGAGAAGTAAGAGAACTATTCCAGAAAGAAGTATGCAGATAATGTTGGCAAAGTTTATTGTCTCCCAGTAGTACCTGGGGGCTGCCATTTTGACATGACATATAAGGAATTGTACATATTCCAATAGGAAATGTAAGGAAGATATTTTAATCATTGAGTGAATAGGTCCTGTTCAATAACACAAATTTCCATGGTGGCTCAGTGGTAGAGCGCCCGCCTCATGAACGGGAGTTCGTGGGTTCGTGCCCCGACCGAGTCATACCAAAGATTTTTTTTTTAAATGGGACCTTCTGCCTTCTAGCCAGGTGCTAAACTTTTTAGAATGAAGAAGGGTAATAATAACTTTATGTTATGCAGGGCCCGCTGTGAGAACAGTTCAAAGTGGCTACCCTGGGTAAATAAGAATTATTATTATAATTATTATTTGTGATGAAACTTATGTATTAGCATGAATATAAATATATGTCAACAAAAATGTCTCAATTTCTTTTTGAATACGGCAATTAATTTGAGTAGAAATTCATATTTCTGGCCCTGTCTAAAATAACATAATGTATGCAGACTGCATTCTCACCATTGTTGGCTCAAAACAGATTCACTCATATTTTGCCACTGTTGGCGCCTTTTAATCTGGTCTAGAGTTGGGCGAGTGTAAGTACATCACCAGTCTGTTTATGTAACTTTTTGAAGATTTGTAAATATGTTGGTTTTTTTTAATTTAGAAGAATCTTATACATTTATTGTAAATAAAAGGATCCTTTGTTCCTATTACATTTTGAATTGAAAAGATAAAGCATTGAAAAAAGATAAGACTTTTATCTCTTTCTTTTAAATACAGTGGACATTTCCAGTCACAGAAATTGGCATCACCACATATTCTAAATGCACCAGATATGCTCTGGATTGCAATTAATCGATGGCAGGAGGAGCAGGTTGTTGGGAAGATGTGGCATGAGGAAGACCTACCAAAGAATGCCAACCACCTTGAGGTGCACCACATTCTTGATGTCCTGGCATCGAATGGCGTTCTGGTTGATTAAGCAGTTTGGTTGTAAGTTACAATGTACCCAATTGTACAGAAATTTGAAACCAATTGATCATAACAACAAAATATGCACAGTCCTTCGGTTGTTGGCTGTCTTAAACTCAATGTAAGAGATCAGGTGGGGCATCTGTTTATAGTTCTGAAGATTACTTTGAAGACGGGACATGCTACACATTATTTTAGACAAGATATATCTTTCTTACATTATTGAAAACAAAGTTGTTCATGTTACCTTGGTTGTAATGCTGTTAATGTTAGATTAATTAGCTAATTTTTCGGTGAAGACTCAAACTCAACTGACAGATGTTGAGCAAATTCTTCATTCACTGATGCATAACTTTGAAGACTACATGTACATAATTCTATTGGGAAAACGCAAATTATTGAAGTCAAACCATAACTCCAACCAAGATACAGTCTATCAGGAGGCTGATGTAATGACACGTATCCGGACACCTACCCCCTGGACAACCACCCCCCGGATAACCACCCCTAGAATAACCACCCTCTAGGACAACTACCCCCTAGGACAACTACCCCCTAGGGCAACCACCCTCTAGGACGACTACCCCCCTAGGACAAGTACCCCCCGGATAACTACCCCCCAGACAACTACCCCCTAGGACAACCACCCTCTAGGACAACTACCCCCGGACAACTACCCCCTGGACAACTACCCCCCGGACAACTACCCCCTGGACAACTACCCCCGGACAACTACCCCCCGGACAACTTCCCCCGGACAACTACCCCCCGTAGTTGTCCTAGTTATCTTTATCTTTATTATGTCTAGTAGGATATGGTGTAGAACTTGGTTTCTGGGGTCAGAAATAATGTACACATCTGTTTAATGATACTTTTTTGCCCTTAATCATATTTCACGCTTAACAGCTGCATAGATGTCGAGTGGCCATTATACTAGCCTAGTTATGAACCAAGAAGGTCACGTATCCGGACACCTACCCCCTGGACAACCACCCCCCGGATAACCACCCCTAGGATAACCACCCTCTAGGACAACTACCCCCTAGGACAACTACCCCCTAGGGCAACCACCCTCTAGGACGACTACCCCCCTAGGACAAGTACCCCCTGGATAACTACCCCCCAGACAACTACCCCCTAGGACAACCACCCTCTAGGACAACTACCCCCCGGACAACTACCCCCTGGACAACTACCCCCCGGACAACTACCCCCTGGACAACTACCCCCCGGACAACTACCCCGGACAACTTCCCCCCGGACAACTACCCCCCGTTGTTGTCCTAGTTATCTTTATCTTTATTATGTCTAGTAGGATATGGTGTAGAACTTGGTTCCTGGGGTCAGAAATAATGTACACATCTGTTTAATGATACTTTTTTGCCCTTAATCATATTTCACGCTTAACAGCTGCATAGATTTCGAGTGGCCATTATACTAGCCTAGTTATGAACCAAGAAGGTTGGTACCACATCGATGACGGCAAGGTCCGTGTGACAGACCCAGTCCTGTCAGACCCAGCCATATATTTGGTTGGGTACACCAAAGGTAAGAAACATGTACATTTTATTTGTTATAATTTTCTTAACTGAAATGGGGTGTGTAATCTTATTCAACATTTAAAGCGGAAGTTCACCCTGGAATTAAATTTGATATGAGTGAAGGTTTGATGAAAATCATCTGAAAAAAAATGAAGTTATGAAAGTTTTGATACTTTGAATGCTTTATGCGAACTTTTCTCACATGTTGTGTAGATTAAATTTCCTAAATTGTCAATATTTCAGAAGAATATTAATTATTTTCCCGATGCTGTTGATATATCATCAAAACTATCATATTTATGCCTCTATGAAATACATGTACATCTATTCCTCTATTAAGAACCATGAAAAAGGATAAATTGATGGAATTTATAAACAACTCATAACAAGTAATCTCACAAAATCAAAATGTTAAGAATTCCAAACTTTGTTTTTCTTTGGTAGATTTTCTTAAAACCTTCACTCATATTTTTCATATATTTTTCTGCATTTTTAAGAACTAATTAAATTCCAGAGTGAACTTGTGGATGCAAGTTGCTTAGAGTTTATCTTGAATTTCCTTACCTATTCCCTATTGGTTTTGTCCTTTTCAATTTGTAGGAGATTCCTTTCCCATAGAACATGTAACATCTCCAAAGCTCGACGAAAGTTGGAAAGAGCAGGTAAATATAATATTAGTCGTCTCCTTTTAAGAAGAATTTGACATCTTCATTATGCAAGGGATTTTTTTTCACTAACATGTGTTAATCTTTGGAGTTATTCGCTATAACTATTCCATAACATATTAGTTATCAGCAGATATACCCTTGATGCCAAATCTTGCTAGTTACTAAATTGCAACATTGCTACGACTAGATGTACGTAGGCTGAAAATTTCAATTTGCCTTATAATAATGTTCTCACATGTATAACTTTTCTGAGAAACAAAAATTCCCAAGTTATAAATGACTTAGCACTGCTCATTTGGTTATCACTAAGCACATGTTACCAGGCCTTTCGTTGTTTTTGTGAAAGGTGCGCATGCTCAGGCAGTTATCATACATGTATAGCAACCACATCTGTCTGAGAATGCGCTCTCTGCATCTTCAAATTTGATACCACATTGTAAACTTCTGACATAGACAGAGGATTGCCGTCAAACATTTGCGTAAACAACAATAAATTCATTGGCCACTCTTAATCTATTGCTGTTTTTTATTTTGGACAAATACAAACAACCTTTGCAACTCTCTTTTTAAAATAATATGCAGTGAAAGAAATTGGATGAGAGAATAATAATGATTTAATTGACTCAATGACCCTCTACTACGCCTTGCTGCTAACCCGCCTCTTTGGTCTAGTACTTAAGGCATTGGAGTTTAATCCATGTCTAATCCAACACGGACTACTTTTTATGACATTAAATTCCACAAATTTAGAGTAAGGCAGATGCAAAGTAATAGAGCTGACAGGTTCATGTAGTAAAAGTGTAAGTCAATAGCACAAATCAAAATCAGATCAAAAGTTAGCCTACTAGAAACAACTAAAATGTCAGATCAGAATGTATGATAAAATGAAGAAAAATATAAATGAAATAAGCTAGAGTTTTTAAATGGGGCCTGACCTGTACATTCATCTCCATGTTAATGGGCATTACAAATTGAAAATGGGAAATTTGTTTGCCTTCAAAAAAATTATATTACATTTTGCAATTATTCTGATTAAAGGAGAATTAAGCCCTGATGACAAATTTACTTATATTGGAAGGTGTAATATATTCCTACTTATTGACCTAAATCATTTTCTAATAAGATATCAGAAAAGGGTATAAATAAAGATATTCCAACACCCGGTATCGTCTCCTAATCATTTACATGGGGGCTGCCATTTTCTTGCTGATTTGGAGTTGTACATGAACCATTGAGAAATGTTCCAGTCAGGAAGATATTTTGAATCCAAATCCTAAATTGATTTTCTTCATTACCTAAAACCCCATAATGTGACGGAAAATATAACGTGGGTGTTTACATGTATTATAAAAATTAAATCTTTATAATGATAATTTTAAATTGTCTGGTTTTGCTTAACAAAAATCTATTTTCTTGGGTTTGCCAAACAGAGCAGAACATAATATATGCAGCATGCATTCTGACTTTTCAAGTCCATTATCCGAAAGCAGGTGAATGCATAGTTTGCCGCTATAGATGCTCAGGGAAGAAGCATCCATAAAATTTGAATTAATTTGCTCCGTCCCATACGTCCAGTATCGAGAAAATAGATTTCTATTAAGCGAATATCGATTTTCAACAGAAATATATAAGGAAATCTTCAGTTTAAAAATAAATTGACATATCTATTCTATATTTTTAATCTCAAATGGGTTTTTAATTTTGAAAAAGGCAATTGAGCTTTTGGAATAAGAAAATCTTCTTGTACACATAAACAAAATGGCAGCCCCCATGTGCTGCTAGCAGACGATACATATTGCTAGCAGATGGTAAATTTTGCTCAGAAAAATTTGATTCGTATCGATCTCGTATATTTTGACGCGAAGCCATATAGTCTAACAAGTAGGAATTAATAACACCTTTGAACACTATCGTCTTTATTTTTGAGCGTAATTCTCCTTTAAAGAATACCATAATTACCCACCATACATGTAGGTGTAGATATTTTCATTACCTGATCTATGGATCTTTTTTCTTTTACTGTTTACACAACGTGAATTATTGTTGTACCATACAGTATGAAATTGTGTTAGAGTCTTAGAGAGGAAATATTAATATTATTTTTAACGTAAATCAATTGGAATGTGTTTTTTCATCTAACTTAATCAAATTTCTTGAAATGTTTCCATTTGATACAGCTTCCTGCTATCTTCTCACACCTTCGAAAGGTGATCGCAGGCGATGTGCATTAAGTGGTTCTTAACTGGTCTGATAGTATAATGTTCTTGTAACTAAAGACCATTCAAGGGACCAGCTTTAAACTTGGCTGTGTATATGCATATGGGAGTGACAGTGATCTGATATGATGTGGGAGTCAAAGGTCAACGGTCACAGAGGTCATTATTTTAAAAGTTTACATGTTAGGTGTGTAATATATTTCTTAAGTGGTAATGGCAGAGGCATAACTTTTGACTGCACGTAGTCGAGACTTCATTTAGTTTGGAATGGTCATACCCCTCTTATGCAATGGTGGCACAAGGTATTACCAAACTAAGACTGTGTAACTTTCCATTTTTATATTTAGAACATTGCGACTACAACAAAAACATTATTGATAACTGAGAAATATGGATAGAATTATTTAATATGATATCCTTTCTAACAAATATTATTTCATATTTCATATTACAGGTCTGTCTGGCTGCATGATCTGCTACATGGTGTGAAATGGCGTTCAATCATGGGGCATAGCAATGTGCCGGACGAGGTAAGACGCATCACGAAACGTCACACACCTGATCTTGTACAAAATCAAGATTTGCATGTACATTCCAGTTCATATATTTACTTTTATATTCCTACAAACATGTACATGTATCAGTTGAACCTATTCTGACTGTTCTGAAGAAAATCTGTTGCTGCTGCAAATCGTGTTCATTACTAATTTACGAAACATGTAGTCGCATGTTGTCACACAAATTTTTTTACAGAAATGGGCGTTTTGCATACATTGGAATAAAAAATATTGTTTTTCTAAATTGCTCCCTAATACTTCCATTTGTGTATTTAAGACCTTTGATTTCTTTTTCACATGATCGAGGTTCAAAGAACTTTGACCATGTTGTGGTATCAACATTGAAATCTTAACCAAGGTTAACTTTTTGAAATGTGATCATAAATTTGAAAGTTAGTATGGATCTACTTCATGAAACTTGGACATATGGGTAATCAATTCAAAGGTCATTTTGGGTCAACGAACTTTGACCACATTGTGGTATCAACATCAAAAACTTAACCAAGTTATGATCTTGAGTTTTCAAGGTAATATTGAAAGTATAAATCCCTATCGCATAAAACTTCATTATATCGTTATCAAGAATTGGCAAATAGGTGAATGAAATTTCATGTCACTAGGCAAAGGTCAGAGGTCATTTGAGGTCAATGAACTTGTATTTTATTATCAAATGAATTTTTTATTGGAAAATTATTCATCTTAGTTGTTTTCAAAGTCAGCACTGCTGCTAAATTAAATCATGTAATGCAGGCGAGACTGCCAGAGGTATTCCACTTGTTTTTTTATCTTATCTTTCATGCTATTTATCTTGTGTCTCCAGCACATTTGTACAAAATACCCTGGTGAATTTGTTAAAAGGTTAAACCAAGGAGTTTCACCACTTCAAAATTTGATATCAACAACCTTATTGTTCATTTTCATATCAAAAGGTCGAGCATGAACTAGTGAAAAGAATACAACAGAAGTATCTTCTTCATGAAGAACCCAAGTTGGGGTAAGCTGTACTTTGCAACTTGTCAGTGGTTAAATGTGATTTAGAGGATACTCTAAAATAAAGTCCTATAGATGTTAAGGGAAAATCACCCTGGAATTTAATTGGTTTTAGAAAAAGCAAAAAACAATAAAATAAAAATATCAGTGAAGGTTTGAGAAATATACCAACAAAGCTATGAATATTCAAATTTCTGATTTTGTAAACATTCAATAAAATTGGAACCTTTACAAATGTGTTATATAATCATTTTAATAAATACTTTGGATTCAGCAGCGTTTCGCCGCCGCCGCCGCGTCACATTCTTGTGTGCGCTCTAGCGGTCACATTTCTCGACGAATTTCTTTCAGACTTCCTGTGGACGTGTATCTTGGTAAAATCTGGACCCCTATAGTTTCTGGTGATGCTGCCCCCAGTGTTCCGTCTTTTATAGGGTAAAAGGCCATATTTTGGGGATAGTTTGTGTGCGCTCTAGCGGTCACATTTCTCAACGGATTTTGTTCAAATTTTGTATGAAGGTGTCTCTTGGTAAAATCTGGAACCCTATAGATTTTGGTGATGCTGCCCCCAGTGTTCCGTCTTTTATAGGGTCAAAGGTCATATTTTGATAGATGTCTTGTGTGTACTCTTGTGTGCGCTCTGGCGGTCACATTTCTCAACGGATTTCGTTCAAATTTTGCATGAAGGTGTCTCTTGGTGTAATTTAAAAACCTATAGTGTTTGGTGATGCTGCCACCAGTGTTCCGTCTTTTATAGGGTCAAAGGTCATACTTCAGGGCATGGCGTGAGTGCACTCTGCAGGCCACATTTCTCAACGGATTTTGTTCAAATTTTGTATGGAGACGTATCTTGGTATAATCTACACATGTTTACTTTTTGGTGATGCTGCCCTCATTGTTCCGTCCTTTATAGGGTCAAAGGTCATTTTTCCACTTCTTGCACTCTTACTTCTGCATTTCTCAACGGATTTCGTTCAAATTTTGCATGAAGGTGTCCCTTGGTGTAATCTAAAAACCTGTACTTTTTGGTGATGCTGCCACCAGTGTTCCGTCTTTTATAGGGTCAAAGGTCATACTTCAGGGCATGGCATGAGTGCACTCTGCAGGCCACATTTCTTGATGGATTTCTTTCAAATTTTGTATGGAGATGTATCTTGGTATAATCTACACATCTTTACTGTTTGGTGATGCTGCCCTCATTGTTCCGTCCTTTATAGGGTCAAAGCTCATTTGTCCCTTTTGTGCACTCTTACTTCTGCATTTCTTGACGGATTTCATTCAAATTTTGTATGGAGATGTATCTTGGTATAATCTACACATATTTACTGTTTGGTGATGCTGCCCTCATTGTTCCGTCCTTTATAGGGTCAAAGCTCATTTGTCCCTTTTGTGCACTCTTCTGCATTTCTTGACGGATTTCATTCAAATTTTGTATGGAGATGTATCTTGGTATAATCTACACATATTTAATTTTTGGTGATGCTGCCCTTATTGTTCCGTCCTTTATATAGGGTCAAAGGTCATTTTTCCATTTCTTGCACTCTTACTTCTGCATTTCTTGACGGATTTCGTTCAAATTTTGCATGAAAGTGTCTCTTGGTGTAATCTAAAAACCTATAGTTTTTGGTGATGCTGCCACCAGTGTTCCGTCTTTTATAGGGTCAAAGGTCATACTTCAGGGCATGGCGTGAGTGCACTCTGCAGGCCACATTTCTTGATGGATTTCTTTCAAATTTTGTATGGAGATGTATCTTGGTATATCTCTCAACACATTTCTTTCAAATTTTATATGAAGATGTGTCTTAGTGAAACCTACACATCTAATTTCTACACCATCCTGTTGTTTGAGGGAGGGGATGGGGGAGGGTCTTTGTCCCTCCTTCAAATTGCTGCCAGTGCCGGGGGATACATTTAGCATTGCGCGGCCCCAGCAATGCACATTTCTAGTTAACCGTGTTCACCTGTATGAAACCATTTTTTCTGTCCTTTTTCTTATCTCATTGTACAAAATTTTTGTGCAAGTTATATGTATTCCATGGCCTGGGTTAAAAAACTGGTATTAAATTGATGTAATTTGAGGCTCATAATTAAAAAGAAAATTTCCATATCTCGCTTTCTTTCTAACCCTATAATTGTATGGCAGAGGTAAATATTTCCCTTTTGAACTACACCAAGTGTACCTTTTTAAATTAGACTTATAAAGCTTTGCTGAAAGACCAAATCAATTCCATTTCAGTGTACATACATGTGCATATTCTAATTCTCTTATTATCGTACTCATTATCTAACACTTGTCATTATGTAAACAGTATTCATTTCTTTGTACGAATTATCACATCTCTCATATCCATTGTAGGAACTTGTTCAGGCTCCCCCAAAAGACTCAATGTTCCAGAGAAGTTACTGCAACAACTGTCTGCATGGCAAATACCACAGTAAGTATTAGAATAAACAATCCATGTTTTTAGGAGGATATTTATGCCCCTTGGTATTACAAGGTCAGGAATATCATTTAATGGTTTTCTTCTTATTTGTTTTCGTAGAGGTGTGAATTATTTTGTACACATCTCCAAAGAAATAAATGCTATCCTCTTTCTAATATGCAAGTATTTCTCTCTTATGATCATATTTTTATGCCTCCGCCCACCGAAGGTGGGTGCCGGAGGCATTATGTTTTCGGGTTGTCCGTCCGTCCGTCCGTGCGTGCGTCCGTGCGTCCGTCCGTCCCACTTCTCGTTACCGCAATATCTGAAGAATCATTTGAGGTAGGAACCTCAAACTTGGTACTAGTATGTATCCCCATACGAAGATGAACTGATTAGATTTTGGGGTAAGTAGGTCAAAGGTCAGAGGTCACAGAGGTCAATTTACATGAAATTACATAAAAATTCTTGGTTTTTAGCACCGTTACCACGATATCTCAAGAACTGTTTGAGGTAAGAACTTCAAACTTGGTACTAGTATGTTTCCCTATACGAAGATGAACTGATTAGATTTTGGGGTAAGGAGGTCAAAGGTCAGAGGTCACAGAGGTCAATTTACATGAAATTACATGAAATTCTTGGTTTTTAGCACCGTTACCGCGATATCTCAAGAACTGTTTGAGGTAAGAACTTCAAACTTGGTACTAGTATGTATCCCCATAGGAAAATGAACTGATTAGATTTTGGGGTAAGGAGGTCAAAGGTCAGAGGTCACAGAGGTCAATTTACATGAAATTACATGAAATTCTTGGTTTTTAGCACCGTTACCGCGATATCTCAAGAACTGTTTGAGGTGAGAACTTAAAACTTGGTACCAGTATGTATCCCCATAGAAAAAGGAACTGATTAGATTTTGGGGTAGGTAGGTCAAAGTTCAGAGGTCACAGAGGTCAATTTACATGAAATTACATGGAATTAGTGGTTTTTAGCACCGTTACCGCGATATCTCAAGAACTATCTGAGGTGAGAACTTAAAACTTGGTACCAGTATGCATACCCATAGAAAGATGAACTGATTAGATTTTGGGGTAAGTAGGTCAAAGGTCAGAGGTCACAGAGGTCAATTTACATAAAATTACATGAAATTACTGGTTTTTAGCCTCGTTACCACGATATCTCAAGAACTGTTTGAGGTAAGAACTTCAAACTTGGTAGTAGTATGTTTCCCTATACGAAGATGAACTGATTAGATTTTGGGGTAAGGAGGTCAAAGGTCAGAGGTCACAGAGGTCAATTTACATGAAATTACATGAAATTCTTGGTTTTTAGCACCGTTACCGCGATATCTCAAGAACTGTTTGAGGTAAGAACTTCAAACTTGGTACTAGTATGTATCCCCATAGGAAGATGAACTGATTAGATTTTGGGGTAAGGAGGGCAAAGGTCAGAGGTCACAGAGGTCAATTTACATGAAATTACATGAAATTCTTGGTTTTTAGCACCGTTACCGCGATATCTCAAGAACTGTTTGAGGTGAGAACTTAAAACTTGGTACCAGTATGTATCCCCATAGAAAAAAGAACTGATTAGATTTTGGGGTAGGTAGGTCAAAGTTCAGAGGTCACAGAGGTCAATTTACTTGAAATTACATGGAATTAGTGGTTTTTAGCACCGTTACCGCGATATCTCAAGAACTATCTGAGGTGAGAACTTCAAACTTGGTACCAGTATGCATACCCATAGAAAGATGAACTGATTAGATTTTGGGGTAAGTAGGTCAAAGGTCAGAGGTCACAGAGGTCAATTTACATAAAATTACATGAAATTACTGGTTTTTAGCCTCGTTATCAAATATTTCTAGAAGAGTTTGAGCCATCAACTGAATTTAGGCGGAGGCATACAATGTATAGGAGACGCAGTCGCATTCATCTTGTTTTTTAAACGTGATTTTGCTACGTTCTGTGTGATTTGTATGCTAAGACTAAGCTACAAGTTTAGTACTACAGTTGTATTATAATGATTCCTACCATTAATTTTTTAATGATGAATATGAAATTGAGGTTTTGGGACGTCTATTGATATGTTGTTATTGCAAATGATACAAGCGTAACCCAAATGATGCATGTTAGAACAAAACCCAACCTGCTGATATCTCACAGACAAATGTAACATGAGTAACCATAATGTGAGTAACCATGATATCTGTCAATTCTGAAAAAAAAATTATAGGTCCAGTGATATTCTAAGCCTGCCAGTGAAAGTCTTTATAGCATATTTCTTTGAAAATGGTAAACTACTTTTTCAAGAAAGTCTAATTTTAGGACACTTCGAATCATACCCCAGAAATGATGTCTCCTTTTAGTGATGCTTAGGCAATATATTAGGCAAACCTTAGGCAAACCAATATATGAATTACAAAAATATTCATCAAAAGAAAGAGCAAACAAATATTGATTAATGGAAATTTATTTATGCTGCAGTACCTTAAACTTTCTTGAATTTGGAGTTAAATGAAATACACTTTTTGCAAATTTGAGAATAAAAAAAAGAAGATTCATTTAGGCCTTCAGGACATCTTGGGTATCTTTGGGTTTTGAGCCCTTCTTGAAATTTACGCATGTCCAAATTTTGTAACATTAGTAACCAACACATTGCGCTAGTAGTAAATAAAATTCAGTTTGTAAGGTTTTAAGGTACTCCAATATGTATGCATTGAGGTAACTACAACTTAAGCCTATCTTTAGTTTTAAGTTGGTAAATCTCCAAAAGTGCATGTCACTATTCCAATTCATTATTAGATTATATGAATGTGTGTGCCCTAAAACGGTTATGATGTGAAGGATAAATAAAAGTGTGTTTTATTGGATAAATTTAACAATTTTCCATCAAAATTTATTTTTAGCGGGTGCCCAATCAAAATGAAATATCTGCGTATTTTTGTTGTTAATATAAAACCCCTTCTCAACCATGGAATGGGCTGAAAATTTATAGTCTTTGTCTGTGCCTTTCTAATAGCCTATTACTAAATTTTAAAGTAAGTGTTCAAAGGGTTATTTTTAAAGAAAAATATTACAGAGAGAGGGCCCTTGATGCCAATTTAAATTCTAACGGTTGAAAAACTTTCAGCTTTGAATTCTAGCAGCTGAAAAATCATCCAATGACCACTACACCTTTGTAATATAGGAATGTTAGATGATACTCAAGTATAATTCACATTACTGACCCTTTACCAAAGCTTTAGACAGGCATTACTTAGCTAATACTTGTAGTAAGAGAATGTTTTATGTAACCATGCCCATTTGTGTAAAGGTAAGTTTTACATCATATTCATGGATATGGTTTGAAGGGGAAATCAAAGAATCAAGATTGTATAGACACAAAATAAAAGAGTTTTTCACAGAAATGATACAGTGTTTTCTGTGTTTTGTAGATGGAGTGAGGATGTGTCAAAATGCCTAATACCACATCTTATTTTATCATTATTTAAAATTGCTGTGTTGGCCTCTTGGACATTGATCGAGTAATATTAACTGTAAAATAATGATAGTTTTATTCAATACCAATGTGAACCATCAAATGATGTCCATTGATGTAGATAATACGAATGTCTTATGTTTAAAATAAATCTGAATAAAACCTTTTTCGGTTACAGTTACATCTAGATCGGTAATCTCACTATGATGGTAGCGGAAACTGTAAACCAATTTTTGTTTTTCTTCTTTTTTTTCAATTTATTATAGTTGCAGAACATGATTCCAACAGATTTCGGCAGAGGCAAATCTGACCTGACTTTTTCTTGGGGGATATTCCATTCCATTCCAGAATCTTCTGTGATTACAGTTAACCTATCACATTAAGAAATGGCCTAAAATTGATATTATCAAATTGTGAAATTATTAGGATCTAGGATTGGTTTATTTTAAAGACACTAAATAATGGCCATTTAACAGCAAACTCGTGCGTCATTCACTTAGGAGTAATTAGGTAGGGCTACCATTACGAGCAAAACTTGGGTGACAAAATAATTCCAGTATTAAAGGGATAGTCTAGTCCGAAAACTAGTTGGTCGGAATAAAAGTAGAACAAAAAAAGAAAGTTTCAGATTTTTTTTTTATTTAGTGCTTTTTATTTGTCAATAACTTAAAATCTTTGACATACTAGTAAGCAAAATGAAATACAGCAAATTCAATATCTTTTTACAAAATAGTGGATACATTTACAACTCCTAAAATACATAACATTTTTCATCTTCTTTCTCTTTGAAAGCAATAAAATGATATGTCAGAATTACATATGGGTTTTTTAAACTTGTTTCTTACGTTTGTAATCGATTACACGCAAATTGCGATAACGTCACAAGCGATCTTTTATCCCATTTGTTTAGTATCATCGGATGCAGAGATGCCAACAGTTCCTTTTTTGCGTAATTTATATTGTTTTTAATTTTAAAAATACTGCAGGTTTCGTAAAAATATATTTCCCATAATTGTATTGTACACATTGTCTATTGCAGAAAAATGAAAATTCTATTTTTCTACCCAAAATACCTTTTTTCACCCCTAAAAATACTTGAATTCGTTTTATGAGGTTGGCATCCCTGTTAATGAAGGAATAGATCAATCACATACAGGGGTTGTCCAGAATATGTTTCATAATGCAGTGTATTGTGTCTAATTATTTTCTTAAGAGAAATATCCCTGTTAATGAAGGAATAGATCAATCACATACAGGGGTTGTCCAGAATATGTTTCATAATGCAGTGTATTGTGTCTAATTATTTTCTTAAATAGGCCTACTTTCACTTTAATAGTCCACATTCGCCAAATTTATTTCGGTATGTAAAACATTGCGCATGGCAGCTTTAGGGCTGAATTAAGTACAATTTACATCAATCATGACTGAAACAAGAGTACTACACAAAAGAGAAACAAAACTCTGCTTTAGATACCGTATTCAAAGACTGCTAACAGTAGGATTAAGAAATTGAATTTAACAAATAAGGATTTTGTAATATGGTTTCATCAATCTGTCAGGGAGAATATTTGTTTCATAAATTATGATTAGAGCAAAGGAAATGAAATGAATTGTGCGGTATAAGTAATTCACACCCCGGAGGGGGCGACCTAATTTTGGCGCCCCTAAGTTAAAGATCTATTTGACATCCCCTAACTTTATGGTCAATTTGGCGCCCCTAAGCTTGAAAATAAATTTGGTGCCTCCTAATGGTAAGATCAATATGGTGCCCCTTACTTTAAGAACAATTTGGTGCCCCTCCCATTATTTTTCTTTCCTCTCTCTTTTCCTTTTTTCTCTCCCCTTTCTTTCTTTTCCTCGCTTTTTTCTATTTTCTCTCACTATCCCCCCCCCCCTTTCTCTTTTTTTCCTCCTCCGTTTTGGAGCCCCATCACCCCTATCCGGTTACCACTCACACAGATCTATATATAAAATGGCCACTGAGTAAGCGCGAAGGGGCGCCAAAAAGGGTAGAAAATTGAGAAAAAGAGGAGGGAAAGAAGAGTGAGAAAAGAGAAAGATAAAGGGAAAATTTAAGGCAACAAAAATAGATGAGAAAGGAGAAGGGGGAAAAGGAAAAGAAAAAGAGAAGGATTAAACAGAAGAGGGGGATATAATAAGAAAATACAAAAACAAAAAAGGAAAGAAAAATTAGTGAGAGGGGTGCCAAATTTACCTTAAACTTATAATAATAATAATAACGGTCATTTATAACGCGCTATTCACAAAAGAGTATCATAGCGCTTACAATTCACAATCAAATATACATGTATACAAAAGAACTCATGGGCACCATATTGATCTAAAAATTAGGTGCCTGAGAGGTGTCATATTTATCTTAAATGAGGGGGCACCAAATGCATCTTACACTTAGGGAGGGGCGCCAAAATTGATATTAAAATTAGGGGCGCCAAATCGATCTTTGGGGGCACCAAACTGACCTGAAAATAAGGGGCGCCCACTGATCTTAAATTTAGGGGCGACAAATCGAGATGTAACTTAGGGAGGGGCGCCAAAGTAAGGGTGTACCAGTGGCAAAAATAACGGAATTAATTTAAAAGATATTGTATGTTCAAAGGAACATTGCCTTAATTAACCCCTCCTAAAAATAATAAAAATGACAGGTTTCAATTAATTCTGGGTATTTTTATGGATTTTCAATAATGCACATTTGATTTAATCTGAATTTTAAATGATTCCTAATAATTTATTATTTTCATTAAAGTTGCTGATATCTGACAGATGTACATACCTCAGGAATGGGGGGCTTAGGGACGCAATTCCAAATTAGGTATCCCTTTCCTTCGAAATTACCCTTTTCATTTTTATTTTTATATCCTTATATAAGCAAAATCAGGTTAGCTTTATCAACTCTAATCAACTCTAATTTTGATGTTATTGGGACGAATCCCACCAAGTTTGCTCACAGCCCAGTTGCATTTCATGGAGAAAAAAAAATATTGCCCCAGGGGCACTTTGAGGAACTTCCTCTACATGCTACTTAATGGATTTTAACAATCTGAAACTTGAAATTATGTATGATCCATATGATACATACGCACTTTCCGCTCGAATTGCCTGTTGAGTGAGATGATAATGTCATGATGTACTCAGGAGTATTACATGGGGTTTAAAATATCCCGTTTGCAAATCAATATAGACCTACAAAAAAAAATATTCTGCTCGCGCTTCACGTTCGCATTAATCGTTACATACGCATCTTCTTCATGATTACAAAAACTGCTTAGAATATTCAATTTTCGTGTCTAAATATCAACACATTTCAGCTTGCGCTTCGCGCTCGCATTATTTACTTAGGCCTTATGAGAATTATTATCTTGTTTGTAAGAATAAAGCTATGAGGTACTTAAAACTTCAATGTTTAGGACTACCCCCTAAAGAACAACAAAAGCAAAAATTACCTTTTAATAATGGCTGATTGTGGAGAGGTAGATGAAAAAAATCCCCCCCCCCCCCCATTTGCGAAAGCTGGATCCACCCTTGGTTAAAAATGACCATAAGGGGTCCGTCCGTAGGCCTATATATATATCCCCCTGGATTTACAACTGGGCGTTGTGGCGTGCGCTTGTAAACCAAGCTGACGGGGCAGTTACAAATTGACTTGGGTGCGGGTTCGAGCCCCGGTCACGTCTTTCGGATGGTGACGTTAAAGGTCGGTCCACACAGACGTAAATAATCATATCTGATTGACACACGTATTAAAACCTGCCAATATACAATACAAGGTGTATTGTATATTGGCAGGTTTTAATACGTGTGTCAATCAGATATGATTATTTACGTCTGTGTGGACCGACCTTTAACGTCACCATCCGAAAGACGTGACCGGGGCTCGAACCTGGGTCCCCTGAATCAGTTTATAACTTCCACTGGTAGCTGGATTACAGGCGCACGCCACAACGCCCACTTGTAAATCCAGGGGGAACCAAATCCGCCGGGGAACCATATCTGCAACGTTAAACCCGGCAGATATGGTTCCGAGGTAGAACGATATCTGCCGTTAGGAACGATACCTGCCGGCAGATACGGTATCTGCCGGAGAACCGTATGTGCCGCTACACCGGCCGCGAATGTTGGTTTTGTTTTCCAAACATGTTAACGCAATTTTTCATGAATTACATTGTATTCATGACCTGAGCTGCAAGACTGAAGTGCGCAAGCGCGTGGAATACCCGAAACTGAAGGCATCCATCGCAGAAGCGGACGGTTGGCAAATGGGTTTGTGGCTCTACACACAAGACACACATATTTTATATCAAACATAGAAATATTTTCTATGCTCATCCC
Source organism: Heliocidaris erythrogramma (assembly GCA_025617745.1). Classification (NCBI taxonomy): domain Eukaryota; kingdom Metazoa; phylum Echinodermata; class Echinoidea; order Camarodonta; family Echinometridae; genus Heliocidaris; species Heliocidaris erythrogramma. Next base: position 52,817,969 of record CM046863.1, on the reverse strand, counting down.
CCTCTCTCTCTCTCTCACAGCCCTGAGACTCTGACCTGTAGTATCAATGTATATCTGTGTGAATATAGAAGGAAGATCCATTAATCAAAGTCTTTCAAATATTAACCAAGATTATGCTTTATATTTTGAGTTCAAAAAGTTTGTTCCAATGAAGTTTCCATGGCTTCCACTTAGGGTTGACATGGTTGATTGAGCGTATTTTACACCATTGCATAGAACGATGAAGTAAGTCAAACAGAAGTAAAGAGGATAATTCAGAGGTGTGCAAATAAATCATGTGTGTTAGATACTTTGCCATCATGGTTAGCGAAAGCAAATCTTCCTCCTCTGATTCCTAAGATTACTTCTGTTATTAACAGTTCGTTTAAATAGGAGCGGTGTGTTTCCGGATAAGCTCAAGGGGGCCATTATTCGTCCGTGTTTAAAGAAATCCTCGTTGGACACATCAGAACTTAAGAATTACAGACCATTTTCAAATTTAGCATTCTTATCAAAGGTACTAGAGATGACAGTTTCCTCGAGATTGATGGTTCATCTCGCTGACTGTAATTACTCGTTAATGCCCCGGTAACTGAAATCCAAAGACTTCAGCGAATTCAAAACCGCGCTGCTCGTGTTATTCTTCGAGCTAGGAAATATGACCATGCATCACCCCTGCTTAGACAACTTCACTGGTTACCTGTCGCAAAAAGAATACTATACAAGATCGCACTAGTTGCTTATAAATGGCAAAATACTGCCCCCAATACCTGTCATCATTGTTGCAGGGTCGTAGGCGGTCCATATACAAACTTCGCTCAACTACAGACACTACGGCCCTTCAAGTGCCCAAAACAATTACAAAGTTAGGTGAGCGAAGTTTTGTATATAGTGGCCCCACAGTATGGAACAAACTTCCATGTCAGATGCGCTCCAGTGCATCCGTGGAGTTGTTTAAGAAATGTCTTAAAACATACCTATTTAATAATTGATTTGTATTGGGCATCCATTTATGTACATGTGTCTAGGCTGTTAATGTTTTGGCTATAATCATTTATTTATGTTATATTACAGTATAAGTTGTTAGTATTAATTGATTTATATAATTTGTAAAGCGCTTTGATCAGTTTGAACTGGATATGGCGCTATAAAAGAAACAATTTATTATTATTATTATTATTATTAACGATATGTAGGCCGACATGGAGCGGGGAGCATGGAGAGGGCTAATATAGTTCAGTGGATGTGCTCAGAATACATTCCAAAATACCGTTGCAAGATTCAAACTTGCATTATTCCCATTAAATTAAATCCATTCAAAATGTTGACTAAAACGAGAAGAAGGAGAAAAAAAAGAAAGTAAACATCATCTTGCACACCACTGATTTTTTTTCCCCTCCTTTTTTTTTTTTTTTTTTTTTTGTTCTTGATGTGGAGCAAAATAAACAGCCCCTCCCCTTAGACCCCTCCACCAGGACGGCGATCAATAATGCCTGGCGCACCCCCCCCCCCCCCCTATTGGGAAATCCTGGATACGCCCCTGTTAGAGGACCCAAGAATTAGGGCATACTGTTAGGTCGTGATATCACTAAATTAATGGTTAGAAAGTTACGTCACTGGAAATAATGTTGCTGAAAACCACATACAATGATTAGATCTGCACACATCAATGGGTATAGCAAACATGTGTATGACAATTTGGTTCAAAGCATATAGCTATTTCTAGTTACATTTAGATTATGAAGAGCTTTTCTTTTCAAAGGAATATTTTTTCTTATGATATTCTTCCATAATATAGCGTAAAGCTCACAGATTATTTTTTTTCTTTTACTACATGAATGCAGTATTTCCTTTTGTATAGAGGTTAAGGCCAATTGGAAGACATAGGTCTTCTCTCTCCAAAGACAATTAGGCAGAGAGCCTGTACATGGTACACAGGTAAGGAAACCCCTCACACTCTTCGCTGCACACTATCACCAAAAGCTATATTCTTCCCCGAATGATTTATCTACCCACTGCATAAAAGGCTTGTAGTCCTCTGGAAAATGAGGAAATCATTCAAAGAGAAGTAGATCAATCAAACTCTTGATCAACTGATGTTTGTAACCTGATAAAAACAAAAAATAGTTACAACGCATACGTTGAGAATATCGATCTCTTTTAAGATGAAACAAACTTCACATTTATACATTGTTTGATAAATAAAACAGTACTGTCATTTGCGTTTATGAAGACATATTGAATGTTCTTCTTTAGCCTCATTCCTACCCAAAAGTGTTGCACGTTGGAAACCTGCTCTATCAGCTTGAAGAAAAACAGATTTTTTTTAGCATGTTGTGATTATCCTAAACAAAACCAAAATCGATTTTCTTTTTTTTAAAGGGCAAAGTCATCCGAAGGCATAGCTCAGAAATGAGCTTGTAATCATTGTAATAGACAGAAGTTGTAAATGCTTACAAGGTTATCAAAAATCTCTTAACAATTTGGCCATGCCAATTGGAACGTAGGTTCACTAAGTCTATATTTCATTTGCCATTTCCATTTTTCTCCATGTGGAGTTGCTGTCTTAGTTGTGCTGAGTAATGTATGTATTCGTAATTGAACCATTTTTTTCTCATTTACTTCATTTAACAGCAGTGCAAAGCTGTTGTTAAAAATGTATTACAGGCGGCATCATGAAAGGTTTGGCAAGTGTCATGTAACACGCGCAGATGCGGGTCGGCGTCTAGTAGATTTCAAAGAACGAGGCCGATCTTATTTTGCCGGTTCCCACGGTCTCGCTGCTGAGATTTCTCAGAGAATGAAAAGGCAGCATTACGATTTCTGATTTCGACGAGTTGAGAGTGCAGATAGATTTTGTCTTCTTTTCAACGGAATTTAACTTCTGATATAATTTAACCTCTTTTCAATTGGACTAGTTCTGAAGTTGGATACTTGTTTCTGGATTTATTTGGTTTGATATAAATTATACTGTATTACTGGATTACGTCGTTTAATAGTACACGGCTATACTTCACAATTTCTTGGAATTTTCTTCCGGGGCAGACAAAAATTTCATTTGGAACGTTTCTAGTGATATCCTCGGAATTGGACGTGATTAGTAATCGTGCAGGTGAACATTTTTGGAAGACGAGGCGTGCGAGTGAACTAAGATGCCGAAGAGCAAGGCGAAGCGAGATCGCCCCAAGACGACAGGCGTCTCCGCCGAGCAGGCTCGGGGTCGCAGGCCGCGTCGGGCAGAGCAACTAGGGCATCGACTAGAGCTACGCCGTCGACGTCGGGGGCGGATGATCATGGAGCGGATACCGCAGGGGCTGGATCAGGGATGCGTATGCGGTCGCAAGCCGACCCTCGTCAGACGGTTGCTGAATCAGCTGGGACTTAGCACAGCGACAGCAGCTGCTTCGCGGAGCGGTGAGTTTGATAGTGGGATGTGTCAGGCCGGCCCCATGGCCGGTAGTTTGTAGTGGGGTGATTGAGGGTGCTAATGCAGAGTTTAACGAAGTGGTGCGGCGAAATGGGGTGAACATGGGGTTTGGTTCTATCCCAGTATTGCCAACGTGACACATAAGTTGACCAGCTATGCCAGCCGATAGCGAGTTGCGTTTCTGAAGTCTTCATTGACATTGTAATTTGCATTTTCTTTTCTTCGCTAGGTGCATGAAGTTGTGTACGTTGTTCCATGTCTATATTAAAAATAATAATAATAATAATAATTCATGAGGACGAATTCGGTGGGCTGTCTTCAATTTGTTTGATCATGATTGTGGTCAGGAGGATCATAATAGTGGGGAAATGCTAAGCTGAAGATGGTCAATTAAGAATGCCATGAATGGAGATGCTTCTTGAGGACAGGACTGTACAAAAATGTTTGAAACGGTCATTGTAAGATGTGATAATGTTTGTGCAGGATAACAATCAGGATAATGTTGACAATGATAAGATGCTCATATAACAATGACGATAATGATGATCATGACAACATTTAGAACTGCAATCGATCGTATCAGAACGATGTGCATGCAATGTCGTCCGTATCTAAGTTCTATTTTGTTAGGAAGTTGACAGGTGAAATATAAAGATATGCATGGTAAACCATGATATATTCGATAAGATGGGAGAAATAATGCATACTGTTAAATTAGGAGATGATAGAATCATGAAAATAATTACGAAATAAAAAACAAAAGGCAATGAATGATCATGATAATGGTGCTGACAGTGATGATGATGAGGAAGATGATGATGGTGATAATGGTGATGACCATGACTGAAATTACATTGACCTTAACCATGCCAAATATGTAACAGAAATGACATTGCGTTATGAAGTCAAGATACGACCATAAGTTGATTGGTAGAAAATGGCGCCTAGATGGCGGCACAATAATCTGATGACCTTGAAAAAGATGCGGGAACTTGACCTTATTAGGACTGATGACTAACGAAAATTTTATAATTGACTAAGCCAATTTTGAAAAATTGTGATATCAAACAGGACTATTTGATATTGCACTATTTGCAGCCCTAAATGCAGGATACTTGGGAGATAAACAAAATGAAAGGCAAAAAGCAGCAACAAAAAAAAAAAAATAAATAAAAAAAAAATATCTTCCATAGACATAACACGCAAATAGGGCAAATTCTGACATGGCATCTTTGATTGAAAATTTCGCGATGATGACGTCATCAAAATGGAAAATGTTGGTGATTGATCTTGTAGAAAATTGTCTTAGCTATTACATATCGAAATTTGGAAGAAAATCGACCACTTATTACTGAAATTATCAAATGAATACAAAAATGACGACGTCATTTTTTCATGTTTTTACACTTTTTACTTGAGAATGCCCATTGACGCGCTCACGAATTTTGAAAGTTTGACGTGCGCATGTGGCAGTATGGAAGGTCGAGAATGGCTGTATATGTTTGGAAATTGTCAAGAATAGTGTCAGGAAGACAAACTATGCGAAAAAAACGGCGTTTTACTTTTAACGTTCTGTACGCGCTTGGCGAGCGCATACGCGCACGAATAGGAAAGTTTGAAATGCTTAAAATGTCCTGAACCGTACTCTAATTTGATTAAAAAGTGATTTGGAGCATTTCTAAATTTTGACGTGCGCGTCATTACGCACGCACGGATTTTGATGACATTTTATGTTGACCCTTGACCTGTTAATGTGTATCAAATATGGTTCAATTTTGATGACTCGTTATGAAGATATGATTGATAATGTGATTTCACAAAATGGCGCCTGGATGACGTCACGATGACCTGATGACCTTGAAAAATTTCGTGGCACTTGACCATGATAGGCCTGATGACTTACAGAAAAATTGATGAAAATTGAATGAGAGGATTTTGAGAAATCACTGTCACAAGGAAGGGTTGGTAAAATAATAAAGAAAGAATAAAGAAAGAAAATTCTGACGGAATTAGGAGGACCACCTAAAAAGTGCCTTTCTGGGTAGATTACACGAGTTGATGTACCTTCAGGTATATTCATTTTTCCCACTCCCAGATGAGGTTTACACGCCCTTGAAACATAGGGATTTTATACTTTTAGGATGACTCATTGCATGGTTATATAAACAAGTTACAGGGGAGATGTTGAGGATGATGTTCACGATAAAGCGAATAAGAATAGCTAAAATATGGAAGTGTCTTAGTAAGTGTGTAACGAAAAATAAATGTGGACTCCTGTACTGCCAGAGGATTTGTTTTATTACTTGTTTCAGGTCGGGCGTCCGTGTGCATTGTTGGTGACTCGATCGTATATTGGGCTGGCCAGCTGGCACGGCGGGAAGGAGAGCCAAGCTTGGGTCTGGCAGCATTGGTAAAGTGGGAAGGTCGCAGAGGGCTCCAGCTGCGCCAACTCCCCGATGTAGTCTGGTCGCTCATTCAGGAAGACAGCAACTTTCGCCCGTCAAACATTGTGATCCATGCTGGAACGAACGGTATTGGACGTCGTAAAATGCGTCTTATAGTGGCGGGAGCAATACAGCGGATCCATGAATATCTGCCTCACACGCGGAATATCTGGTCAGAGATTATAGGGGCTTCAGCGAGGAGGACCAGCCTGGGATAAAGAAGTACGGCTGGCGATGAACAAGCGGGCACGTGCGACATGCCGCCGTGTGGGGGTGTGTCAGGGGCACATCCAAGTATTCGGCATGATGACGGGAGCTTGTACGGGAGCGACGGGTCCACTTGTCGGTGGCAGGATGTAGCTTATTGCTCGGGGACATTCGTCACGCATTGATGCAGCTATTGTGACTTGCAGGAAGGCCCCCACTCCTGCTCTCAATTTCCCCCGATGTTGTGCTACCTCTTTTCTTTTTATTGTGCCTTGCCTCAAACTCAGAGTGTATGAATAGTTGTTAGTAGAGTTTGTGAGCTTTTGTTTTTCCATTACATGCATGTTGTTGTCTAGGGTACACATTGTTTAGCCCTAACTAAATTTTGTTTAAGGGCATTCCGGAAAAATATATATACCTGTTACCAAACTACAGATTATCAGCTACCAAATTAATAGTTACATTATCAGCTTCACTGCGTGAGGAGACAGGGGGTGCGCCCTCATCTAGTGGCCTTGGTCGCAACCACGTTTCCCTTTCCTAAAAAGGTGGGTTTTTCGTGGCCTCCGTAACTTCCGCTAACGCGGTCGTTGTGTCCCTAGGTGCCTCACGTAGTATAGGTGGTCTAATGAACCACATGACGGCATGTAATTTACATGCGTTTTACGTAACAATGCAATAACCAGGCAATTATTAAAGCGATTTGATGTAATTCACATGCGAGTGCAAGAAGCTGGGAAGTGAAAACCTCAGTGTTAAAACTTTATTAGTTGTCTGATGTCTGTTTGGCGTGTAAATTCATAGTCGGTACAAATTATGTAAGGTATTGCAGCTTTACAGTGACACATAAATTGTCAATGATTGTAAGATGTTTGTTTGGGTAAATTCCTATTTGGTGCAAGTTAATTGAAGGCATTGCAGTTTTCCAGTGACACATACGTTGTGCATGCTCAGGAGATGTTTGTTTTAGTACATTCATTCATTTACAGTGACACATAAATTCTGTATGTTTATGAGATGTTTGTTTACGGTAAATCCCTAGTAGGTGCAAGCTATTTGAAGGTATTGCAGTCTTACAGTGGCACATAAGTTATGTATGCTTATAAGAAGTTTGTTTTGGGTAAATTCATATTTGGTGCAAGTTAATTGAAGGCATTGCAGTTTTCCAGTGAAGTTGTGCATGCTTAGGAGATTTTTGTTTTTAGTACATTCATTCATTTACAGTGACACATAAATTGTGTATGTTTATGAGATGTTTGTTTACGGTACATCCCTAGTAGGTGCAAGTTATTTGAAGGTATTTCAGTCTTACTGTGGCACATAAGTTATGTATGCTTATAAGAAGTTTGTTTTGGGTAAATTCATATTTGGTGCAAGTTAAATGAAGGCATTGCAGTTTTCCAGTGACACATAAGTTGAGCATGCTTAGGAGATGTTTGTTTTTAGTACATTCATTCATTTACAGTGACGCATAAATGGTGTATGTTTATGAGATGTTTGTTTACGGTAAACCCCTAGTAGGTGCAAGTTATTTGACGGTATTGAAGGCATTGCAGTCTTACAGTGGCACATACGTTATGTATGCTTATGACAAGGTTATTTTGTGTAAATTCATATTCGGTGCAAGTTATTTGAAGGCATTGCTGTGTTACAGGTCACACAAGTGGTGCATGTTGGTGTTGGGTAAATGCATATTCAATGCAAGTTATTTTGAGAGCATTGCAGTTTTACAGTGACACTTACGTTGTGTATGTTTTTAAGAAGTTTTCGTGTTGTATTATAGTCACAAAGCGTTCACAATAACGCCGAATTACCCGAAGGCGGGTCATGATGACAAGGGTTACACCAACCGAGTCTGTCCAGTGGCGGCGGGCGGTGCCCGTATGGCGCCAATTCGAAATTGTAGCCACTGTGCAAACTACGGTGTTGGCAAGTGATTTAATCATTAACTGCTTTGGCCGAACTCATGGAGAAGGTTTGAACTTTTGGAACTTGATGTAATAAAATGAATTGCGTAATAGCCACTTTTGCATCTTGCACCATTTCATTCTTAGCGGGAAGGGTCACGTACGCTGTCCAGCCTGTCGCGGTGCGAGTCACTGTTTGGGATGCAGGTGGCTTTTTGGGATCCCTGGACCTTAGCTTGGGGGTGTGGATGGGGTCTCGTCTGCTAATTAGCAGTGGAGTCATCCTAAACACCTCTAGCAGGCAAGGGGGGATTCGAGGGGGTGCTTGTCTGTTGGTGGCCCTTATGCAGAGAGCATCCGGTGGTTAGCATGGATGGCCATGCTCGGTGCAGATAGATGCATGTATGAGAAAGAAAGGGAATTAGACGGATAAAAACACCCGGGTCCTTCTAGAGTTGAGGCCAGGGCAGTTCTTGCACCATGACTAAAAGCATATTCATGTTAAAGTAATGTTTACAGATTGTCAAACCAATAGTTTGTTGATATATTGTTCTGCATGCTTATGATCTGCTCAGCTCGAATAAATCAGTGTCTCACAAAATTCAACTAAATTCTGAATGCTGTGTTGTGTTATCATTAGCTAGACCTGTAATTCAGGTTAATGACTGACTTTTTTCCATCAGAATCAGATGTAATCCTTGCTCAACAAGGGTCAAGTTTGGATAAACATTTATTATGATATGGTTTCCATCTTTCAGTCAGCCAATGTGTTTGCATATCATATTTACATAGCCTATTATCTTTCTCAATTCATATTTCGTGTATTTCGTCTCTGTACCCTTGGAAGTGATGGTAGTCTAAACATTATAATACTATCAACGATTTGAAGGGAAATATCGAGTAAACTATTAATTGTTACAATTTGTAGAACTGTTGGAAAGAGAGGGCTGTAATATGCCTAATCACATACAGACATCAATAGCGGTAGGTAGATCGTCAGATCACTACCTCCCAAAATTCTTTATTTCGTTGGAACAAATCTATATTGAAAAAATTTATCACTTAAGAATAGTTATGCGAAAGAAAGAGCTCCTAATTGGTAGCTTGGATTTATAGTCGTTCCATTTTCTTGCACCCTTACTTCCAGAGTTCCAGCCAGCTAAAACGGGCAAATCCATCGTATAAAGGATGATAGTAGTTAATCCTTAACACAATTATCAAACAATATATGTTTACTGTATTTGCATTATGTCTGACAAACATTAGTGAAATACGAGTAAATACCAATTTGTGCAACCCCGCGTCGTTTCTGAGTGATCGTTGTGGTTTGCATAACATAAGTCTAGATTTACATCCTTGCGTATTATAATTGAATTATCGTTTAACAGCATAATCATAAATAGGCATTTTTTTTTCCTTTCAAAGAATGTCCTCATTATTAAACACATGCACCAAACATATTGGTGAAAAAATGTGATCGATACCCTTAAATGTTTAGTGTTCTTTGGGCAGAATTCACGAAAATGGTTTAAATGCAACCTTTAAGTCTAAATTAAAGTTTTAATATCTATAGTGGACTAATGTAAGCGTAAATAAGCGTAAACAATCGAATATAAACATATCATTGCCCACCCATCAATGGGACATGAGGACAGGCAGATACTAATATGCTACTACATTTTATGGAGGTTAAACCATGTGTTAATTTAAACATCCTTCTTGGACTTCAGCCTTTAGATATATCGTGTACATCCTCCGGTAGAATGTAATATTCTTTTGATTCATAGATTATATTTATATCCCCTGATACTGATCTTTATCTCACTCAGTCTCTCCACCCCTCCCCCTTCTCTCTTCTTCCTCTCTTTATTCTCTCTTTCATCTGCTTTCCTACTGTTTCAATATGTACTATAAACATGGCCCAGGTAACGTCAAATACTACAAATAATGATAGTAATAATAATAATAATAATAATAATAATAATAATAATAATAATCAATAGTGATAATGATAATAATAGTGGTAATAGTAGTAGTGTTAGTAATAATAATAATAATGGTAATAATGGTAATGATAATGATAGTGATAATGATGATGTTGATGACGAAATAACTGTCTAAGGATAGGACACAAATATTGTCAGACCCCTACCTCCGAAGACGTAATTCGCTTTTTCGTTTGAACCAATTTACTTTGGAGATGTGTCACTATAAGCATATTCATATTCGAAATGGTTTTACATCATTTAAGTTGTATATTTAGGATTTAAAGTTTCTCCACTTGCTTGCAGACTTACTTCAACAGCAGCATCACCCCAAAGCTGACGAATCAAAGTTTACAGGGCGATAGTAGTTATTTATTAACAAAATTATCTAACAATGTATATTTATTTTGTATTTGCCTAACGTATGACAAACAATGTCAAAATAAATGTAAATATAAATTCGCGTTATCCCTGGTCATTTCTGAGTGATATTTGCAAAACTTTGTTTGTTTTAATAGTGTATACATCCCCGCACATCGTGATGTAAATATAGCTTAAGAGCTTTATTATTTCTAAACTATAACATGATTATTATAACGCTTTTCAGTATTATCTAACATCATAAAAACAGGTTTAATATCTCTCCTTGATTTTTTTTTCTTCATATGAAAGAAGTTTCCTCACTTCACACACATGCATCATATGAAAATGCTAAGACAAATAGTAGTCAAAGCAGATTCTATCAATAAGCAGTGTTTCATGTGGTACATCAGTGTATACTCGTTACATGGTGGTGAACTATCACGCCTCTTCTCATATCGTTTTTAATTATGGTCACATTTTGCGTTTCCTTTTTATTTTTATTTTTTTTCTTTCCTTTGGAACTTTTTTGTGATAAAACATCATTATGAGTTATGACTAACCATTTTAAATTTCATTCATGCTTCCTTTGCTTAATAACGAAATATATAATTTATCAAGGATTATGATTTATATGGATGGGCGACAGCCACCTTCTTTGCCATTTGACCAGCCCCTAAGATAAATGTTTAGAAACTCTTTTTTTTTTCATAAGTCAATATTTCGGGGTAACCTGTAAATCATATAAATGATTGATAAAATAATCTTTGACTCGATTCTTCCTCTAGATGATAATATCGACAAAAGTTGAGGGCAAACCCCTTTCCTTCCCTCCTTTTCTGCCCTCCTCCTCCTCTCCCCCCCCCCCCAACAAGAATGCAGGGCACCAGCGTATCCAATGTGGGGGGGGGGGGGGAGCAAAGGGGCAGACTGCCCCCTGACAACTTTCTACCTGTTTACCCTTTTTACTATAGATTCCCCATTTCTTTTAGACCTGTTTTCTTTCTGTTTTGCTTCTCAGAGAATTGGGCACCATAAAATAATCACCCCTCCCCTCTGAGCAAGTTTTGGAGGGCTCGGGGGGGGGGGGAGTTCTTACTACCCCCCCCCCCCCCCCTGGCGAGAAGAAAAATATACGGATCTCCCTACAATCATCTCCTCGCAAGTTTTGCCCCTCTTTACGCCAAGGTCCCAGTACGCCACTGATTCAGGGCATCAACAAAAGAGATGATGGGGTCACATTACGATATCATGCAGATTGTCCGCCAACCAAGCCTAAGCAGGAAGAGGACATGTGGAGCACAGACTCAATGTACGAAACAAAATTCCGCATGTTTATGTAACCGGTCCGAACGAGACCCCGACCGGTCAAGAGGGGCTTCCATAACTGCACCTTGGCACGATCGGGCTAAAAACTGTTGCTCACCTATAGGCTTTGAGCAACCGATAAACGACATCGTCGTATTTTTCAATGTTTTAAACTGAGTACAAAACATCGTCAAATAGAAATCATTTTCAAATGTTATATTAGGATAGAAAAGACATTTTTTTAAATTGCAATGAAAGCAAATCTAACGGGTTTTTTTTTAAATAAAAGAATGTCGACTTCTAGGGAAACTTTTAAAAGATATTCAAATTACTGCAGTGGGTTGATTGAAACTGTCGTGTAAAACCGTTGAAATGATGTAGAGTATTGAAATGTATTAATAATGACTCATCTTAGATATCCATTCAATCCTCAAACCATGCCTTAATTATCATTCTTTCTATTGTTATTTTTCTAATTCGCATTGGTAAAACTGCGCTATCAACCTTAAACATTCACCAAACAAACCCTTTTCTTAAAACAAATAAAAACAATGCAAATAAATTAACATATTTTTCTTTGGGATGTGATTTTGGTTTCGAAGTCTGCTCCAGAAGCTTAATTTCACCATTTCCCATTAGAATCATCCAACATAATGACATCTGAATAAAGGCATAACTGCATTATTCCGCACACCCCCACCAATCCACCAAAATACAAACACATGTGCGTGGGGGCAATTTTGTTCTTTCTTTTTGTCCTTTTTCCTATTTTAATTTATCAGCATTGTAGTTTGACTTAGTAGAAAGAAACTTTTTGTCTTTCTATTATCACATGAATGAATGAAAGTTAGAGAAAGTCGTTTCTTATACTTTATCTTAGCGAAAACACTGATATACTACTGAGAACGCTTGCTAAGCAACACGCTTCACATGAAAACATTTATTATGATCACGTACCACATAATTGTAGTAAACCCATGTTAAAATGTTTGTATTTAAACATGTATAAAACAAACAGAGATTCATCATCAACATTGATTTAATATAAATGCTAGAAGTATTTACTTCATCTTTTTGATTTCCATCATTAATCTGCAAGTACATTATTCAGTATCATGAAGCTCATTTTAGGATTTGCCTTCATCCGCTTCCTCTTTATGTTATCAATTACATATTTTTTACATCAACCAACCATGATCAACATTTATCAATCTGCTAGCATTTTGTTATTAAGATGAATAAGAATTACTAACTTTATGTTGAGCTCGATGACTTAAAAGTAATAAAGAACTTTGACGTCCTCGCTGTAGATCGGTGTAGTTGCGTTGGTCTGATGCAGACTGTTAGAAACTCTGGAATTCAAGGACAGGATATCGCTGATATCAGAAGTCAAAATATCGTCCATATTTGTGTTCTGAATTCCCACACAGTCTTGATAATTGCTACCTGGTTCAAAGGTGTATGAATAGCAGGAAAGTTTTATCATTCAGCAATAACAATAAAACAGAAGTCTGAACTAAGAGTCTTTGTTTAAGAATTGTCAGTCAGATTCATGTCCGATTTTACTTGAATTGAATTCACTAAACTTTATGGTTTAATTTGACGTAACTATCTTAGAATTGCAAGAGGAAAGAACCTCGTCGATTGATTAGTGGTTCGAAGTGAAACGTCGAATATACTATCGACAATTCTAACAGAACTCGACGTGTTGTATGGTGAAGCAGAATTCCACAGTACCATGCATTTTTTTACGTAGGTGAGGTAAGCATGAAATCCGTCACTCGTACACATCACCTGATATGAAAAATATGACGTCTAAAAATGGGACTGGTGGAAATGTTTGAAAACCAAAAATGTTCCTGGCGTGTTCAGTTTCTCTCATTTTCCATTCTTTCTTTCAATTCCCTTTCCTATATTCCTTTCTGCTCCTTTCTCTTATTCATATATCCTCTCCCTTCTTTACTCTTCCTTCTCCCACTATTTTCCTATTTCTGTCTTCTTTATACATCGTTTCTCTTGATCTCACTCGTTTTCTTTCTTTCTTTTTTGTTTCTCTCACATTCGTTTTTCCTCACGTGGCTTCTCTCTCCTGCCCCCTTCACTCCATCTCCATTGCATCTTCTTGTCCATTACCTATTTGTCCTTCTTTCCCCTTCTCTCTTTCTCCTTAAATGTTCCTCCCTGAACTCAATCTCTCCATCTCGTTGTTATTCTACTCTATTCTATTCATTCTTTAGTTCGTCTTGTTGGAAGTTCGAACACAGAATAATTAATTAATGTTTAACACATAGCTACTGATATCAACATTTTTATTTCGTTTATATATGTATAATAGTTTATATATGTATATATGTATAATATGTATAATAGTGATAATGGGCTAACCTCGATTAGCATTATGCTATTTTGTTAGCTCATTTTACCAAAGTATTTCGATCTGTATTTATGCACTGTATATTCGTTGTATTCTTGTATTCTTGGTAATAAATAAATATATAAACATGCAGTTGTTTACACTGTCTTAGATATGACTTATCAAAGAACAACAGTCAGCTGGTTTGCATTTTATGATGTACTTTTAATGTCGGTTTTACATAATTTCAAATTGCTCATACCCTGCTAGGTTGCACGTAAGATTGGGTATATCATACGTTTCCCATCACTAAAATGTTCTTCATTAATATTCATATCTGTCATGAAACAATGATGCAATAATATGTCCATGTTCTTTGTACTAACTTACAATTCAACAGAAATGTGAATGTTGCTTCTACTTCGTCACCATATGTGCATTTTTTATTATAAAAAGCTAATAAAAAGCTAATTGCAAGATCTTAGCTAAAATACGCAAACGAATGTCTCTCCATTCTATGCAAGGTTTGTTTATGATGTATAACAACCTCTCCCACAAGAGGGCAGCATAACACAAAGACCTGACTATTCCGTTGTTCTCTCTTCCAAAATATGTATTGGGGCAAGTCCAAGTTATTAGCTATCACATACGTTACAGACTACATCTAAAGCGATCTCATTAATGTATAATGCTGATAGGCCTACTAGAGATTTGATAAGACAAAATATCAAGGGTTTTTATATCATGTCAATTCATGTTTACAATTCAACACCACTACTCCAAAATACTTTGGAACGTACGGAATACATTCTTGGACTTGCCTATATACATTTATACAATAGCTCGTCGAGCAACAAAGTGATTAGTAAAGATTTTATAGATATGTTAGAAAAATATAAATCATACCAATTTTCCAAATTGAAAACACATACAAACCGGTAATTACTACCTGTAAACCATTAGTAGTGGCTGCAAACATCACACTTAAGCCGGTATTTATTATGAACTGTACAGCTATGGCAATGCTACTGACTGGTTCAAGCCAATCAATGAACTAAAAAATTCATAAAGTGTCCTACCTTCACAACGAACTAAAGTACTGCAACTGTGACTGATACCTAAACTCTACATGGGCACAGAACGTCAAAGCTGCGCTGCATGACACTGCATAAACAATGACCGCATAATATGCATATTACATCATAAGCGCTAGAAAATGCGTCAGGACACTTCATTTCAATATACATTAAATTTTTAAGCAACAAAACATATACAAATCTGGAAAATATGCAACGTTGCCAAATATATGAATTGTGGAATATTAATTACATATCTAGAAACATTAAATTCTTCGAAATGACATCAGAGTGTACAAGAAGAAACTAAAAAAACATGAATCAATTTATCGTAATTGTTCTAAAGCTCTAACATACTGATAAAAACAACCCTAAACTAATCTCTGTTTCAAATCCCAAACAAGGAATATGCATATATATATACCATAGGCGTTCAAAGCAAAACATACAAACATACAAATATATGTATACGGCATGGCATGTCATAAAATGTGTATTGCAGCAAAAACCAAACAAATACATAACAATGTACACTACTATAAATTATGGCATAGTATAATATGAAATGTATAATACAGGAAGAACCAAACAAATATTTAACAATGTACACCACTATATGGCATGGCATATCATAAAATGTATAATACAGAAAAATCCAACGAGTAGGGAACACTATAGACCACGGTATGGCATGGCATAATATGAAATGTATAATACAGTAAAAACCCACAGAAATACATCAAAATGTACATGGTATAATATGAAATGTATAATACAGTAAAAACCAAACAAATACATAACACTGTACCCCATGATATGGCATGGCATAATAATCAAATATACCTTGCACTGAGAGGCTCCAGTTGAAATTATGGATTCTCTGAGGTCACTGGTATAGCACTATTTTCTGAGGGGCGCAGCCCCGAATAAAATAGTAACTATGCCAGTCACCGAAGAATCCATAATTCAACTGGTGCCTCGAAAAGCGTGCATGGTATATTTGATTTATATCCTACCAGAGTAAGCTAGATAGATAAACAATAATAAAACTAAAGAATCTAGACCTAGTTCTAGACCTATAGGCTAGACTCTATATGAAATTTATATCCCTTCTATGAATATTCATGAGTATTCTAAATACATGATTGGTCAATTGGTGATCACGTGATAAAATATAATTTAACTAGGAAAAACAAATCTCTGTCAGAGCTCCGAATATCTTTAACTATTTTTTCCTGGGCAGAACTGCGCATGCTCTATTTAATATTTTCTTCCAAGGCGCTACTGCGCATGCTCACTTAGTCACTGTTCATTGAAAAAAAAAATTGTGTCAATTTCGAACGCTCAGACGTCCCGCTAAGCGAGTCCTTGACCTTGTACAGAATGCTCATAACCTTGCCGCCTGCAGTATCGGCGCAAGTCACCGGTACTGTAGCCCCGCGCCTGGATCCGAATCAGCTACTGGCGTACGTATGGCTATAAATCGGTTCGGATCGGATATGTAAACAAACATGGCGGCCTCCGAGGAAGTTCGCTTTGAGGGGCAAATATCGATGATTTTATTGCTTCCACTGACAGTTCAAATACGAAGAAAGTGAAATGTGAGCTATTCGTCGTGCATAGCCATAGACCATGATCTAGATTATCGTACTACATGTAGCAATAATTTGTTCACCCTGCATGTTTTCGTCACATTCGAACGAAGGTCTTCGATCAAACAGCTAAGTCATGTAATTTAGACTCGAGTCTAACTTTATACAAGTTACATGTAGTTGTACGGTACTATGGATAAGGTTAGTCAAAATATTGTTTTTTGTTTTTCTTTTTTAAAATTAGTTGTAAAGAAGGGATATAAAACAAATATACCAAGCATTTAGTTCGAAATTGTAGTGGAAATTATATATCTTCGGAGGGACTGGCATTAGTAACTATTTTTTCCTCGGGGCTTTGCCCCTCGGAAAAAATAGTACTATGCCAGTCCCTCCTCAGATAAATAATTTCCACTACACTTTCTCACAGCTTGGTATATTTGTATAGTATACAATTCACCATATTTGCCCAAAGTCACAAAAGATGCCTGGCCATTGGCATTGCTTGGACTATAGTCTACTGTAGATCTAGATCTACATGGCGCAAATCCAACGATGAAACCATTTAAACAACGTAAACTTGAAACCTGAACTTTTCCCCAAGTCAAAAGAGAGGCTAATAGACCCCTTCTCGTAAGGTGTTGTTGTAGAAAATCCAACGCTAGCGCTGGTACGTGGTCGACTCGACTAGTGGAGATCAACGTGCATGATATATGTAGGGTCATCTGCATGCACTTCACTACGCGCATACACACATCCCGGTACGTACATTGAACATGAGCTAGCGGCTCTCTCAGCCATCTCTAAGCGCTAACGCAGAAACATTATCGCGATATATTGGCGCGATATCGATAGCTTCGAAGTATCCAGAAAAACAAAAAAGTGACGTCATAATATTTTTATATCGAAAAATATACGGAGGTCTGACGTCACGCGATATCCATTTTTTCTTCATGGTGAAAGTATTTTGTGTCACGTGAGACATTCCTGGCCAATCTTTGCATGAAAATTTTATGATGTAGGATATAATATAAAATATATACTATTATATCCTCTGAGCTGAGAGATGGCTGAGAGAGCCGCTAGCTCATGTTCAATGTACGTATGTGTGTGTATGCGCGTAGTGAAGTGCAGAATGCCTACAATACATGCACGTTGATCTCCGCTAGTCCAGCGCTAGCGTTGGATTAGTGCCATGTAAATCTACAGTACACCTTACGAGAAGGGGTCTATTCGCCTCTCTTGTGACTTGGGGAAAAGTTCAGGTTTCAAGTTTACATTGTCTTAATGGTTTCATCGTTGGATTTGTGTCATGTAGATCTAGATCTACAGTAGATTATAGACAATACTTACAAGCAATGGCCAGGCATCTTTTGTGACTTTGGGCAAACTTGGTGAGTTGTATACATTTCATATAGAGTCTAGGTCTAGGACTAGGTCTAGATTCTTTAGTTTTATTATTGTTTATCTATCTAAGCTTACTCTGGTAGGATATAAATCAAATATACCATGCACGCTTTTCGAGGCACCAGTTGAATTATGGATTCTTCGGTGACTGGCATAGTTACTATTTTCTTCGGGGCTGCGCCCCTCAGAAAATAGTGCTATACCAGTCACCTCAGAGAATCCATAATTTCAACTGGAACCTCTCAGTGCAAGGTATATTTGATTAATATATATACTAATATATATATAAAAACAAACAATTACAGTAATGTACCCCACTATATGGCATGGCATAGTTATCATACAAGGCAAAACCGTATTAAAGATGCAATTGAATAAAGCTCTATAATCAGTCACAGTTCCTGATATTTAACGCAAATGGGAGTATGTGTTAATAGTCATTCTTTACGTATACTGAACGATGAACGAAGCACACACTATCAATCACAGGTCTTATTATTGAAAATAGAAATGAATATGTGAGAATGATTACACATTCTACACTGACCAGGGCCATATAATACAAATTAAGACAATTAATCAATTGCAAATTTGACACAACGATTCTCTTTGGTTGACGCCTTTTGAACAATAATAATGCAACGGTGATTTTGCTTGACCATTGCCATTTTTCAATCGATTGCAAGCATTTATGTTACAGGGGGACCTGTTGTAGATGAGAACCAACGTCATACATTATAATTATTAATGCGATGGAACATTCCTCGCTTTCATAAAAAAATAGTTACATGTGATGATATGATAATGACACATGACTCATACGAAAGAACAACAGAAAACTTGATCAAATAAACTGATGGAGTCTTAAGTAAGCCAGAGACTTTTACTGTATAAATTATAAACTCCGGGGGTTTTTATTATCAGTTTCTATACTGCACCCCTCATATACAGATCTGCAATAAAAAACTGGACATGCTTTCCTTGTACTGAAACTACAACATATAAACAATCATCCAGGATACTAAGATATGCAATCAGCATTAGAAATGAAAGCAAATATCACAAAGAACATTAACAGAAAAATTATACACATTAACATGTACCAATGACGTGCACAGGTAACAAAACCCAAGTGTAATGGGCCGTATATATATAAAAACTATCAAAAGCATAGCAAATGCTAGCAAACAAACAAAATGTCTTGCAGGAAAATGTTTCCATGTGACTAGGAAATATTTGTCTGAATAATGGGAATGTGGTTTCGTCATCAGTAAGTTGCTTGATATTTTCAAGCTCCTCCCATAGTAGCTTGGCTTTTTACTTGAATTTTATGTATCAGAGAAGATCACCTGTTATTATTGCAGTTTAACAGTTTCATTTCTCTTGGAGTCCATTCGATTGACTATACTTTACTGCACTTGCAGGGTTTAAAAAACGAATCAAATAAATCAATCATAAACTATTTCGCCATATTTAACAGCAGCATTATGAAATCACTCAAAGTGTACGGGGTCAAAATAACTTTCAGACTTTACAGACTCCCCAGAGTAAGAATAATTATTGTTCAAGTTCCCCACATATTTAACAACACCTCCTCATACATGGACCTGTGGGTGACCAGAGACTTGTACTGTATAAATTATAATCTCCGGTTTTTTTATTATTATCATTGTCTTAAAATGATTTTAGTTTTTCTTTCAGAACAACGCACTCAAGGTAAGCTCCATACTGCACCCCTCATATACAGATCTCCAGTAATACCTGGACAAGCTTTCCTTGTACTGAAACTACAACATATAAAGCAATCATTCAGGATAATAAAATATGAAATCAGAATTATAAATGAAAGCAAATATCACAAGGAACATTAACAATTATACACATTAACATGTACCAATGACGTGCACAGGTAACAAAACCGAAGTGTAATGGGCCGTATATATAAACAAACTATCAAAAGCATAGCAAATGATAGCAAACAAACAAAATGTCGTTTTTCTTGCAAGACAAATGTTTCCAAGTGACTAGCAACTATTTGTCTGAATAATCCGTGTGATACCTGGTCGTTTCTGAGTGATCTTTCCATACCATGGTTTGCGTAAGTCAGGTTTACTATACATCCCCGCTCATCATGATATAAATTTGTATCGCTTAATAGCATTATTATTTCTGAACTATCACGTGAATATTATTATTATGACGCTTTCTTTTAATATCTTTTTGGATACCCTAAACACGTAACCCGGGTTAAGCGCCTATTGGTGAAAAGGTACACTTTTTATCCGTTTTCACCGGCCTCAATGAGACATCCCCTCCCGCGACCGCCGTGAAACCAGAGTTGCATACACACTAAACTGTATACGCAACCATGAAGCTACAAATGATGTAACTCTGCCGTGGAGAAGGTTTACGGTTCACCATTTGGTTAGTCCTGATAAGGACTATCGAGTAAGAAAAAGAAAGTGGAGAAAAGTTGAGAGAAGAAGAAAAGGAAAGGCGAGATAGAAATTCAGAGAGTGTAGAAGTAATCTTTGGCAATACACCAATTGAGGTTTCTCCACTTCATATATAAAGGGTATGGCTTGGGGCATCACAGAAAGTATTTTTCCGTGTATACGACAGAATTATTACTCCTTCCGGAAATTCAATGTTAGAAATGAATTTATGAAATATGGACGGCACGTCAGCCCTTAAAAAGTGCCTCCCAACCCTCTCATAGATAGATAGATACAATTAAAAAAATCCAACGATTTCAGAGAAATATAATGTACCCCACTATACGGCATGGCATAGTTAACATACAAGGCAAACCACAAGATACAATGGAATAAAGCTCTATCATCAGTCAAAGTCTAAAATGAAAATAACGTATGGTGATCCCGTGCATTTATTACCTTTTCGCTGTGACACAATAATTATATATATATGCATGCAGCATACCTGTTTGGATAAGATGCATAGGAATGTGTATCATAATATTGCACTTGTTTAAAACTGCGGCTCAATATATACGCATATGAAAGACTCATTTTATAATATTGCACATGATGTTTAATAAATTCAATTCATTCAATTCAATTCATGTAAACTAATTCAATATATGAGAAACAGTAATCATGTCATTCCTTTGCCATAAGATCATAAAATAATTATGATAATCGTCAGACTGTAACATAATGATTAAACACCTGTCAAGTCAACGTTTCAAAACGATCAAGTCGATGGAGCTTGTCGGTTCGTCTTCGTCTTTCTCTTTCTTGAAGGTCCATGACTTTTCTTTGCTCGTTTCTTCGCGGTTGTTGCTTCATTTCCATCAGAAGAATCAGTGTTGGAGTTATTCGGAGCTGGATCAGGGGCAATATCTCGCCGGAGACTTTCGAGACCTGAAATCTGTCCTATGTCCAAAACAGTTGTGTGGTGACTGTGCACCGCGGGCAAGCTTAAAAGGTGGAAAAATAAAGAAAAGAAAAGAAGAGCATTGTGACTTTAAAAAAAAATAATCGGTTTTGTTGCGGTGGTATATTAGGTGAAATCATAATATGCATGGCCGCTCATAAGAATAATTAAAATAACACAACCTTACCATGACAGGCGGAAATCGTTGATAGTTTTGAAGATAGTGACTACAGGATATACATGTGTTAAGTTATCGGACTTCTTTAGTTCTTGACACTAAGAGAGCTGCAGTGTTTTGAATCCTCAGCAATTCCTCTCTGGAATTCCCGCAAGAAGGCAATCGCAGATTGTCAAGCAACGAAGCTACTAAATCTAAGTCGTCTTGGATTTCTGACAGAGACAACCTATACTACTGAGGGCTAAGGAGGCCTTCTCAAACGTGTTGATAACATGTTGTTGCAGAGTGAGATAACTGTCAGGAATAGCACTTAGATCTCGAAAAGAGGAGGATGGTCTAACACGACAGTTCGATTATCATAGGACAACAAACCTGGTCTTGTCATATCCTTGATTATCACAAGGCATTGTCTCCACGAAATATAAGAAGCAAACATTTCAAGGCCAACCAAATCTGTCCATGAGCCTAGTGAGGACGATGGAGTGATCCACAATGTCGAACGCAGATGTTATAATTGTTATAATTTAGTAACAGAAGAACCGCCTTGTTGCCTGCACCCAAGGACTTCAAAATGTCACTCTGAACTTTCATGAGAGCATATATAAAATTATATTTATATATATTTTATTCATTGCATATTGCAGTAGGAAATGAGAGGACAATGGTGGCGTACATTACTAAGGTAAAGTACTAATGAAATATTTGCAATGGTTGACAAATGTCTCCGCCAGTGTTGTTTGTTTATGTTATTCGTTACACTTATAAGTAATACCTGCATATAAAACAATGCAAAAGCAAACGAGGGAATAATAGTTGCGTACCTTGTACCTAATAACAGTTCCCCATTGCTCTCCTTACTTTTGAAATTTTGCAAAGGGTAAAAAATATCTCCGCCGGGAATCGAAACCTGGTCCCTATCTGTGAGTAAATTATCTGCTGTCGCCAATACCACTAGGCAGTTTCCGTGGCCTAGTGGTTAAAGGGAAATCAAACCTTTGTAATAATTTGAATTGTATCAGAGCAGAAATATCAGAGAAGCATATTGGTGAAAGTTTGAGCAAAATCGGAGAAGCAAAACAAAGTTATGATTCTTTTTTTTTTTTTTTGTAATCACAATACATAAGGTATATTCATATTGGACTAATACAGTCACTGTGATGTAGCGGCGGTCAACATTCCCATTCGCTCGAACACACCAAATGACTAAAATGTCATTTTTTTAATGTATAACGCAGTAGGATTTCTTTTTCTTTTCTTTTTTGAAGACCTATAACAATATGTTATCTACAATATATTTTGAGTACTACCCCGAGAGAAAAGGCGCTCAAGGAAAAACCGGAATTTAATGATATTTTTTGTCTACGACAATAGACCTGTTCCCTAATGTATTTCAATGTATGCATGTTTCTCTCCAGAATCCTTAGTTACCAACTATTTAGTGCACATGGTATGCGTAATGGCATCCCTATGGATGGAATCCATTTTGCATACATTAGTAATTGCTATGTCGGGCAAGCTTTTGAGTCGTCAAGAGCAACTTTTGTCCAGGAAGTATGCATAAAATTAGTAAACAGGTCTATTGGGAGCGTTGACCGTGAATACGTCACAATCGATTGCTTAAAGGGTCACTAAAATAAAAAAATAATTGCCCATTTTTCGTAGGAAGGTGTCATCAGAAGCCAAAATACCGATCACACAATTTTTTATGCATTCAGTCATATTTTATAAGCATATGAAAAGCATATTTTTGCTGATTTACACAGTCATAAGCCCCGCCCCTAAAAAAAACCATCGAAGCGACATCGTGATCACGTGATCTGTGAAAGTAAGGGAAAATATTCCACTAACCTATACCGTGCGCGCCCGGAGGTCCCCGCCAGGCCCAGCCCGGTGCCAAGCATGATATTCACCGCATCGACCATTTGCATTGCGTATTTTCGCGGTTTAATTCCTCACAATAACTTTGATTTTGGGACACAGTTTCATCAATAATGCCTAATCGGTGTATAGTTGCGGGCTGTAGCAAGACCCCTAAAGATGGTGTAAGCCTACATCATTTTCCTAAAGATGAAAATCTACGGAAATTGTGGGTCGCAAATGTAAAGCTCACGCGGGCAGAGTGGCAAGGGCCGGCCAAGTGAGTGGAGTACAATCTGCAGCGATCACTTTGCCGAAGATGATTTTGAGCATCCTGGCCTGTATTCCGAATTTGGCATGAAGAGAAGGATAAGCTAGCTAAAAGATTCAGCTATTTCAACGATCAGACTTGGAGTCAAGTCTTCTAATCTGTTTTTCAACGACAACAGCTGCAGCAGCTTCACCCGTAGACCGAAAATTCTGTCTCTCGCTCGTTAGCTAAGACGACCTAACGAACGAGAGACAGCATTTTCGGTCTACTTCACCCGTAACTCCAGGGAGCTCCAACGCGTTGGAGCTCCCTGGAGTTACTTCACCCACGGCCCTTCACCGTATTCTGCGAGGGGTTCAAACATAATATGGTCGAATTTCCCCTTGCCACTCGAGCTTCTTTGCCTTCGGGGTCTGATAAATCATCTGCCAGTAAATCAGAGTTCGTATCTGCATGGCTCAGAAAAGTCCTCCAACTCGGAATCGCGGGCACTTTTCCTCTCTCTATATATAAGTTACTTGAATTCAGCCAAAATCTAAGTCAGTACTAATGTACTATGTAAAAGTTAAAGCGAAGTAAAAAAAAATCCGTAAGTGAAATAAACAAAACAAAAGCGTTCACCAGTCGCTATGTACGAGGGGAACATAGTCACTGCCGTACTAAAGATGTGTAGGACATTGTACAATCATACAGACGCATAAAACGGCTGTGCACGCGTTTATGACCAATGCAAAACTTTCGTTCGGCAAGCTCAGATGGATGAGAACATTGTTCAAAAGAAAAGCTAAAAAACAAGACAAGAGCTGTATATTTGGGCAAAAGCGTTTTCTGATCTTGTAGAAAATATATTGCTAATGATTATTCACTCCTAAGATTATATTGATTAATTTCCTATTTTCATAAATTGTCCGTTGAACAGAGGGGTCAAATACCGCATTCTGTGTACAATATTATATGCTGCAGCCTGCAGATCTTGTGCCTCTTACTTTTCATACGTCACCTGGGGGTTAGCCAATCAGCTCACGCGTTTTAAGGAACGGTCCCAAAACCTCTACTTTTTCCCCTTTTTCGCCAAAACGAGACATAATTTGGACAATCGATTGGCAGATTCGTGATTAGAAGGCAAAACTACATGGAAAGAGCACCCATTTTTTCTCTAATTTAGTCAACCTTTAATACGAAAGGGTAAATTAACTAAGTCCAACAATAGTGCAGAAGATGTTGATCATCGTGGTAGTATAATAAGAGTATAAGTTGATCTGTTGTCACACGAAGGAGCAAACGAGGGTTGCGACGTTTCGACCGCTAACTGCTAGTCTTCGTCAGGCAATGTGGACAATCGTGTGCGTGTGTGTGTGTGTGTGTGTAATTGGGTTTTTACAGACGTGTATCAATCAGATATGATTATTTACGTCTGGGACCGACCTTTAACGTCACCATCCGAAAGACGTGACTCAGTCTCGAACCTGGGTCCGCTGAATCAGTTTATAACTTCCACTGGTAGCTGGATTACAGGCGCACGCCACAACGCCCAGGCTGCAAGCGCCTTTTATAGCGTAAGCTGTGTTCCGAGGGCGCCGGAACTGCCACGCTACTATGGGTCCGTGAAACTGACCAATCACAAGCCGCGGACTGTGCGATCGGTGAGCGGGATGCGGACGTCGGGGAAAATCCTGTCGGTGCTGCTGGCGGGCTACTGGCTACTGGCGGGCGAAATGCGGACGTCGGACGGAGGGCAACGGTAGGGGGCGCATGTCGGCGGATGGTGGGGAGCCATTCCTCCGGGATGTCAATGCCGTTATCTCTATTGATATTATTGGGGTGCAAACGGATTTGGATAGCTTCTTTTAAATAACACGCCGTGTGTACCAGTGCTTATCCCGAGCTACGCAGCTTACCTCATTCGAAATATAGAAAATACTGGTGCGCAGGTGTCCTGGAAATTGATAAAATAGGGGTCAGGAAAAGGGAAGAAAACCCATGAAGAAAAATCCCGGGCGCGAGTCGCTAGCTGCGGGCCTGCCGGGGAGGGCGCGTTCATATCGTTGAGAAAGATGGCGGACGGGAAGGTAAGTTTTTCCCACTGAACTCTATGACTGGAATGGGCTCGATCGCTCGCTGCACGCTGATTAGCCATCGGCAACATGACGCCACTGGCAGCTCACCAGCGCCATCTTGTTTCCCTCAAAACAATTCCGGAACGTCGCCGCTGTATATTGTGACATTTGACCAAGTTTGAAGGACTATTTTCACTCATAATCATCATATGCCCTTCAGGTTAATGCCAGGTCAGGAATTTAGGCTGTCAGGCACACCCTATCAACCTCTTAAGATAAAGAAAATGACTTATAACGGTCTGAAAAATATTGATTTCTAAAGGAATTTATTTTTGATGTTAAAGGAAAAAAAGTGGAAAAGAAACTGAAATGTTATTATTTATGAAAAGCTTGTGTCATACAAATGAAACTTCCAATAGTCTGTAACACTTTCAAAATATAAATCCCAGTTACATGTGCTATTTATAGTTTATCAAATTTGTAAGCATTTACCAGGTTGATGCCAGGTCATGCTTTTAGGTTGTCAGGCACACCCTTTTCAAAAAGAAAGAAAGAAAAAAAATTAGTGAGTTTGTTTGCATGCACTTCACCACAGTTCATCAAGTTTGTACGCATTCTTTTGGATGATGCTATATCAGGCTATTAAAAAGTCAGCTACATTCTTTCTTGCACACTCCTTTTGTGTATACTATAAAAGAGGCATGTATATGATTTGTTATTTGCTGATTGTTAGTGCATAACAACCTAAAATGATATTAGCTTATCAAAACAATTGTATGCACTTCATGATTATTGTACTCTTCAAGAGATAACTCAGCTTGTAATCATTTATGAAAAATCTCGTATTATAACATTAAAAAAACAGATAAATGCACTTTACATGTGCTCTTTATAGTTTATCCAATTTGTATACTTTTACCAGGTTGATGCCAGGTCAGGCTTCTGGGTGGTCGGGCACATCCTCTTTTGTGTGTGCCAAAGAGCATGACTAACATTTGAATATGGTCGTTGTTAAGCACATGGACCTCCTGTTTCCTTGAGGTGCTAAGAAAGTATGCTCACATGTAAGACTGATACTTATTAGAATACGTTCGTTGTGTGTACTATTAAAATAGAGACTTGTGGTTTTCAAGTGATATATTTATTTCAACATTATTGGCTTTCAGTATCTCCATACTTGAAAAGCTAGAGTATTGTATACTATGTTGGTTGTTTTGCACACCTCTTTCGGTGTTTCCAAGAGGTATGCATTACATTGGAATATAATTGTAAATTTGTATATTGAGGACAGAGAGGAATCACTTTTATCTTTTTGGGACATACCTATGTGTAATGCTAATACAAATGCTAAAACTAATCTTGATGAAATTGTTTGTATGCACTTCATGTGTGCTTCTCAGTAGTTAAACCAGTATGCATTC
Source organism: Heliocidaris erythrogramma (assembly GCA_025617745.1). Classification (NCBI taxonomy): domain Eukaryota; kingdom Metazoa; phylum Echinodermata; class Echinoidea; order Camarodonta; family Echinometridae; genus Heliocidaris; species Heliocidaris erythrogramma. Next base: position 52,790,747 of record CM046863.1, on the reverse strand, counting down.
TTTTTTCCCTTTTTTATTTCTTGGTTGTGATGCTTAGAAGTATGTTTCGGATTTTCCACTGTTTTTCAATTTGGCCAGTCATTACGTATATTATTATTTTAACAGAGCCCTGTGCCTTTAAGTGGTATTAAAATTTGGATGACAGTATCCGTAGTTGGGAAAGCTATAATAATATAAAAAAATTGTTGATTTAGGAAATATGTTTAGGTTTAGGATATAGAAGCAGAATCATATGACCAAATATATAGAGAAATATAAGGTGGGAGGAAAGGAGGGCTGCAACTACACTATAGTTTTCTCTTTCTCAATCCTTGACTGAAAGCTTGTTCAGTCAAGGGCGAGTTTTAAAGAGTTCAAATGGACGATTGGTTCTGGGCTGTCTGGTTTTTATGTGATAGGTTGTTTGGTTCGTTGGTATACTGTTGATGCCTCCAGATGCTGCCATTTTTAATTGTAAAATGTATAGTGTTGTAAAGGGCAGGGTTATTTATTTATTTATTTATTCTTTTTCCGTTTCACATAAACAAAATATAAAGAAACATGACATAATAAATATAATACAGCAAAGTTGTTCGAACATGTGTCATATAGAATACATGAAAATATCATAATTCTTGAAAAAGGATCAGCAACATAACAACACTTTAGCTTATAATAAGTGTAAAACGGAGGGACTTGCCAGAAAGAAGCAAAGCTTGTACAAGAGGCAAGCCCCTGAACTTAGTTTCAATACGTTTTAATCCAGGGGAAAAATGAAAAAATGTATAATGAACACATAATATATACAAGATATAAGAAGTTATAAAAGTATAACTAATAACAAATATAATAACAGGGGGCAGAAAGAGAAGGTGCAGGTAATTATGAAAAGACAGACTGCAGAGGTACGTGTATGGAACGTCAGGTCGTTAGGCATGCTTATATGATATCAGTTTTTAAGAAAATGTTATACGAAGGTATAATATAGGTATGGATATGTTATAGTTAATTGTGTATTGACTTGACCTGTTACTGTGAGTATTGACAGATTAACACTTTTTTAAGCATACGTTTAAAAGCATTAATACTAGGGGATTCTTTAAAATCATGAGGTAGAGAATTCCAGTATGCAGATCCAGATGTACTCGCTCAACGTAAAGGGAAAGAGATAAAAGGGAACGAATCTTTTCCTGGTGTAAAGATAAAAAGGGGGATATTGTGTTTTTACAGGAAGCATTTAGTTCTAGGGATACAGAGGACAGACGGAGTTCAATGTGGGAAGGTTCTACTTATTTTAGCCATGGATCTAATCACAGTAAAGGAGTGTTTGTATTAATTGCACCTATGGTAGATATTGAAGTATTGCAAGTCCTTCAAGATACTGAAGGTAGATACATTTTCATAGATTGTAAGATTCAAGGTTTTAGATTGATTTTATGGAATGTGTATTTTCCAACAAGAAACTATGAAAATGATCAATAAGCCACTTCGGGGATGCAATCTGAGCATGAGCAGATAAAGGTCATCTGTACCAAATTCTAAAACCCACTGACACTAATACTCGATATGTGCTCATGAATGTCATGTAATCATTATTCAATTATGCACTAATGGTGCATTCCATGATATCCAGGTGGAAGTATTCTTTTTAAAGGGGGAAACAAAAGCTATTCATGAGGCACCTCTATCACTCCCAGAGTTATTTTTCTGAAGTGCACATAAAGGGACCCTCCATGTCTAAAATATCTGTGGATATTTGGGGTCATTTGTACAATCTCAGTACCATGCGCTAACCCCGAACTGGCTTATTGTTGTTTCTTCAAAAATTACGTAATACTCTTGATAGGTTAAATAAAAATGAATATCCAGTGATAGTAGGTGGCGACTTCAATATGATAAGGAACACTGAATTAGATTATATTGGACAGTCTTCAAATAGGATTTCTAATAGATTTAATCAAGAAATTGATACATTTGGAGAAGTAGAAACCCCTTAAAAAGAAAATTTACTTATACAAAAAAAACCCCGTTTATGCAAGGTAGATTAGACTATTGGATAATATCGGAATGTCTGGAGGAATTAGTTTAATTGTGATATAATGGCATATATTGCCCCGGATCACCATTCAATATTTTTGTATTTATTTGACAAAGCAAAAACAAATTCTGAAAAAAGACAGGGTCATATTGGAAATTTAATAATAGACTCTGTGAAAACAGAGTATGTAAAATATGTAATGTTCGCACATTTCTAAAGGTGATAGACAGGGCTATTGAAATTGTCTTGAGATTATTTTTCGAAAGCAGTTTTTCTCGTGTTAATCTGAAATAAAAGACAAAAGGTTATTACGGGACTTTATGAAAATTAAGATACGAAGCTTTACACAAACATTGGCAATAGAAAGAAGAATGATAAGAACACATTTAGAAAAACAAGTACAGGATGTAGAACAGAAGTTGGTGCAGACACTAGTGAGAATATCTTAGAAGACTTAGAAAACACAAAAAAAGAAATTAAGGGAAGTTCAAAGCTACGAAATTGAAGGGATTAAGATTCTATCACGAGCCTCGTGGTATAAAAGTGGAGAGAGGGATCCGCGATATTTTAATCAGTTAATGCAAAAAAAAGAAGAGTACTATTAAGAAAATTAAAACGTCAGATGATGTCATTAACTTTGTAATGATGAAAAATGATAACTGAAGAAATCAAAAGAGTTTTACAGTAATTTATACAGCAAAGCAGAGAGTGAGAGTTCATATGACTATTATGTTAGTTTCTTTCAAAACTTACCGAAATTAACGGAGGAATCACGAGAATACTATGAAGGACTTATAAGCAATGAAGAATGTTTAGAAATTTTGAAAGAACTAAAACCTAATAAATCGCATGAAAATGATGGTCTTACAACATATGTGACCCTCCACCACAAAACGACAAATAAGTCGCAATGGGAGTTCTACAGTAAACAGCTGAAAAACGTTTTAGGGGGTGGAAATGTATATTTTAAGTTTTTGGTATTTTCTGAAGGTATAGATATTAATCTACCATCTCACAAAATTTCTATATTGAAATATACAAATAATTTCTTGGTACTACAAAATTTCAATATGGCACGAAAAAGAGACATGATAACGAAGCTTTTCGACCTGCACTCATCAGGTTATCACGCAGGTATATAACAAATTACTTGAAATCAACTATATTAAACTCGATCAAACACGCAGTGTCACGAAAATGTCATGAAAATGATGGTCTTACAACATAATGTGACCCTCCACCACAAAACGACCAATAAGTCGCAATGGGAGTTCTACAGTAAACAGCTGAAAAACATTTTAGGGGGTGGAAATATATATTTTAAGTTTTTGGTATTTTCAGAAGGTATAGATTTTATTCTACCATCTAACAAAATTTCTATATTGAAATATACAAATAATTTCTTGGTACTACAAAATTTCAATATGGCACGAAAAAGAGACATGATAACGAAGCTTTTCGACCTGCACTCATCAGGTTATCACGCAGGTATATAACAAATTACTTGAAATCAACTACATGTATATTAAACTCGATCAAACACGCAGTGTCACGTTGCTATTACGCGGTTTCGACACGCATTGTGTTTTCTACACACAGGATGCTACCGTCAACTAGCAAGGATGTACTACCCACCCCCCACTTGAGTAATGTTATTTACCAATTTCAGTGCCGGTGCGATGCCAGGTACGTGGGCCGTACTTCTCAGCGGTTGGCTGATGGCATTAAACAACACGTCCCCTCGACTATTCGGAACCGTACAACCAATCAGCGCACGCAGCCCGTCCGTGCCTGCAAATCTGAAATGCACGCTAACAGACCAAAGATAGCCAAATGCGATTCAGCGATTGGTCTCCATTTGCTGAACAATCCAGCTTGCGCACAAAGCTATGCCGACGATCAATTCTCAATTATGTCCCGGGCCAGAAGCTCAGCGCATTTACGCTTTCTGGAAGCCGCCTACATTTAATCGCACGAACCCCTTCTGTGCACACAAAAGGAGTTCGTCCAAGCTTTGCGTTTGTTCTGAAATTACGGCGTCCGGGTTGCGTCCGGGTCCATCGAGTATAATATAGTTGATTTCAAGTTATTTTTTATATGCCTGCGCATATTGAAATATGTTTTTACTCTCCTTCAAAATTACCATTTGTGACCCGCCGCCTCAAAACCTACAATAAGTCGCACAGACCACAACGTAGCAAACAGCCCAAAATAGTAAATTTGCTTGGATCATTCGATTTTCTGTTTTTGATGGAAATGGGTAGTTTCATTATCATTCTATCATGTCTCAAGTTTGTGAGTCGTAATTTGACTTAGAAATATGTTTTGGGGGCATTTTAAAATGACTCCTTTTTTCACCTGTGGAGCTAATGCGTGTTTGTAGAGCTTTTGTAATACTTTCATTCAATGCCAAATTACTACTTTACATCTAAAGGTTTTAAATTGATTTTTGGAGTGAGTAATGAATAGGTCCTCCTGGAGAAGCCTGCCAAAATTCAGCCTAATCTGATAATCCCTTCATACTGATTGCTATGTCCATTTGAATACCCAGTTTTACTTGGGTGCGCGCAGAGAGTGAAGGTTTAGCACTCTTTTGTTCCGAACTTAAATGGCCATTTTCTATGAATAGGAGTTTTTGATTGCTGGTTACATACTGATTCTAAATGTGATATTTAAAGGTGTTATCATTGAGTAAACTCGGCAAGTGATATACCATTGGAAAGCTGAGAATCTCTACTTTCAGAAAATGTATTAAACAAAAAAAAATAATTTTGGCGACTTATTGTAGGTTTTGAGGCGTCGGGTCACATTTTTTCATGGACATTCAAACTTTGTGAGTCAGCTTATTGGGATCGTACTTCACATTCCTTTTGTGGTATAACTCAAAAAGTTTGCATTGCCTGATATTCAAAATCTACAGAAGGAAAGAAATATATCTATTCTGAAGGTATGAAAAGTTTCAACCCAATCAAATGAGTACTTCACAGTGTAGGCTATTGAGGTTTGACTCAACCTTTTGTGCGACAAACAATAGGACACAGATTAGGCGCTCTTAAATGGTCTCGCTTCTTTAGAGCTCGTTTTCTCTATTGTTTTGGTCATTACCCTGTCTGACACTCTGACAATCTCATTGAAATTTATAAGGGTTTTCTTAGTCTATAAAGAACAAGTTGTATATCATTTTAAAGCTTAGAATCAAAGCTTTCAAACTGTGCTGAAATAAAAAAAAAAAACATTTCCGATTTATTGGTGGTTTTGTCGTGGAGGGTCACATATTTTTTTGGCCTGATTTTGGAGGATTAGTAAGAGAGACTTTAAATGAAGCATATATATATATACATTAGTAAAAGAAGCAGTAATTACATTCACCGCTAAAGATGGGAAAGATCCACTTTCATTAAAATATTATAGACCTATATCCCTTAATGGGGAATGCAAGATCTAACAAAAATTTTGGCAAAAAGGACTAAGGAAGTATTGAATGGAATTATTATAAATGATATTATTTTTCATACATTCAATTATAATTTGCCTGATTTTCTGTTAGCCATAGATTTCTTAAAAGCTTTCGACTCGGTTTCACATCAATTTCTTCAAAGTTTTGTTATCTTTCGTACACAAATACTTTAAGTTGTGTTTTGAACGCGGTTCCACTGGTTATTTCAAATTGGAGAGGGGCGTTAGGCAAGGTGATCCTCTGTCGTCTTATTTTTTATGCAATTAAATAATGGCACATAAGCTAAGAACAGACAAAACAGTGGAATGAATTAATTTTGGAGATAAGGAAATGAAATTAGTTCTTAACGCGGATGATATGACTATTTTGGCACGAAATGTAAAATCAATAAATAGGCTAAAGTTTGAAAAACTTTCGGGACTAAAAAACATAGGGATAAGACTAAAATATTAAGATTATGTCTGTGTCAATGTTTGGAATTTAATTTTTCTTTTGGTGAAATAGTTGACTTTGTAAAGATTATAGGGGTGTTTTTCTCCCAAGATGAACATATGAAAGAAAATATAAATTACAAGGAAATATTGAGTAAAATAAAATCCCCTTTAACATTTTGGAAGCAAAGAGATTTAACCTTAATGGCAAAGATTCAACTACTTAAAGTGCACATATATTCTAAAGTTATATACCGAGCGTCACTCACTCCAGTTCCAAGATGGGTTTATGATTCGTTAGATAAATTTGTATTTGATTTTATATGGAAAGGAAAGAAAGATAAAATAAATAGAAATACAATGTTCTCAGACTATAAGCAAGGAGGTTTAAAAATGACGAATCCTCACAATTCTGTCTTTTTTTAAATGTATTATTCATTTCTTTTCCTAAGACATTATTGCGACAATAACTCATAAACGTATTTGCATATCATATTTTCTATTTATTGTTTTATATGTATTTAAGCAATTCGCCTCATGCTGATTCAATCTGATTTAACAATGAATGAATAAAGTCGTTTACTTTCATTCTTATTTTCCAGTCTTATCTTTCATATTTTCTTTCAAACAATATTTCATTAGTAGGCATTATTATATCATCATGATGTTACTGTTATAGGAATTTATTATTTTAGCGAGACTATACCACAGAACTCCTGAAGACGTCTTTAGTTCTGTGGACTTTAGCGTATAGTATTCTCTTCTTCAACGCTTCTCCATTCTGTATTTTCCCATTTTGTCGCCTTTTCAAGTTATTCAATTTTGTTGGTGTATATGGAAAATGATGATTAGTATAATAAATTAATATTGATAATTTTAGCAGCTTCGTAGTAAGAAAAGGACTACCATTTTCATAGCGCTAATGTGTTTTTTTGCCAAAAAACATAAGGAAAAAAAAAACGATGTTTCTCTTATTATTTCAATCATTTTTACAGAATCGTTTCGTGTGGATTCCGTGTTATATTCTCATGTTGTTGGGGGTTTTTTTTGCCGCAGATTATAAGCTCTCATGAAGCGGTTGGAAGACTAATAAATTCAGTTTAAACCTAATAAATCGGTTCCACTTTCGCTAACTTCTAAAGTCTAAATAAGGGAAAATGTTCAATAATTCATCTGTTATAAGTATTACGCTGGTACAAGTATATATATATTCGGGATTATTCTTTTCTACAGCTACCAACTTTGATCCGCCTTTGGAAAAGAAAGTAATCGATGAGTGTTTTATTATCTTAGATCCTCTTGCTGAGTTATATACATTTATGACCACAAAACGGGGAAGTGTCAGCCCCTGGATTGTCTGGATTGAACCTCCATCGGACAAATTGGGGATTATCGACATTTGCGACCTTTGTTCGTATTTCCTTTGTTCTCATCTGCAATGAAAAGACTGGAAATCCATTCATGCTTTTGAAACCGTTAGAACCCAAGCTTGACCCAGTTTATCGTTTGTAAAGTACGGCGACTAATATAGTTCAAAAAAATGTGAATAACGCTACTCCTTTATACAGAAAACAATTCAGCAGAGGAAGCAATAATGAAAGTATGTATGATACTGATGATTAGAAATCATAAACTCCATAATAAACCTATGAATATAAAACAAAAAAAAGGAGAAGAAACTTCCCCAGAAGATCTTCATCTATTTATTTCTAACCTTTTAATTTCATTATGCATTTGACATTTAATTATTATTATTATTTTTTTTGCTTCATGAGTTTTGATCGTACTCTTTGTTTCCACTTTTCCTGTTGGTGTTTTTTGTGTTCTTTTCTAAACGAATAGACGAGCACAGAAGACGAAATTGTTGTTGAAGAGGGTGAGAGAAATATATATTTCTTTCTTCCTTATATTCATTTTTTTTGTTCTTGTTCTTTATCTCCTAATTTTTGTTCTTTGCTTTCACTTGGGCCTATACTTGAAAAAAATCGTACGAGTGGTCGGCCCCTAACCCACGCCCCACTGTATCGCCGCCCCTGGTTACATCTCATATATTAGTTATTCCGTTTTATTATGCATTTCATGGTTGTAACCGAGCAGAATTTTCGGTCTTCGGATTTCTATATTTTTTAATTTTTTTTTTACATTTTTAATTTTTTTTTTGGGAGGGGGGGGGGTGTATTTGCCAATATCCAATTTATGTTCTTATGAATGAAATCGAGAATAGCCCAATATGTTAGGAATTCAATCAATAAAAATCTAAATCTGAATCTGAATCTTTTTTGTTTCTGCTGATGTTACAGGCGTGAAGGCGATGTTTTACCCTCCTGTTGATCGATCGCTTATCCTTTTATGGCCCGATCCCCAGAAGCCCCCCCCCCCCCCCCCCATGATGAATTTTTGCCATAAGCGTCTGCCAAACTACATGTATATTTTGTCGGACAATTTACTGGAGAAATTTGTTTGACAGTTGATAAGAAATAGGCCTAAATGAGTTTATTGCCGTCGTTCTCTCATCCTTGTTCTCACATCGTTTCTTGTTTCTCTCCATTCCGTTGTATAGTGCGCGGCCAAGAAATATCTACGATTATTAAGGTCTTAAATAACTACTATTATAAATCTTAAATGGCACTACAATTACAGTGTACACTGAAAATTACACTAAAAATACCTCCGGACAGCGTCGGTAGTCTCGTTGACGGGAGCACTCCCCGAAGCGAAGGCAGAGGTTGAAGGTGAAGGGCTGACAGCGTTTTGTAGCATGTATTTGTAGCATGAATTTCATGTAGTTTCAAGAGCATTTATATTTGCGTGCATATCAGACAAGTTTCACCAGTTCAACTGCGAATATGGCCGCGAACTTGGACGTCCGCGGCCGCTCAGAGCGAACAATCCCGCACGGTACGTGCGGGGTGTGATTTGGCTATCTAGCTAGGGCCAGGGGCACTACATTTGTCCCCGTTTTATTGAGCTGAAAGCCCACTTTCAGCTTACAATCTCACCAAATCACTTAAAATTACATACATTCAACTATATCAACAGTATAAATTCATCTTAATTACCCTATTGTTATACAGGAAGTCCAAAACTAATTTTTCCTACAGAAAAAAGACTAGCACCCTAAAGTACCATACATGTAATTATTACAGATATAACTACTGAATCATTTAGAATATTACATTTTTACACTTGTAAGCATACAGAAGGCTATCAAGGCCCGTCGCCAGCTTTGATCATCGGGCAAGCCCGTCCACAGGATCTGTAGGGGCTTCTCAACCAAAATGGTCTATGCCCCCCGATCTTCACCAACTAAGAGATAGATGCCAAATGTTTAAGCTTGTGCTATTGGAGTATGGGTATAATGTACAGTATAGTATTTCAAAATTCTCAAAATTGGATATTTGGAAAGCATTATATTTCCCAAGAAAAATAACCAGAGGCTGAGCAATCCCATATGAGAGTATGAAGATGATACAGTCGAGTGATCACACAAAAAGAGCCGGTCACGGCACCTGTATAATCACCTTTGAAGTTGAACATCTATGGAAATCTAGGAAATATAAGAGGATATAATGGATAAGCCGTTCCTCCGGCGTTTCCAAGAGAATCCAGGTGTTTGCATTTATCTGCTAAATAATATTACATCTCCAAGTATTTAGCCGATGTCTTCTTCTAGGTTCAAACTATGTTATAAAAGGGATTTTCTGGTATTTTTCGGTCGTAAATAACAAAGTGATAATTTCCCAAAAAGATTTCAAGATTTTCATGTAATCCCTTGTAAATTCAATAAGTGAATTAACAGCTAATCATGAATTGAACAAGTTATTACAATACAAATCCCGGAATCAAATTGAATGATTATTATAATGAAGAAAATAGCTCTGTGGATCAATCCCATGCATGAGGCAAAAAGAATGACAATGTAAGCACATAATTGGGACATCCGTTTAAAACAAAGTGGGCTATATAGCAAGAGGCAAACATGTGCCCTTCATAGAAAGATACATTCAAACATATTTATTCATCAAGAGTCCAACAGATCTTAAAGGATCACCTCCTACAATTAAATACACAATGCAAGAAGTACAAAAGAGGTGGATAATAGAGAATACAATCCCAAAAAATGAAATACAGTACTTTGTTAATTTTTGCGACCCCCAGGACTTCACTCGGGCACTGCAACCCATTCCCCCAATCTCTCACTTTCATACATGTACAGTACAGCCGCAGGGGCACATCCCAAATGTGTCTCCCCGTTAACCGACGACGGCTGGAAGAAACCGGAGTGCCCGGCAGCCCACCCACGAGCAACAGCAATCAGTGAGTCGGGGACCGACCACTACAACACTCCACACTCCAGCCGGCCCCAGCAATTTTTCCGAAAGATTCTCTGTCTTGGTGCTACATCTACCCTGATAGCAGAAAGTGTTAAAAAATGACGTGATATTTACGTCGTGGTTTTCGTCCTTTTTACGTCCTGTAATTACGTCAATAAGACGACAACTTGCACCAACGCAAGACGTCAAGAGGACGTCTTATTTTGACGTCATCTCTACGTCTTCATTCCTCTTCCCTGATAGCAGAAAGTGTTAAAAATGACGTGATATTTACGTCGCGGTTTTCGTCTTTTTTACGTCCTGTAATTACGTCAATAAGACGACAACTTGCACCAACGCAAGACGTCAAGAGGACGTCTTGTTTTGACGTCATCTCTACGTCTTGTACACTGTAAAAACTAAAGTGCTACTTTTACTTTTAGGGGCATGTATAGTGACTGCACCTGAAATGCTGTTTATAGCACTTGTAGTGTGCTAATTTACCAGCAAAAAAAAATGTGACCGTGGCGAGCCTCGAACCAGGTTCCGCTGATTGAGAGGCGCTGACGTTACCGATGGACTAACGAATGTAGATAACATGAACTATGTGGTGTCGTAAATTCACTATGTAACAATATTATGATCTGCTCTAAATCGTACAATGTGAGTTAGTCTAGCGGTAATGCCTGCAATTCTCGTTCAGCGGAACCCGGGTTCGAAGCTCGCCCAAATCATTTTTTTTTAAATGAATGTTTAGCAGTTTAAGGAGCCGGTCCAGCTCCCGTGAAAGTGCTGAAATAGCACGCTGTGTGCATTCAATAGCACTCTGAGTGCAGTCCCTATGCATGCCCTCAAAAAGTGCTATATACAGCACTTCAGTTTTTACAGTGTACAGATGACGTCAAAATAAGACGTCCTCTTGACGTCTTGCGTTGGTGCAAGTTGTCGTCTTATTGACGTAATTACCGGACGTAAAAAAGACGAAAACCACGACGTAATTATCACGTAATTTTTACCACTTTCTGCTATCAGGGTACCTGCCCGAGGCGATCCATGTGGCCATCAGCTGCATGGACCGTTCAAGGAGCTCCTGGGACAGTTTTGTGGACAATACCAACATATACACATTCATAACTTCTCAGGGGATGTTCATGAATTGAAGATGTGGTTGGCTGCCTTCCAGAATGTCTATTTTGGGGTGTCAGGCCTAGCAATGAATTTCAATGCGGCCCAAATAGCCATGGTTAAGGAGATTCCTCCTACTCGGCTCCTCCTGGAGACTGACTCGCCGTATCTTCCGGTTATCCCGGGCACGCGGGTCAACACCCCCTACTTGTTGGAGGATGTTGGCCGGCTGGTCTCCTGAATAAGGGAAGAGGATTTCCAGCAGGTTATGGCGGTCACCACCCAGAATGCCCAGAGACTATATTCTGGGTTTGGAAGCCTGATCATTTATTAGTTATCTCTATATGCATGTTATGTTTTTATTACCTTTTGTGTTACAAAAGAGTGATCAAGGTATCCTCTATTTCTTTTATGTTCATGCAAGGAATTATTTTCACAGGAGGGGAAGTCCACTCAAGAATAAAAGCCGTATTACACTGGCTTTCAATGTATCTCCCTAAATGGACTTTCTCTTCGGCTTTAGTCCATTAACTGTATATTGGTTGATTAATTGGTTGAATAAATATATTGGTATTCAATGGGTCACTCACCAGGATCACAAAACTTGAACACATGTATACAGAAAACGGCTAGTAAAATCGAACAAAGAATCAGTTATTTTTTTATGTGGTTTGTAATTCTTGGGTGAAAATATAGTTGTATGCACCTTCACAATTGTGTAAACGAAAGGACCCAATTGCTATTAATCAAATGAACAAGGTCTACGACACATTCGATTCTGGGCGATAGGGAATAATACAGTATCTCTGAATAATACTGAATCTCTCAACAGCAAAACAGAGTTGGTTGACTTTACTTCTAAGATGCCATGATGCAGTCCAGACATCAACATACAGATAGAAGAGATAAAGAGCTCAACCTGGATGCCATGATGGACCGGCGCCTCACAATGGAAGCCAATGTGAACAAAACATACCGTTCAGCCACGGCTGCTATTCGGAAGATATATTCGGGACTATCGGGACTATCAGGACCAGCCTATGGCTCAGAAGATTAAAATACCATAAGTTATACCAAAATTAACTCACCCATTTTATAGCCATTCTATTGAGTATAGAATAAAGCCCATTATCAGAATTGTAGGCGTACATGTATGTCTCTACAATCATGCCGTGTAATCTGTATGTTTATTACTTTGAAACTAAACTAACTATATTACTCTGCCACGGAATTTAATATTAGATTTTACCTATTAACATACATGTACATACAATGTACCTTAGCCTATTTGCTTTCAATACTATTTTATTTCAATAATATTCATATACAGTTAGTCAGTTACCACTTTCTATAGTTTTACCTTGGATGAGCACTCGATTTATGAATTTTATGAAATACCTATTATCTCTACTGTTGGATAATTCAATTAATATAATCAAAACTATTTCTAATACTAAGATTTTACCAAGTGCTGCAAAGTTAAACATTACTTAGAACTTATCACTAAAATGGTGTTTTTGTTTTCTTCTATTTTATTCTATCCATGGCCAATTGAATTTCCCTGTCCAAACTAACCAAAACAAAGCAACTGAAATACAACACCTTGATAGTCATTTTAAGCACTTATTAAGAATTCAAATGGTTAACATGCAAGCAAGCAAGCAAATCCGTTTTCCCCTTCATGACCGTTACAGTGAGCCCTCCTCTCTTTTCATATTACAGCCAAGAATAAGGAACGATTCCTCCCAAGGACCCAAAGAAAGAAACGGACAAGTCCGGGGCAGCCAGACCAATCGGCGGCTGCCAATCCACAGGCAGTGGCTTTCCACACAAGAACCATGGAGGGACAGTTATATACGTCGCTTCACATACAGCGCTGCCCTATCCTTCATGTAGGGAACGGACGGTGCATAAAATGTTTTAAATGTTTTACTTTCTTTACCTATTAAAATGTTATTTACCTTATAACTTATCAGTTTACTAGTTATTGTTATGTACTTATATATAGCTTTAGCTTTTACCCTATTTAAGTACAACTTGCATTTACTTTTAAGTTTAAGTTTGATTTTAATCATACCTGGAAGTCTCTAAACTATAAATTTATTGAATTACATCAGTGATTTGATTACTTTTTAATTAACTTACTATCCTAATGATTATCAAGAGTGATGCTATTGCAAATTTGAGAATATGTTCTTGACAATGTTTCATCAGGTATTTGATTGCATTTTTGGGGGTAGTGGACGACTCTATCGGCTATACCTCAACTACTCCCTCTACTAAATTAGTAGTATCTCAGGGTAGCCGATGATAAAGAGTCTCAAAGTACCATGTTTTCTTTACCACGGTCAAAAACGATATGGGGGTCCATATGGGGATCACCCGGTTGGGCAGAGAAGGTGTGAGTTCTGGATCCACCCTTATTGACGGATCAAGATCTCCCACCATTCTGCACTGCACCCGTTTCAAGCTAGTGGGAGGCGCCACGGCCGTCCTAGCAACGGAAACTAGTTGCAAACCTGCCGGCTGACAGTTTGTTCCAGGCCACGAGTCAGTCGGGCCAGCAGCAGTATCCAAAATTGGCCTCAACTTAAAATTACCAACTGAAATAGGTTCACAATACATGGAACCACTGCTCACACCACTACCCGCAACCTCCTTGGGCGGATCCAAACACTTACTCGCCAGCAGGTCACCTTCTTCAGCTGGATCAGAATGATCAGATATTTTTGATCCATCGGAAGAAGTGATGCTTGTACATGTATCTACATGTACCTGACCGACCGAAAATTCAGGCGGGTCAACCACATCACAAGTACATGTACTTACTTGACCGACCGAAAATTCAGGCGGGTCATTTATATTACAATTATTTACAAGTTCAAGGCCTCTAACATCATGGATCGAAGTTTGGCCTAACTCTTCGATCCTTCCCAGTTTTCCGAACTAGATGGCGCGAGGGGAGAGAGAACGAGCACGAGCACGGGGATACATGTACCCTGGAGCCGTTAAAGACTTGAAAGATATTGATATCTCGGCTAAAGTAATTTCGATATTATCAACTCGTTTATTCAACTCGGAAACCTCACCTTTCAAACCTCCCATATCTTTTTTAAGGCTCTTAATGTCACGTTCTGCTTGGAGTACGAAAGTGCTACTCCTGCGCTCCTCTGCAGGAGTTGAACGAGGAGTATTACGTTGCCTGTTAAATGCCGAAGGGCGAACTTGGAAGACTACAGGCTATCTCTCTCACAGCAAGACTGCTGTACCTGCGGGACCGGCATCCATGGGCGGCGCGGCTGGTTCCCATACATGAGGCGCTGAGTTTGTTGAGCCCATCTAATGGCTTCCAGGGCCTCATCTAGCGTTTTAGGTCGGGAATTAAGAGCCGTAAGCCCAGCCGCCTTGTCAGTGCATCCCTGACACAATTGCAAAACTAATTGGGTGTAATTATGTCCATAATTACTCCCAAAAGCCTGTAAAGAAAGGCTCTGGAGTCGATCAGCCCATTCCATGAGAGATTCATCAGAATGCTGACGAGCCGTTTGAAATTCGGCTAATGCCTCTTCAGGGAATCTGGCCTGATCAAAACGACGCTCCATCGCCGACATAATAAGGGCATAATCAAAAATACCTTTGCTCCAAGAGATTAGAATAATACTCAGAAGCAATGCCTTCCAAACACCAACATAATGCATCACTACACGCCTGACTACTCCAATTACAAGGCGTTGCATAGGTGGTAAACTTATGCCGGAAAGCCCTCCAACTCGTTTTTCAATCATAGGAGATAGATTTTGGAAGAGTAGGGAGACAATCCTCAGGTTCCTGTGGCCGTTGTGGTGATGACCATTGAAGACAAGTGTAAAGATGTTAGATATCTTTAATAAAAAGACACTTTATACAACTTGTTACTGAGTCATATTTCACTTTATTCGTGTCTCCATTTTGAACTGAAGTTAGACAGCAACATACCAATTCACATAAGATCATTGTATGGTATCTTTGAACATTACATCCCTCCCCTTTTTCAGAGATAAAAGCTTTACCTTTTATCTTCACCTGGTATTATACATATGTACTATGCATCAATTATCAGATATCAGGTTAACATTAATATACCTTGACTATCGAAGCTTTGGTATTCAAATCGAGTTACTATAACAACTGTGTCGGTATATTGTCATATAAAACCGTGAGTGATACGACTGATTGACAAACATATTTGTTCAGACTCTTATTCTTGACTCCTTTAAACCTGTTAGAAATTCCAACTTGAAACTTGAAACACAATGAAAATCTTCCAACACTTTCTACTAGAAAAAAGGTAGACACTACCAAACCATGAATTTTGGCAACATACATACGTCATGCTCTATGAGATTTAAATCATGCATCCAACAGGGCATATATAAAAACTTGAACTGACCATCACAGAAAAATCTGAGTACCGGTAATAGTTTTATGCATCTCTACCACAGAACATAATTTGAAGTTTTCTAACTTTTGTATCCTCCCATCCCCTCCTTTTTGGGAAAATCAGTATTTTTTTTTGGTTTTTTGTTTGTTTGTTTTTTTGTGTTGTTGATGAATGAACACTTCTGGGTAGATACAAAACAAATTGTATAGCTTGACTAGTACTTTGTCACCGCATTCGAGTGGTGTTGTACGCATCTTCATGTGACGCTCTGCATTTTGCTTCATTCGCGATTAGCTCTGCTTGTCGCGATCGCGGACACGAGGATTGTCGCTATCACGCGGAACTTCGGGGATACGCGTACGTATTGGACGACCGAATAGCAACGTTGCAGGTGCTTCGCTAGTGGTCGCATGTGGAGTAGATCTTTAATTTCGGAGGAAATGGTACAACTCTTGCTTCCACGATTTACCTTCGGTAGAAGCTGTGCGAACTACTTTTTTCAGAGTACGCATAAGACGCTCAACTTCGCCTTTGGCTCTTGGCCAGCGTGGTGTTATCTTCCTGTGCGAGAAACCAAGGTACTGCGAGAACTTCGCGAAATCACTGCTTTTGAACGGAGGGCCGTTATCACTTCGAACAATTTCGGGCACACCAAACATAGCAAACACGCGGTCGAGCTTGGGGATAACTGCTTTCGCGGACGTGCATGACACGATTTCCACGACTGGGAATCTACTGTAATCGTCACTGATGACAAGTAGATGTTCTCCACTAGGTAAATCAGCAAAATCAACGCTGACATTGATCCATGGACCAGAGGGTAATTCTGACATGATAATCGGATCGCGAAGATTTGACACAGATGTGGCTTGACACGGAATACATTGCTTGATTTTCCTTTCAACAATGCGGTCAATTCCGGGAAACCAAACTTTCTCTCTCAGAAGTTGTTTCGTCCTAACAACCCCTTGATGACCTTCATGCGCAATATCAACGATTCGCTCTCTCAGTAATGCTGGAACGACAATGCGATTGTTGCGGAGAATGAGATCGGAAGTCGCGTTAACTGTAAGCTCATCCTTCACAGCTTTCAGGCTAGCGATATCACTACTAAGCGATTCATTCTGCGATTCTTTCGCGATTTTCTCCCACGAACCACATTTGATGGCTTTCATGCACACGTTGAGACATTGATCACCTTTGGCAGCTTCCTTGATCTCTTGCAGAGACATCGTCTTGGGAACCGCGTTTGACGCGATGTAGTTGATGTGCTGCTCGGCAGCTTTCTCCTCGCGACTCGTAGCTTCTGTCGTTGGGAGCGGATGCCGCGATAGGTAATCAGCCGGGTTTGTCTTGCCGGGCTCATAGCTGACACGGAAGTCATATTCCTGTAGCTTCAGTAGCCACCTTTCGATTCGTGTGGGGGTTTACTATGTGCGTTGTTGAACAGACTGACAAGCGGGCGGCGATCAGTGATGACTGTGAAGCCGCTGCCGTAAACACAGAGATGAAAATGCAGCACTGCCCACGTGATCGAAAGTGCTTCTCTCTCAGTTTGAGAATAGCGTTGTTCCACGGGCGTGAGGGATCTGCTCGCATAAGCTATTACCGAGGCTTTTCCATCCTTTTCTGTTTGCGTCAGTAGAGCGCCCAGACCTACAGGACTCGCATCAACAATCAGCTGCGTTGACTTGTCAGGATCAAAGTACGCATTCGTTGATTCTGCTGTGAGGCTGCTGCGAATCTCTTGCATAGCTTTCTTGTGAGTAGGGGTCCATTCCCACTTCACCTTGTCCTTCGTGAGATATCGAAGAGGGGCTGAAAGTGTTGCGAGATTCGGGATAAATCTGCTACAGTACGTGACGAGACCAAAAAAAACTCCGAACCTCCTGCACATTTTTAGGATCTTGTGCAGAAGCGATTGCTTGGACTTTGAGCGGATCAGGTGAGAGACCATCGCAAGAGAACACATGTCCGAAGAATGCTATTTCGTGCTTGCCGAACTGACACTTTTCAGGCTAAGTGTCAAGTTGCATTCTCTCAACCGTTGCAGGCAGGCATGCAGTCGTCTCTGATGCTCCTCTTCAGTGTTGGCGTAGATAAGAATATTATCGCTGATATTCAGGGTTCCGTCAAGTCCTTGCAGGGCTGTCTGGATCATGTGCTGAAACACTTCAGCTGCAGAGTTGACACCGAAATGCAGTCTCTTATAGCGGAAGAGACCGACATGGGTCGAAAACACGGTCAAGTGTCGCGATTGCTCAGACAATTCAATCTGATGATATCCGGCATTCAAATCGAGTTTGCTGAAGTACTTCGCACCGTTCACCTTCTGAATGATATCGTCGATAGTTGGGGTTACGTGTCTTTCCCGCTTGATCGCACGATTTGGAGCACGCATGTCAACACATATGCGAATGCCATTCTCACTATTGGGTTTCTTCACGACTTGGATAGGTGACACCCAGGGAGTCGGTTCACCTTGGACAGGCTCAATAATATCAAGCTTCTGGAGGCGATCAAGTTCTTTCTCCGTCTGCTTCCTGACGTGAAAGGGAATACGTGGATGCTGGTGAGCGACATGAGGGACATTCGGATCCACATGGAGCGTGCATGTTGTCCCTTTCATCTTTCCGAGTCCTTTGAAGAGATCAGCATACTGTTCAGCTATGTCAGGAGAAGCAGATGGAACCGCGTACGCGACCGATATTAGTCCAAGAGACTTAGCTGTTCCGAAACTGAGCAGGGTTTCACCGGTCCCTTTAGCAACGTGAAAGAGTGCAGGCATTACACAGTCCTTAAACTGAACCGTAGTCTCGAAGAAACCAACTGTCGGCAGGGGGTCACTGCTACCATACACGTAAATGTTCACTTTGCGTTTGTGCTTACGCAAGTTGGGATGACCGCGAAGCAGACCAAAAGTTGCACTACTCATGATATTAACTGTTGATCCAGAGTCCGGAAGAACGCGAAGTTCCGTGCCGTTGACAAGTATACGGGCAAACAGCTGTTTAGCATCACCTTCGGATGAAGTGGTGAAAACATAGTCAGTGTCCTCTCCATCCACAGTTTCAACTGCATTAGCTCTGTGAGTTGTCGACTTTTGCACTTTTGTACGTTGGGAAGGTTGTTTCTTCGACTGGCACACTTTGGAGAAATGGTTCAACTTTCCACAGTTATTGCATTTCTTGCCTTTAGCGGGGCACTCAGTCTGGAGATGAGGAAATTGTCCTCCATAGAGAAAACATTTCTGCTTGGGAGAACTCTTGGCCTTGGGCTTAGCCCTCGAGGAACTGTGTTTCCTGGCAGGAGAATGAGATTGAAGGTGGTTAACTTCGCCTGCATTTTCCACTTCCTTAGTGCGAACTTCGGAGAGCGAGAGAGACCTAGCCAATTCGAGAATCTCCTCCAAACTGCGAGTCTTCTCCAAAGCTTTCCGGCGTAGTTGGCTGGATAAACACCCTTCGATGACTTGCGTTTTGATTTCTCTTTCGACGTCAGAGAAATCACATAGACCTGCTAACTTTCTCAGTCTCGTGCAGAACTGGTCGATACTCTCATCCTTTTGCTGTCTTTCCCGCCTGAAAAGGATAGTTTCGTAGAGAACATTTTGCTTCGGCTGGAAGTAAACATTCAATGCATCTTTGGCTGCAGCATATGACGTAGCGGTAGGTTTCAGCGTTTGGAAAATGTCATCAACATCGTCCCCAGCATAGTGTAGGAAAAGTGCCTTCTTCCTGGCATCATCTGTGATACCAAATCCGGTCATCGCACCCTCAAAACGTCTCAGCCACTTCTGCCAGCGAGAATAGGTTGAAGCAGGGTCGGAATGAACATCAAAGGAAGCGAGTGAAGGCATTGACGAAGCCATTGTGATTTAGATAATACAGTCACAGTACACCCATCAAAATCACGCACACGATCGAGCACGATGAAAATCACGAGCAAAAATGTTCATTTTCGACGCTTACCGTCCGAATTCAGACATGAAATGTTCCATTATGTAGGCACGACCATCATGAGTCCAAAAATCCTCGTCGCCAGTGTAAAGATGTTAGATAACTTTAATAAAAAGACACTTTATACAACTTGTTACTGAGTCATATTTCACTTTATTCGTGTCTCCATTTTGAACTGAAGTTAGACAGCAACATACCAATTCACATAAGATCATTGTATGGTATCTTTGAACATTACAACAAGGGGGTAGCCAGGAGGCTTCGACCAAGAGTCCGTTTGTCCGACTTCAGGGCTGCTTTAGTGAGCCTCCTCGCTGCAATGGAGCCGCTTTTCTGGCTGAATTTACATAGGAGTATGGTGTAAAGTCAAAGAAATCCAGGAGCGCCGAGGCTCCATGAAGGTGGGGACAACTTAAAAATGATTCCCTATCTAAATTCCCGCATTGCTCCCTCCAAGTCAAAATTGCATCGGTTTTGGCCTGACTAAAGAAATTTAACATTTCTTCCTCATCACAAAAATTAAGTTGGATCATAGGAAAAAGAGCCATTTCTAGAAAGAGTTAGTGAATGAGATTAATAGAAAGACAGAGATCGCTCAATCTCCCTAAATCCAAAAACTTGATTAGTAAACCCACACTAAACCTGTGAGGGTCAGAAAGAATAGCACATATTATACAAGCATGAATGCAAAAGGATCAAAGTACAAAAACAGAATAGCTTCCTAATATAATAATCATCTTTACAGAATAGTTTCGTGGGTATTCCGTCGTTATCTATTCTCATTTTTGCCGCAAATTATAAGCTCTCAACGGACTAAATCAGTTCAATTTTCGCTAACGTCTAAAAAATATAAAATAGGGGAAAATGTTCAATAATAACTCCTCTGTTATGATTGGTACGCTGGTACAAGTATATATATATATATATATATATATATGGTAGGTGCAGGTAATATGGGACCCTTAAGCTCATTTGCATAATTTGCATAAAGACAAATAAAGACACACAGAATATACTTTGTTCCCATGAATCAGTAACGACTAGTCTAACTTTTAATGTAAAGAAAACAAAATTATCACCAGCCCCCTGTCCATTATATGCAAATTATGACATCATCACCAATAGTCCCATATTACCTGCAGTGCAGGTAATATGGGACCATTAATTAAAGACATTAGGTTCACATTAAAACGACTCTATTATGTCTGGTATTTACTTTAAAATGTATAAAAGTCATTAACTGTAAGATGATTTCACATTTTAAGAACCTTTAATGAATATGTTGACTTAAAATTATATAATTTATAGATCGTCTGAAGAAAAGTAAACCTGCAGACCAGTCCTATGCCAAGAATAATGCAATGCTTAGGCTTCCAGCTCAGTGAAATTGACAAAATATGTATGGTTGCTGTGGCTTTTACTGTGAACCTCAGCTCAGGGTCCCATATTACCTGCAGCCCCATATAACCTGCACCTACCCTATTCGGGATTATTATTTTTTATAACCACCAACTCCGATCCGACAAAGTTATTACAACATGCCCATACATGAACTTACAAAATGGGCCCTAAAAAGTAATCAGCTTTCGAACTCAGAATACCCGAAACAAGTATTGTGTAATGTGTTCACCACCCTAAACATGAAGGGGGATAATGTCAGGCTGTGAAAAGTATAACCCCCCCCCCCCCCCCTGATTTAAGCATTTTTTATACCCATTTCACTGTATTATTATATCATCATGATGGGCACGTTCATCGCCGGGTATTGAAAAAAACAACCCTTTTAATGTGTTTTTGTGTACAGGCATGGTGCGCACCTTGTCATGGCAGTCCCACCCCCCCCCCCCCCGGAAATGGATGTGTAACGACAATTTATAGAACACTATACAACGTGTAAAATGCCTGAATTGGAGCTCCATTTACAAAATCGGGGATTATCTGAACTGCTTCGTTCGTATTTTCTTTGTTCTCATCTGCAATGAAAAGACAGGAAATCTATTCATGCTTTTGAAACCGTTAGAACCTAAGCTGCGCTCAGTTTATTGTTTGTAATTTATGTCGACTGACTGAATATATTGAGTTCAATAAAATGTGAATATACAAACAGACGATTGGTACTACAAAACTTAAAGATAACATTTAACAAATTCATAGTGACGAAGCTTTTCGACCTGCACTCATCGGGTCACAACGCAGGAATGAGAGAATACAAGAAAATACAAAAGTCAAGGAAGGGTGTGTATAGCGACCCGGGTAGGATCCGGGCACGCTAGAATAATCGAAGCGCTTGTACAAACTCCTTTTGTCGGCACAATAGCGGATCTCTCGACTGAATGAACAACGCTTCTAAGAAGCGAAGATGTTGAAAGTTGCGTGCTCGGGCAACAATAGTGAACTGAGCCGGGTTATACGCCTTGGAACAAGCCGGACTATTTAGCAAGTGCTGACCAATAGCAGAGTCGCTGTGACTGCGGCATTGAACATTAGCGACGCTAGCAGCGGTTTTGCAGTTACGCTTCGGCTGTGCTCGGCTACCAGCTGATGTCTGTCGTACCACGGAGGGTACGTGCTGTTTAATGCGGTCCGCTAGACGCTGAGATGTACGGCCAACGTAGACGGCTTCACACCGACAATGATTTTATTTTGCTCTTTCACCCATGACACGGGTATTTAATTCAACAAAAATCTCATTTTACATATAAATCAATTTTACAGAACGATTAAACGTACATTTCCAAAATAACAGGCAAATTATACATTTCTTTCTTTCCTGCTTTCATAAAGGCATTATTGATATCTATTCTTAATTTTAATTCCTTTAAAAAGGTAAACCATAGTCTTTTTTCCCTTTCTTCCTTTCCATATATATTTCTGAAAATCAGCATTTTATAAATACTCCACAGAGCAATGGTAATAATATCATCAATCTTCTTTTCTTTGTAATTTTTTAACAGAATGTCGATATCACAGTTCTTTATCTGATTCATTTAACTTATTTACAATAAAGCTTTCAAAATATTCTTCGATATCTTCTTTTTTAACTTGTTTACTAAGATATAGTTTTTCGTAAAAAGAAACAACCTCCTTCAGAATATGTTCTCTTTCCGTGATAATCTTACTACCTTTCCGTATTCTAGGAGCATTTCTCTTCTGAGCGTTTTTCTTCTCTAGACTCATAAAATACCTTGTATTCTTTTCACCCTTCTCCAGCCATTTGACTCTGGCTCGCACGCTTGCTCCTTTGCATTCTCTGTTATACAATCTATCTAAACCACCTTTGATACGTAGGTACTCCTTTTTAGCCGCATCATCAATATTTCTTTGTTCATCAACTATTTCAACGACAATGATACTGATAAACGACATTGCTCATTTGGGGGGAAGGCAGTACATCCTTGCGAACTGCGGGTAGCATTCTATTAGTAGAGAACACGACACGCGTAGCCACGGCAAAGTAACAGCGCGACACTGTATGCTTAATATCGCGCGCTCCGGATAGCCATTGTCTCGTAGGATTTGCTTGATGCGAAGAAGCTCAGGGTTGAGCTTACACGGAGAACAAATTTGCAAGGCGCGACACACTAAGCTATTAATCAAACCAGTTTTATACGATGTAGCACTGTACGAATCCCATCGCGTGTACTGGCCCGTAAACGTAGGTTTACGATATACGGACGTGAGAAGTTTGCCGTCACTCTTCTCAACCAGTACATCCAAAAATGGAAGCGCGTTAGACTGCTCCATCTCACATGTAAACCGAAGCGCCGGATGAAGCGAGTTGAGTTGTGTAAGAAAGTCCTTGCACGCAGCGCTTGAATCAAACATAGCAAAGGTATCATCAACGTAACGAAAGTAGGTAAGCGGGGTAAGGCTAGGATCAGTGATGTTTTCGTGAAGGCGGGCTTCATGAAAGCCAACAAAGATATTAGCAAGCACGGGGCCCAACGGGGAACCCATAGCAACACCATCGATCTGCGAATACATGATATCATTAAAGCTAAACTCGACAGCACTTGTAGCATGTTTCATTAGTTCAACAAACACGGATTCAGAGATAGGAGGTTCATCCAAATCACCATGGTAGAGGGCGGAGACACAGATATCAATGGTCTCCTTTAGTGGCACGTTGGTGAACAAACTACAGACATCAAATGAACATAAAGAGACAGATTCACTAATTACCATCTGACGAACCGACCGAGCAAATGTAAAAGAGTCCTTAATTGCATAGGTTGAGTATCGCTCAAGCACAGGTTGCAGGAGCTCACTCAACCACCTAGCCAGTTCATGCTGTGCTGAACCAGTCATGGAGAGAATAGGGCGGAGCGGGGTATTGGCTTTATGTGTCTTCGGTAAGCCATACATACGGGGGCGCTGAGAGCCATGCGGGCGGATCCTGTCATAAATATTATGTGCTAGCTGATCATTCTTACGCAAATCTAGCAGGTAGCGCTGCAACCTGCCCTCGAGGCAACTGGTCCGATCGTGACTACATGCAGGACCAATGCACCGAAATTTGGAATCATCATCAAGAACATCCATCATCTTACCAACATAATCACGCTTATTCAAAAGAACAACACCGGTGCCTTTGTCGGGTTTACAAATGTGACGCGTCACGACAAAATGAGACAGAAGTCGCTCGGCTAGAACTCGATAAAATTGGGCAAATCTTTAAAAACTTCGCTGATTTGAATCTTCAATGTTTCATGAATGCTCTGTAAAAAAATTGAGTCCTAAATATAACGGGAAAGGGTAGAAAAAGCAGCCGAAAATAAAAGAAAATTATTTTTTAAAACTAGAATGAAAAGGCCCTCGGTTGCGATAATGAAACAAGTATCTGATTTGTTTTAAGCTTGAGTTAACTATAGAGCGGGGAGAAACGACGGACTTTCAAGCTAAGACGCAGTTTGTCTTCGTCATGTTCATACCGCCATTCAACATGATGATAATTAGCGGCCAAATCTCTTATTCGTTAAAAAAGCCGAACAGACAAGAAAGAGTTAGCTTTCGAAATAGAATTTTGAAGAACAGTCGAAATTATGATACAGGTGAAAGATTTAGAAGGAGAGAGAGAATTGTTCCGACGTTCATCTTTATCCTACTGTTGAACATGGGGAATTGATGATAAAAGAAATGAAGCTTTTTAACCATACAGAAAAGGACCTGTGTGGAGAGTGGAGATTATGACACAAGCCCGTGATTGAGAAGCAGGGACCGCGGAACAAGGGGGCTGCAGCCCCCCCCCCCCCCCACTATTTCCAGTAAACAAGTGCAAACGTATGGCAGTGCAAAAATGTGGTTATACACGCAGCCCCCCCCCCCCCCCCCACTTAGCCCCTCCACTTTCCAAGACGTTCCGCGGCCCCTGAGAAGGACAATGAAAGAGAAAAAAAATCAATCATCTCGCGAAGGCAGGATGTGACTTAATCCTTGTTCTTTGAAAGGGGCGAATTCTATACCTCTTTGACATGACAAAAAGAAAAGAAAGACGCTTTTATAAACATTTTTTAAAGGTAGAACTAACTAGAGCAGGATACAATTTCTTTAGTATGATTCTGTTTCATTCCGTCGTTGTTTAATCTGGTAATAAGTAAAGAGCGAACCGAAAAGGGAGTTAGCTTTCAAAAGAAAACTGTCGAGATTATGAAACAGGCGCGTGATGTAGAAGGAGAGAGAGAAAATCAATAATCGTGTGTTAATTCTCCAGCTTAAAAGAGCGGCGATTTCTATTGCTCTTTCACAAGACGAAAAGTAAAAAAAGTAAGCTTCATATGCAGACATCAACGATCTCTGTCAATATTATTGTTGGTAAAGACTAGTCTAATCAGTAAATTTGCCACAATTGAATGACTTTGCGACAATCGAATCCAAGCTTTAAAAAGAAAGTAAATAACATTGAAAGAAATCAAGTTTACATGATTAATTTAGAAAAAAATATAATGACATAAAAACCTCTGAAAGTTTGAACTATAATCTAATACATTTCCCCGCACAAAATGACAGACTTATAAACCTTTTGACTATAGCTAGGTTAATCAACCCTTTAAGAAAATCATACCGGCATAGGAAAGGCTCAACGAAAAAAGCATGAAGTTGATGCGGGAAGCTTTTTCAGTGCCGTGAAACTACTTGATTTGTTCCCCTTTAAAGCGTTAGAATTCATGGCTTAAATGAATTAAAATTCATGTTTTCATGAGAAGAGATCATAAAGAAACATAAGGACTAGTTTTTATTAGAATTAATAAACGGTTGCTAAGGGCTTTATCCAAATCTAGTTGACATTACAAACGGAAAAAGCGTTTTTCTCGAAGAAATACTTTGCCACAGCCCTACTTTACTCAAGATTCAAAAGCTATTATCTCCACTAATACTCACTCCCTAGAGTTGAACTATATACCAAATTAAAGCTTATGAAACGGAGAATAATAATCAATAATAAAATGCAATTTCATAAAATGCGACTTCTGTCTCATTCTGACGTGACGGGTCACAAATGTGAATGTCTTTGTTAGATCTAAGACCACGCACAGCCGTCATACATTCACGCGTCATATGGAAATCGGACATGTCGTTGGGTATGCCACAATATGAGTGTGCGAGATCAGCCAAACGCGCTTGGCTGAAGCTGCGTCATCCTTGCAAGTAGGATTGTGCCGCATTAGCTGTGAATAGAGGAGTTCGAATTCCGCAAACACCTCTTCACGGCTAATGTGAGGTTTGGGTATGCCGAAATTGAACCCGTGCGCAAGCACAAATTCTTCAGTTTCGGAGAGCTTGTAATTGGAAAGATTCAAAACATGTATAGCGGTGCCCTTAATAGCGCTGCCGAATCGGTGCTGCTTCAGCGACGCAATAATACGGGAATGCTTAGCGCGGGTTTTATCTTCCATCTTGACATCGATGGACGCAATATACCTAGCCAAGCGAATCAAATCAAAAAGAGATATGAAACTGCGAACACTAGACCACGCACGACGAATGCCACGTCGCAAACATTCATTGTGGTCCTCAGTCTTCTTAATTTCATCGAGTATGAACGCGCGTTCCATCGAAGGACTAGCGTAACTTTAGCGCTTCGATTATTCTAGCGTGCCCGGATCCTACCCGGGTCGCTATACGCTGCACAACGCGATCAATGACAAGCTCCGGATAGCCATTGTCTCGTAGGATTTGCTTGATGCGAAGAAGCTCAGGGTTGAGCTTACACGGAGAACAAATTTGCAAGGCGCGACATACTAAGCTATTAATTAACTCGTCCTGTGTATGGGCCCAATAAATGCCCGGTCTACCTCAAATTACCTTGGTGAGGTAAAGTGTCTGATAAGTATGCGCGCGATATTAAGCATACAGTGTCGCGCTGTTACTTTGCCGTGGCTACGCGTGTCGTGTTCTCTACTAATAGAATGCTACCCCCAGTTCGCAAGGATGTACTGCCTTCCCCCCAAATGAGCAATGTCGTTTATCAGTATCATTGTCGGTGTGAAGCCGTCTACGTTGGCCGTACATCTCAGCGTCTAGCGGACCGCATTAAACAGCACGTACCCTCCGTGGTACGACAGACATCAGCTGGTAGCCGAGCACAGCCGAAGCGTAACTGCAAAACCGCTGCTAGCGTCGCTAATGTTCAATAATGTTCAACAGCGACTCTGCTATTGGTCAGCACTTGCTAAATAGTCCGGCTTGTTCCAAGGCGTATAACCCGGCTCAGTTCACTATTGTTGCCCGAGCACGCAGCTTTCAACATCTTCGCTTCTTAGAAGCGTTGTTCATTCAGTCGAGAGATCCGCTATTGTGCCGACAAAAGGAGTTTGTACAAGCGCTTCGATTATTCTAGCGTGCCCGGATCCTACCCGGGTCGCTATACACACCCTTCCTTGACTTTTGTATTTTCTTGTATTCTCTCATTCCTGCGTTGTGACCCGATGAGTGCAGGTCGAAAAGCTTCGTCACTATGAATTTGTTAAATGTTATCTTTAAAATGTGAATAATGTTACTTTTTTATACAGAAAAACAATTCAGCAGACGAAGCAATAATGAAAGTATGTGTGATTCTGATGATGAGAAATCGTGAACTCCATAATAAACCTATGAATGTAAAAGAAAAATGTAGAAGAAATGCCCTCAAAAGATTTTCATCTATTTATTTTTAACCTTTTGCTTTTACTTCATTATGCATTTGATTTTTTTTTGCCTCATGACTCCTTCCCGCGATAAAAAGACAGCTGCATAATTCCATTGCACGCGCGATGACGTCAAGAGTTCAAAGTTGAAAGTGTAATTACGAATACAGTAGGCCTCGACCTACTACTACTTAATAATACCTGGCATTTATAAAGCGCCTTTCCCAAACTGGATCAAAGCGCTGATATATATTATTACCCCGGTCATTGGATTCTGGCACGCCCGCACACAGTGTAGGCACATTCTCCACTCCCTGGGGAGCATTCCAGCCAGTCGCCTGTTAAGCGCACACATGCTAAACAAAGGACATTAACTTTCGCCATCCTACCGGGTACCCATTTAACACCTGGGTGGAGAGTGGCAAAGGTAGATTAACGTCTTGCCAAAGGACGCTAGTGCTGCGGTGGGATTCGAACCCCGGACCTCGTGGTTCACAGTCCGGGGACTTATCCACTGATCCACAACACGTTTACTTTCATTTGCTCAAACTTTACTCTGTCAGCTCCAACCCGTCAAAAAAAATCCGATCAATGATAAAATAAACTTCCGTGGAAAATATATTAAAAAATGAAAAAAAAAGTTTCTATATGAAAATCAATCCGGTGGCAAAGCTGGAGAAAAAGAACCCGGCACGCGAGGCGAATAAGGCAGAGATCGAGGGTACACGTAATTCATATGGAAATGAATAGAGCGTGCGTGCACAACTAGCCTATTTTGATTGGGCGGTTCTCGGCAGTGAGCCTGAGCGTTGCTACGTGCGCTTTTCGATTCGAGTTCAAGAGGTTTTGAAACTGTTTTTCTACCCCAAATCGTTATCATTTCAAAGTAAAACAAAGCAAACCACTATGTCAAATGTATAATCACTCGCATCAGTAAGGATTTATGTTTATTCATGTCGTAATGAGTGAAATAAATGGCATATCTCAAACTTGCTAAAACGTCGGAGCTTTCGCGGTTTTAGCACTGGGAAAGGAACTTTTCTTAAAGCTTCCCCTTCTCCCTTTTCGTACATTTCTTTGTTTTTCCTTTTTTCCTACTCTTCTCGTTCCTAAAACATTGTATAGTTCTTTTGTTTCCCCTTAATCTATCCTCTTCTCTCTCTTTATGTATTTCTGTCTTCAATATTTCAGCGTAGGCAATGGAACGAATTTTTCCGCGATATTGCTAAACAGTTGTGTACAACAAAAATGCGCTGCTGGGGCACGTGCCACCTAATAATAAATAATAAATATACCAGTTGACATGCATTCCTTTAAAGTCGTCGCTGTTCGCCGTATTTTTCATGTATTAATTTGGATTGCTGGGTAAGAATGCCTGACTTCGTGATGTAGAAGGCGTATAGCCAATTCACGAAGCCAATCCTGGCTATGCGCACCTAAGGTTTTAACGGGAAAAATGAACAAGAATTTCTTTAATATTCAAAAATATATGAGCATCAAGGCAGAGTAGTAAATATTTGATCATAAATTTAGATATTAAGTAATGAATCAAATTAGATTTTCTAGCACCTATTTCTTCATAGCTTATTTAGTTTTGTGTAGCACGAGGGAATACCACCAAACGAAAAATACATTCACCCTCTTTTTGTTCGTACTATTTTATGGTAAAAAGAAAGAAGAAACATAAAATAGTTAAGAAGAAGAAAGAATTCATGGCTGTTGTATTAGCGATTTCAATTAATTTGAAATAACTCTTTTAAAGCAGGGAATTACTCGACATACTATATAATTATATTATTTTCTATTCATGGGTGTTGCACTGCCTCCTTTTGGACAATTAAGATTTCGGCATCTTTTGATAGCATAACTATAACCATAAACACTAGTACTAGATATTTAACAGAAGTAAAATAATAAATATACCAGTTGACATGCATTCCTATAAAGTCGTCGCTGTTCGCCGTATTTTTCATGTATTAATTTGGCTTCTAGCATATGCATAAACCAAACACTAGAGGGAGGTATTCAACAACCGCGATCTCAAAAACTATCCAACAATGTCAGTGCGGGCTATTTACGGCGATCCACCTGCTAAACGAGATAAATAGAACTTCCGCCGCATCGCTCAGTCGGCGTGTTGAGAACAAAGCCGCTCCGCAGGCGCGCCGAATCAATCGGCGCCGCCGAGGGCCCGCCGATGTAAAGAAGCCTCGCGCGCATACTTATCAGACACTTTACCTCGCCAAGGTAATTGGAGGTAGACCGGGCATTTATTAGGCCCATACACAGGGCGAGTCCGCGAATCAATGGTACGCTGCACAACGCGATCAATGACAAGCTCCGGATAGCCATTGTCTCGCAGGATTTGCTTGATGGGAAGAAGCTCGGGGGTGAGCTTACACGGAGAACAAATTTGCAAGACGCGACACACTAAGTTATTAATCAAACCAGTTTTATACGATATAGCACTGTACGAATCCCATCGCGTGTACTGGCCCGTAAACGTAGGTTTACGATATACGGACGTGAGAAGTTTGCCGTCACTCTTCTCAACCAGTACATCCAATCCCGAATATTAACAATTCCTATAACTTTGTCATATCAATTGATTTTTGTCTCAAACTTTTACCATCTCTTGGTCTTGGCGTTGCACACATGTCTGCCAAATTCCATGCATTTCTAATTACGCATTATATAAACAGCGCCCTCTAAAGTTTTTAAAATGGCTCTCTTCATGTGGCCGTATCTCCGTCATGCCTGGGTAAACCCGTGCCCTTCTTTAGATTTAGATACTTCAAGATACCCTTTTCAGTCAAATAAAAAAATATATACCTCATCACTGACCGACTTTGAGAAAATTGCACTTGAAAATCACAATATTTGCATAAATGCCGAAATAAAGACAACTTGCTCTAATTTTGTGAACATTCAACGTACGTCTTTGAAATTTGGGTATGTGTATTTGTGTATTTGACAACTGTTCGAGGACGTCATCGCGAAGATATTACGCAAAAACCTTAATTTACTATGCATTACATAATATTGCATAATATGCTTATTTTAAATGGCGCGCTAGTCGCACTTGGCACACAATGACCGCAATGAAATTCCCTCGTCAGGGATACAAACAAAGATATATGTGACCCGACGCCTCAAAACCTACAATAAGTCGCCAAAAGTATTTTTTGGTTTTATACATTTTCTGAAAGTAGAGATTCTCAGCTTTCCAATTGTATATCACTTCCCTAGTTCACTCAGTGATAACACCTTTAAATATCACATTTAGGATCAGTATGTAACCAGCAATCAATAACTCCTATTCAGAGAAAATGGCCATTTAGATTCGGAACAAAAGAGTGCTAAACCTTCGCTCTCTGTGTGCGCCCAAGTAAAACTGGGTATTCAAATGGCCGTAGCAACCGGTATGAAGGGATTATCAGATTAGGCTGAATTTTGGCACGCTGCTCCAGGAGGATCTATTCATTACCCACTCCAAAAATAAATTTAATACCTTTAGAGGTAAAGTAGTAATTTGGCATTGAATGAAAGTATTACAAATTTCGGCGATTTCGATTTTTTAGCTCGACAGGTGAAAAAAGGAGTCGTTTTAAAATGCCACAAAAACATATTTCTAAGTCGAATTACGACTCACAAACTTGAGACATGATAGAATGATAATGAAACTACCCATTTCTATCAAAAACAGAAAATCGACTGATCCAAGCAAATTTACTATTTTGGGCTGTTTGCTACGTTGTTGTCCGTGCGACTTATTGTAGGTTTTGAGGCGACGGGTCACATATGTTCTCACAGAATATTTTGAGTAAATCGCGATTGAAGTCAGGTCATTATACGGATCCTGCACATGTATTACACGTATTGTCTATGGGGCAAATCGGTTTCCCGCGTTTGGCCCCCTGAACGATTTTTATTTTTCTTGAAATTTGGCAGGTACATGCTTCGAGGCAATATGAAGAGACTCTCGGAGCCGGATTTCCAAAATCTATCAAGCGCTTCGTTTTAAACGCTATTCTATACCCTGCACAGTATTGTCTATGGGGAAAATCGGTTTCCCAACTCTGACCCCCTGAACGATCTTTATTTTTCTTGAAATTTGGCAGGTACATGCTTCGAGGCAAAATGAAGAGACTCTCGAAGCCGGATTTTCAAAATCTATCAAGCGCTTCGTTTTAATCGCAATTTTATATCTTGCATAGATGCCACTACCGACGGAACTATGGCATGCCATTCGGGCCACATTTCTATTACGGCCCATTTGTTTTGCATGCAGTGCTTGTGATCACTGTCTAGGTCATTTCCCCTTGTCCATTTCGTTTCAAATTTCGTATGCATGTTCCTTGGTATGCCATGTAATGCACTGAACTCTTCATTTTCCGAAATCACTCATGCATGACCGTCCAGGCGCCATTTTGTCCGTTTTTCGTGCCTTTCGTTCGTCTTACCTATCTCCACTATTCTAGATGCTACAGACTTCAAACAAATTGCTATAGGTAGTTTAAGAGATGCTCTTTATTTTACTGTTCAAGGAAATACAAAATACAGACGTCAATGCATGCACATCGTTCTGATACGATTGCAGTTCTAGTTTTAAACCGTTTTGTTCTAGCTTGAAATTGCTGAAAAGTGTGCATACGGCGAAGGGATATGTTAGTGTGTTTTTTCTGAGGTAACCATGTCTGACAAAAAGGGTTGGTAAGTTAGATACTTGACATGAATTTGTATATGAGATGTAATTGTGCCCTAAAATGATCTTACATACTCTTCGTTGTATTTTTTCAAGATTATTACTTTGCTGTACGGTAAGACTACTATGGAAAGCTGGAGCACAATATTCTAAAATTGGTCTAATATAACCTGCATATATTGTCACTAGATCCTTCAAAGGCAAATTGAATTTCTTAAGTTTCCTAAACATATATAGTTTTCTATTGCACCTCTTGACTAAGTCATCAATATGTAAATTCCATTTTAAATCTAATTGTATAATCACTCCAAGAATTTTAATACTTTGTACATTGCATAAAACAGAGTTATTAATGGAAAGAATTTCAGGAGGAGCAGGATTTTTCATAAAAGTAACATGCAAAGTAAAACACTTTGAAGGATTGAGTGACATATTATTTGATTTTGACCAGTATTGCACAGAATTTAGTATGGGTTGTAGTTGTGAGACATCAGTTGATTTGCGACATTTGCGACATTGATGTATGAAGATTTTACTAAAGGGAAATCCAACCTTAGGTAGCTTAGCGAAACACAATGGCGCATAAAGATGCCGGTAAGACGCATTTGCTAGATAAATCTATGTACCTACCTATTTTGCTAGTCTTCCGACTACGCAAGCCATTCGAGTAATTAAAGTCACGACAGTGCATATACCCCCTAGGATCCCGCCTTACTCTGTGCACCTATGCATTACGCGCGCACACAATCATCCTCTTTACGAGCAGCCTCAGACAAACTTTGACATGTTGCTAGGCAAGGAGTGAGGTAGGAGGGTGGGACATAGGTAGGTACATAGATTTATCTAGCAAATAATAAAATCAGTCGCGATTTTACTTATTTAGTACAATAAATCAATGTACCTACCTATTTTGCTAGAAAAGCACAGATTCAACTGGGGGCATGTCCCAAGAGGAAGGTCAACAGGAACCCAAGAATGACGTTGCAGCTTGCAACGTCTTGTTAGAAAAAGACTCTTCAACTGTCAGAACATCTTTTAAATAAAAAGATGCGAAGGATGTGGAGGAGCGCCAGTAGGCTGCCCTCATAATATCCACTAGGGGCACCCCTTGGAAAAGAGCCCAAGAGGCACTGATGCCCCTGGTATCGTGAGCAGGGGGCTTCCCATCATTCACTAGGGCCTCCGGCCCAGCTGCCTGGATCGCTTCGACTATCCATCTAGAAATGGATTCTCTGGAAGCGGGGGAAAAGTGCTCTCGAGTGATGACAAAAAGCTGATCACTCTTACGAAGAGTCTTAGTTCTATCTAAATACCATTTCAAGGCCCTCACCGGACACCAGACCTTATCCTCCTGCACTGAGGAATGGTCCGACAGTGGTCTAAGAAAAATCTCAACTGGTCCAGAGGAAGCAGTCTGATTTTTGGCAATAAAGGAGGGCTTGGGTATAAGTCGCACACCATGGTTCTCCCAACGGATGTGACCTGGTGTGATACACAGAGCATGAAGAGTACTCCTCCTCTGTGCAGAAGCAATAGAAACAAAACCAGCGTCTTGACCGTTAAATGGTGAAGGGACGCTTTACCCAACGGTTCAAAAGGTGACTTCGCAAGCACGCAAGGACCTTGGGTAGACTCCAAGATGGAGTCAGGCTACGAGTTAATGGACGCTGAAAAAAGGAGAAGATCAGATTGTCCTGACCGGGAATGTAGGAGGCCACGGGAATAATGTTCATAGACCGGCACCACCTCCACAACTGGGCAGCTAAGGTGTTCAGAGAGGAAGACCGAGTGCCACCTTGGCGATTGATGGAGGCAGCTACTGTGACATTGTCCATAAGAACGAGTACAGTGCGACCAACACGACCGCGCCTGAAATGATGAAGAGACAGGCTGACCGCCACCATTTCCAAAATATTGATATGGGACATAACTCTCAAGTGAGACCAGTCCCCTGAAATCATCTCGCCCCGGCAATGACCGCCCCAACCGAGAAGGGAGGCATCTGTCGTCAGAGAAACTGACGCAAGAGGGATACAGAGAGGCTTGCCTTGGGCAAGAAACGAACTGTTCCACCGGGGGGGGGGGGGGGCGAGAAGGATCTTGATATCTCTTGGGAGTGGAATCCACCCCAAAGGAGAATATTTTCCCGGTCTGAAAAAATTGAGGAAGTGCCTCTGAAAAGGCTTCGTCAACAGCCTGCAGACTGACAAGACGTCCACTAGACTGGCCAGCCCAGGAATTGAAGACATTGTCTGGCTCTGACCCTGCGGGCCACTCGCAATGACCGTGCGGTCATGGTGATAGTCCGAATTCTGTCCCTACTGGGGCGGGCAAGCTGATTCGGGATATCTATCTCTGCACCTAAGTACACCGGGGTACGTGTGGGAGATAATTCCGATTTTTCCCAGTTTATCAGAAAGCCTAAGTCTTGCGTTAGCCGCGCTAAAAGGCATAACTGATCCAACAGGAGGGACTCTGAGTTTGCAACTAGGAGCCAATGGTCTAGATATACGAACAATCGGAGGCCGCGGTTCCGTAGAAACGTGGCCGACACTATTCGGCTAAAGACTCGAGGGGCCGGCCTCAGCCCGAAGGGCAGGGCAAGAAATCGGAACGTTTCGCCCTGGAACCGGAATCGGCTCTATCAGATCTATGTAAAAGCCGTGGCGCACGACGGATAGCACAAAGGAGTCGCCGGAGATTGCCTCCCAAACTGGGAGGAATCACTCGGGGTAAGGTATCAAAAGGCCGACTTGGGCCTGACCAGGGCCCTGGCGGCGGTCTTATGCCCCCCCCCTCTTCCTCTCGCCGAGCCTCTACCACGATTGCCCCACGACGGCGCAATGGTAGGGGTCTCAACCCGCGGGTTAGTCACATTCACTCGACGATTTAAGCGGTTAGCACCTGTCGAGACCGACTTAGACTTGATTCGGAAAGGGCCGAGCAGGCTGAGTGGGCAAGAATTGTCTGGCCATCTCCTTTGCCTGTTCGCGACCCTCTATCTCTTTGTGTAAACCTCGTTAAACTGGCCCCCAAAAGAGGTTGGGATGAGAGGAAGTGATAACCTGCTGATGAGAGCTGAGACCACTGAAGTCCAGATAACAAAAGAAGGAGTTCATCCAACAAATTTGAGTCCTCCTCGGTCACATTCAGTTCAACTGATCTGGCCTGAAGGCGTAACAGTGAACCCAAGTACGCCGATAGTCTTAAGCCCGACCTGACTTTTGTTTCAAAACTCACTAGGGGCTTCTCGGCCGCGGTTATATAGGACTGAGACTTGACGTTTACATTCAAACGTTGTCCCATACCAATAATTTCCGGGGATAAACCCTTGGCAGAAAAGAAGCCCTGGGTATCCTCGGGATAGAAAGAGAAGGCACTATACCATAGGGACGTCGGGTAGCCCGACCCGCATCGGCGAGTGCCTCCCTATCCCCATACTCCTGTTTGAAGGAGATGGGCCATGCTATCTGAATAACAGTGATGGCTGATCACTGTCCGACAGGACTTGGGGAAAAAATTATGGCATATACTTCTCTAACAGGGCCTTGGCATCTGCCGCCATAGCCTGACAAGGCTGGGGGTCCAAGCCGGCCTGAGATTCTGAAACAGACGGGGTAGAAACCTGCGAGACAGAATCAAATTCGGGAGAAGTAGTCCGGTGGGGAAAATTCCATGGGGGTGGATATGCCCACGGACCAGTGACAGACTCCTCCCCCGGCGCGGTTCCTAGGGCCGCAGGCACGGGAGGAGTAGGTCGAGATACCACCTTCGGACAAAATTGGCCAAGGCTCTGATCATGAATATCGGAGACCGGGAGAACACCGGGGTCCGACTCGGGAACATCCTCCATCACAGTGACAACTGACTGGGGAGAACCCGTCTCAGTAGCCGGCAGCGTCGGGGGATTAGTATCCCAACCTTGCTGCTCAGCAAAGAGTCTCATTAGTTTGAGCAACTCAGGTTGAGAGGGCTGAGCCTTCTTACCCGACTTGGGTTTATCCTTGGATTTACCCTTCTTGGCTTTAAGCTTCTTAGCGGGGGTGTGAGCCACCGTAATAGAAGGCCGTTTAGAAGCACGGGAAGTGTTAGGCTGCAGTATAAAAGCCTCACTACCCAAATTGTCCGGGCCGGGCTCCCCAGTGGGGAGAAGTAATTCGGCCGCAACTCTAGGGACTGTGCTTCCCCGACCAGAGCCCCGATTCGCATTGACTGCCGGGGGATGGACGGGCTGCTGCATTGCAGCACTGCTGGAAATAGCACCCGGAGCACTGACGTTGGTCAGTGGCTGACGGGAACCAGCGATAGCGGCTGTAATTGCCCAAGACACACCGACGGTGGTCGGATGTCGGGGGAAGCCAGTAACACTGGGTGAAATCTCGCTAGGCACCCCGACGGTGGCCGGGGGTCGGCAAGACCCAGTAACATCATTAGCTGACCGCTTAGCGGTCTTACCAGTTAATGCCCCCTCCAGGCTCCCGACGGTGGTCGGGGGACGAGAGGACCCGGTAATACTAGCTACCGCCCCCCCCCCCCCCCAAATGGAGACGCCATTATAAGTGAGAGTAGTGGAAGGGAGGGAAGAAGAATTGGAAGAGCACGGAGGCAACAAGACATCGAATGCTCTTCCTCCGAAGAGCTCATTATCACCTGTAAGGAGATATAGAGGAGTCAAACAGTAAAGAAAAGTGTAAGGAAAAGGGCGTAATAAGCGAGAGCGAAACGGAATACGAAAGAGGTGAAAAGTGAGGTATGAATTTAAGCTCAAATATCACCAAAATAAATACGTAACAGACATAAACCGACCCTAAACAGATATTAAAACAAGTCTAGGACGGAAATATTGGCAAAAATCTGAATTTTTGCGCAAGATAGTGACTTAGCTGCAACTGTTTAGGCTGCGAGAAGGAAAGAAGATGATTGTGTAAGCGGGTCATGCGTACGTGCACAGAAGAAGGCGGGATCCTGTGGGGGGGGGGGGGGGGTATATGCACTGTCGTGACTTTCATTACTCAAATGGCTTGCGTAGTCGGAAGACTAGCAAAATAGGTAGGTACATTGGTTTATTAATAAATAATAAGTAATAACGCTGTCCCCCCCCCCCCCCCCCGGAACCTAAACTCAATCACTTGAATTTGGGAGCAGAGTATTGTGCTTCCAGAGTTACCTTTTCTGAAAGTGTTGAAACAGGCCCACAACAGATTCATGAAATGCCACATTTCTCAAGAATCACACTAAATTGAATGTTTTGCCGAAATTCTTGCCTTAGTTGAGCCTTCTACACATCTGAAGGGGGTTTTTCCCCACTCATATTGTATTATTCGTTGCCTTTCCAAAACAACATATTTTTTTTTCATGGTCTGAATTCAAAGGTAAAATGGAAAGTAACAAGAACTTTATATATTTTTGCCAACAAGTGGGAGCCCCCCCCCCCCCCCCCCCCCGGTTCCGCCGGCCATGTCCCTATACATTTGTGAATTTTAAGTTCGCCGAATGTCACTGTGATGTAGCAACAGACAACTCTCCATTTGCTCCAACACACAAAATGACTAAAATAGCATTTTTCCCCTCAAAACATACAGCTGGTTCATAATAGTGATTTCGACATTACTCGGGTATTAACCCGATAAAAGATGTTATCAATCGGGTGTGGCCTTTATTTTTAAAACCGACAGATCTTACGTAATGCACACAAACACCACATACGCAAGAAAAAAAACTGCCACTGGTGCCATCTAAGGAAAGCTGAGCGTCATAAATTTCCCTCACCCTAATACTTTGCGAGACTCTATTAGCAAGCTAGGGAAATTTCCTGGTGGGCCATCCAGTTAACTGCGTTTGAAAAAACATTAATTACCGAAGCATGTTTTGGCTCAAAGAATGCAAGGTTAAGTGTTTATGTTCAAGTTTTATATTCTAGCTGTTCACAATTTTTTAAAAGTGATTTTGACCATTCAAAGTACAGTTTTAAATGATTATGTACTATCAAAGTTCGGAAATGAAATAAAGATTCATTAATATCTTTTTCTTAACATTGCTTGCTCTCTCTCTCTCTCTCTCTCTCTCTCTCTCATTTCATGAGCAAAGCATTTAATACCTGATGTTATGCTGTTGTTGTATCATGGTATTATCCATCACATGACTTGAATGTGCAGCCTCGATAACGTTTGATGCCCGGCTCATGTTTACTGAAGGAGATGGTTGCCCTTTCAAAAAAGAACAAAATATTATACAAAAGCAAAATGACTCATGCTCATGTGATTGCAGGTAAAAGCGACTAAGTAAAATAAAATATATATTGTGGGGCCATGAGAGTGCATCAAAACCAGCAACATTCTATGATTAGCATAATAACAATGAAATGACATTATAAACAAATCACAAAAAGTAATTTCCACCCTTAAAAAATCTCTTTAATTTCTGGATCAGGAACCTTTGACGAATTCTGCATACAGAGACATGTAGCTGTATTTCGGAGCATCCCTCACGTATGTTTGCACCGCTCACTTCGTGGGATGGGCCATTTTGAAATGTTAATGAGAGAATCACTGAACCGGTTGAGTGAGCACCGCCGGGACTGACTTGCATATATAATTACCACCTCTCATGCGATAATGAGCGAAAACATCCCTCAAGATATTGTTTAACCAATGAATGCCCTGGGGAATGTCTCAGATAAATTAATATGTATATAAATGTATGAATCAAGCTCTTTCATTAGAGCTACCTTATGTCACATGAATATGATCAAAAAAGTAATCTTAAATCTGAATTTAAAAAAATGTTCAAACTTTATGAATAATTATGAATTATTTGTGTTTTAGTTCTAATTGGCAAATATCTTTATTTTTGCAGATTCTTTGAAGTAAAATGAGGTATAGGATAAACATTCACGTAGGAAGCACAGGAAAACAAGGTCATCTTCATCTCAGCTGAGGATGGCTCCAAGGCCGTTGGAGAGCGGTGGAGAGCGGTGGAGAGTGTGGGAGGGGGGAATATATATTTTTTTTTACCTCGAGGGACATATGTGTCCACAAAGCCCCTATTTTGGTGGGATCCACTTGGCGGAGCCCCCTGCAGCTCCCGAGATTTTGCCATTTTGTACCTTCAACAAATTGCTGTTTTATACACCAAATTTATCATTGTAATCAAAGATGTTCCGATGATTTAATCAACTTGATAGCAAATTCCGTCGATCTCTGAATGAAAAAAATCGACTGGTCATTGATATTCCTGTAAACTTTTTTTTTTACTGATTTTGGGCCAGTATGCACAAAATCTTACTATCAAGATATGAAAAATAATTCTAGTTAGGCAAACTGGTAAGTGATTGGTTTAACATTAATTGAAAAACCCATTGTTGGTTAACCATTCACTAATTCGGGGTCAGGACTTTATAAACTTTTCTCTTTTTTTTTCCTGAACAATATTCTGTTTAAATCATCTTTGATAGGACAGTGCCCGCGGAGCACTTTTGAATGTGAGTGCGGGGCGGTGACGCCTCTTGCCCGAATATCAACCATCCTGTTTTCTACATTTTGAGCAAGCGAACTGAACGAGCATAAAATTAAAATATAGGCCTAGACACTTAATCATGGTCGATATATTATTTCATCATCAGAATACACGATATCTAAATTGTATCCGTTAACCTCGCTGCCAAATAGAACAGTCGGGCACCTGTCACTGCCCGAGTAATGTGTCTGCTGCCCGGAACCATCCCGGCCGTTTTTAAATCTTACGAACGATCTTCATAAAAAGTCAATTTGTTGTCTCTGAAATATTGTATGACTTTGCCATCAGAATAAACTAGATATTCATAACAGTTATTAAAGATCAGGAAAGCCGGACATCCCGCTGCCCCGAAAGAGGGTATTCATGAATCTCGCTGCTGAAAGTTTTTCGCTGTTCAATCTTGTTTTCAAAGTTTATAAGCGACCAAAGAAACAGACTTGGGTGGCTCATCTTCACCTCTAATCGTATTTCTACTTCACATTTTGTAGGTGTCATTGTGGGCAAAGAGGAGTACCTGGGGGTTTTTTTGGCAAGAGGGGAGGGTCACTGATGATATGGGTGGATGATAATCCTATTATGTCACGATTCTATTTCAGTCATTTTGATTTTAATTTGAATCTGGATTTGAATTTGAATGTGGGACGCTGAACTTGGGGGGGGGGGGGGGGGGGTGTCCAGGGTGCTGATGGGAATGTCACTGGTCCTTGGATGATGACTATAATCTCTTCGCATTGTTTTCTTTATAGGCGTCCTGGCTTAGCTGTTTCTCCACAGGTGCATATGGGGCGTCGTACATCATTATATTTCAACCATCATTGAACCGTCCTTTGCCAAACATTCAACATGTAACTGGGATTAATTTTAAAACTTTTGCAGCATGACTATCACATCTTTTTCGGATGAATTTCTGGGTCTGGGTCACCATAAGTTGTATGGTACTTAAATGAAATATTTGATTTGATTTGATTTGATTTGATTTGATTTAGTTTTCCGTTTCAAAACTAGCATAATATGGTATATATAATGCCGATTTCAATGATTGAACATAAAACAACGTAATAAATTTGTACAATGAAACTATCAATACAACTGAGATAAGTATTGACAAGAGTACAAATAATAATATAATCAAACTGATTATCAGTGACCTAATATATACAATGAAACGGAGGGGCATGGAGGCTAAGCTTGATAGAATGTGGACCTCATCATGGAATATTCTCACCACACCATCGACACAGGAAGATGAGCCATTGAGAATAGGAAGCTTCCCTGCCATTATACCATTGATACATTTTCATACATTAAACGAATCTAATTTCAAAGAGATGGACCGAATAGAGAAATGCCTGTTTTGACCAAACGAGTCCTGCACCCTTAGCCAAATCGCATTATCTGGCATGATAAATAGCCTCGGAAAGCAAATATCTTCTCCTTCTTTCACAACAAAATTGCTTTTATGAAATAAATAGTATAAATGGTGAGTAACGTCGATGAATGAGCTTTCAGTGAGCGACTGCCTGAATTAACTTCATTAAACTGAAGGTTTGGGGACAGAAATACGCACATCTTGAACTATAGCATGCCTAACCAATTTCAACTATTGATTTGGGATTTTTAAACGATTTTTTTAGATTTGGAAAGTAAAATTTACAAAACACAACGTTTGCGCCCTCATTTCACCGTACTACGTAGAATCTGCAAATAACTAGAGCACTCGGATGGGGGACCATTCCGAGTACATGTATCCCCCGAGCCCGTCACCCATCCCCCATTTGAATCAATGTTGTGACTGAAATGGATAAAGCGGCAATTTGGGACCTCGGGTATCACTGCTGACAAAAATGACCATTTTGTACTTTTGTCATTTTTTAGTTGTTTTGAAATTGAAGGTGATCCGACAAAAACTGCAGCCGGTAGAGCCCTCACAAGAAAGTCTTTATTATTTCTTTAAAAAATATGGTTACCATGGCAACGAGGACTCCACCCACACGAAAAAATAGGCGCCTTCATCTGACCATACTGCACCTCCATGCGAAATTTGAAGGTG
The DNA here is from genome assembly GCA_025617745.1 of Heliocidaris erythrogramma. Lineage (NCBI taxonomy): Eukaryota > Metazoa > Echinodermata > Echinoidea > Camarodonta > Echinometridae > Heliocidaris > Heliocidaris erythrogramma. The sequence goes on along the minus strand of CM046863.1, from coordinate 52,748,632 downwards.
ATCCGACAAGAACTGCAGCCGGTAGAGCGCTCACAAGAAAATCTTTACCATTCTTTAAAAAATATGGTTACCATGGCAACAATGTCGACTCCGCCCACACCAAAAAGCCATAGGCGTCTTCATCTTACCATAATGCACCTCCATGCGAAATTTGAAGGTGATCTGACAAAAACTGCAGCCGGTAGAGCGCTCACATGAAAATCTTTACCATTTCTTTAAAAAATATGGTTACCATGGCAACAATGTCAACTCTGCCCACACCAAACACAATAGGCGCCTTCATCTGACCATACTGCACCTCCATGCGAAATTTGAAGGTGATCCGACAAGAACTGCAGCCGGCAGAGCGCTCACAAGAAAATCTTTACCATTCTTTAAAAAATATGGTTACCATGGCAACAATGTCAACTCTGCCCACACCAAACACAATAGGCGCCTTCATCTTACCATAATGCACCTCCATGCGAAATTTGAAGGTGATCCGACAAGAACTGCAGCCGGTAGAGCACTCACAAGAACCTCTTTACTATTTCTTTAAAAAATATGGTTACCATGGCAACCATGACTCCGCCCACACCAAAAACTATCACCTTCTTTATCTTACCATAATGCACCTCCATGTGAAATTTGAAGGTGATCCGACAAAAACTGCAGCCAGTAGAGCGCTCACAAGAAAATCTCTGTGGCGGACGCTGACGCGGACGCGGCGCGACGATGCCAAATCCATAGTATCCTCGAACACTAGTTGGGGGATACAATTAGCGGCCTCTCATGCCCAAGCCATATACAATCACTCAAAATGTCCACGCCCTCGAAGCGCCTGCTGGTGGTGCAGTTAACGAACATACGTGCCCTTCATGTGAAATTTAGGGGAAATCATTGGGTTACGCTTCAGTGAGCACGCCCTTTAGGCAAAATGACCACTTTTAAAGTTCACAAGCCCAATGTCATAACTTTGATTCAATGCCATCTGAACAAATTTCAAATTTTCAGCATCAGAAGGCATGCAACAAACTTTTGTTGTCCTTCCTAACAATAGAATTGGAAGCAGTGTCCATTGAATTTTATTGAATTTTATCATAAGTGAATGCAAATTTATGTTTTATAAGCTATACAAGAAAAGCTGCGCTTACTCAATATTTAACAAAAGTGAAATAGCGCAGCTTTTTCATTGATAATCTGTGTCCTTTCTACCGTGAGTTATTGCATGAAATTATCGACATATCTTTAGGATGTCACAAATAAGCAGGAACTTAACGCTAAATTAATACCCAATAGCAATTTCAAAGCGGATTAAAGCCCTAACACTTTCTTCTCATTTGCTTAATTTGCTCGTCTCTTGTGCTGACTGAAGCGTCACACACGGGATTTTTATCAAAATATAGTCAGACGAACTCCTCAAGAAAACTTGTAATAGTTTACCAAGGGAAGCAATTGAATTTTAGTATATTAGCGTAATAAGGGGTTTTCCAGTCCCAAGTGCTCATTGAAGCGTAAAATGATCCATATTTTCGGAATTAGGAACCCCATTTCATTTTTGGAATTATGAACCTTCGGAAAAAAATGAACCTTTGTAAATACGAGTACCCCCCCCCCCCCCCCCCCCCCGATGCAACAACAGTTTAAGGTAATACTAAGACACGAAATGGAGTATTCACAACAAAATGGATGAATCTATTTTTAACCAATTATTCATTGCGATCATTTCGTCGCCGGTTTCACGAAGTAGCCCTTTTGCGCGCTCCTTCTCAAAATCTATATTCGAGATAATCGTGTTTGAAAATTTCAATACTTTGGAAAGGTGATTTCTGTGACCTGGTACCACGCTCCCGTGGTTATTTAAACATATGTTGTAGTATAGTATCTAATCTTTCAAATCATATGACTTTTTTTTTTAGCATGGTTGTTTAAGTTCATTTTTTAAAGCCATAAAACAACCGTTTCAAAGGGAATAGTTCGTGAAAACGAAAATTGCACTGTGCCCTGTTAAGGCGCAAATATGTAGCGTACAATAATCTGTCGCGCGCTGCCATGCAGTTATATATAGCGCGCATGGGTTTTTACGTTTTCACGAACTATCCCATTTTGGATAATGTGGCGCGCGCTGCTCCGTAATCTCTTAACGCGCAAATATGTACAGTACATTAATCCATCGTGCGCGGTTAAAAATTGTGCACAATAATCCACAATGGGATAGTTCGTGAAAACGAAGAAATCAATTTGGCTCACATTTTTTTTATCCCGGTGATGTCATCTGTGACGTAGGGAGTCACAATCATATTCTAAAATTTGCTGAAGTTGAAGATATCATTATGGACATCTTAGATCCGAGTAAAACTAAAATTTGAAAATTTCTATAATTTTGGTAAAAAGGGGTACTTCGTGAAACCGGTGACGATTTAATACCCATCTTTATTCTAGGGAACATACGGAAAGGATTTTTTCAAACATTTACCAACGTTAACAACTGAAAATATTGAAAGTTGTGAAGGAGATATACTAGAAGGGGAGTGTTTTTCGGTATTAAAAGAAATGAAACAAAATAAATCACCTGGTAATGATGGTTTAACAGTTGAATTTTATTACACATTTTGGTTTGAAATAAAGGACGTAATGAAAGGAGCATTTAGTGATGCATATGCTGCTGGGGAACTTTCTGCATCACAAAAACAAGCCATTATTATCTTATTAGCTAAAGAAGGGAAAGATCCACATTATGTAAAAAAAATATAGACCCATATCCTTACTGAACATATATTATAAGATCATTTCTAAAGTTTTGGCTAAACGAATTAAAGAGGTGTTCTGTACTATCAGATCAAATAGGGTTTCTTAAAGTTAGGAATATAGGAGAAGCGATCAGAATAATAGACGATATGTTGTTTCATACGCTACATAATAATATTCCTGGGTATATGATGGCAATTGACTTTGGAAAAGCTTTTGATTCCATATCCCACAATTTTTTACATCAAACATTAGTTTCGTTCGGTTTTGGTAAGCAATTTCGTAAGTGGGTCAAAATATTATATACAAATACCCAAAGCTGTATTAATGGAGGGGATTCGACAAGTTATTTTAAAATGGAAATTTTTATTTTATGTATTTAAGTTTGTTTGTTTGTTTGTTTGTATTTATTTCCGTATTAAGAAAACCACATGCATTTCATAAAATACAACGTATACATGAGCTCAAAAAACGGAGGATGACCCAAATTCAGCAGTATTTACAAAATGCCCGTTCTTCCCCGGGGTCCCACATAGCATTATATATTAAAAATTCTATCATATCACAATTATATAATAAAAAAACAACAAAAAAAGAGAAAAAAAAATAATTAAAAACACAAATCAATCAAATTTGCAAACTACAGTCAAACAAAGTTACAAATTAATAAAATGAAAATGACTATACCCAAACCCAGAAACCCCCCCCCCCCCCAACTTATATGCTCATTTATAATATTGATTCAATAGCAGTTTAAAGGATCTAATAGATGTTGCACTTCGAATTTCATTGGGTAGTTGGTTATAAATGGAAATTCCCCTGTAGAAAAAAGTTCTTTTACAATGATTAGACTTTGGCTTTGGGAGATATAAATTCTGATTAGAGCGGAGTGTGTAATTGGAAGTTCTTATTGTGATATTGTCAGACATATAATTTTGGGTGAAATTATGCAAAATCCTATAAATCATTGTACACATGTGTTTGTTATGGCGGCAATCAAGAAGGTCCCAACCCAATTTGTCGTGAATATGTTGATTTGATGTATGAGAAAAAGGATTGATTTTCATAATGATGCGACCCGCTCTGTTTTGGAATTTTTTGCAAAGGTGAAAGAAAACTTTTAGGAGCAGATTGCCACACAACATCTCCATAATCGAAATATGGTATAATGACCGATTTATAGATTAAATTTAAACTTGATTCATTTACAACATGTCTTAATCGACCAAGGAAACCGACAAGCTTGCTAATTTTTTGACACATGTTATTTATATGAATATACCATTTCTATTCCTTATCAATATGAAGTCCAAGGTATTTAGTAGTTTAGTAGTTTCAACCTTTAGAAGTATTGGCGCATGATATAAGATATAACAGCGACATTAAAGGAATTTCCTTCGGAAAGGAAGAAGTGAAGCAGGTTATGTATGCCGACGATATGACTATATTTGTTCGAGATGTGAACTTGGTCAAAAATGTAATACACATTTTAGAAAATTTCAAAAAAAGTATCAGGACTCACAGTTAATAACGAGAAGACGAAGGTGTTATTATTAGGTTCCTCTCAAAGAAAATCATATGATATTTCTTTTGGTCAAAAAGTAGATTTTGTGAAGATTCTCGGTGTATATTTTTCTTTAGATGTGGAAGTAAAGGAAAGGTTAAACTATAAAGAAATATTAAGTAAAATAAAGAAATTGTTGAACTGGTGGAGGCAAAGAGATTTAACATTAATGGGCAAAATACAGTTATTAAAGCAGTTTATTTTGTCAAAATTTATATATGTGGCATCTCTCACAGCAATCCCAGGATGGGTTTACGAAGAACTTTGGCTTTTGAGCTTTTGTGGGGTGGGAGAAATAAAATTAACAAAAGTACTATGTATTTAGATTACCACCTTGGTGGCTTGAAAATGATGAACTTTCAATGGTTGATAAAGGCACAGAAGGTTATGTGGATTAAAAGACTAAAATGCAGTGAAATGGAAACAATATTTCAAATATGGTACAAAACATCTGAAGGGAGAATTTCTATTTTCTTGCGATTACTTGCTTGGATTGTTGAAGGTATCATTGCCGCAATTTTATATGAATTTATTACATGTGTGGATAGATACAAGGGATTTTCGATTTAAATCAGAAACATTTAAAGGGAACGAAATATTTTTGAACAATAACTTCATACGAGTTGAAGGAAAATGCATATTTGACCAAAAATTATATGAAAAACATAAATTTTATAGATTGAAACATATCATGGATTGTGATGGAAACTTAAGATCGTTTTCATACTTCCAAAGACAGGGGTTAAATTTTAATGATTTTCAATTGATAGAGACAATTAATAAAACGATTCCAGTAAGCTGGAAACGAAACATGAATATGAATAATAATGATACTTCTTTTCGAGAAGAAATATTGTTTATATCCGGAAAAAGAGTTATATCGATGATATTGTATCTCAAAAAATATATGCTAATATATGAATTGCAACTTGGCAATACGACATATTTTTGAAAGGCTAAAGGACAAATATAATTTTTCGTATAAGATTGAAAACATTTTTATAAGACCAAGGCAGTGTATTCTGAACAGCCGATTAAGGGAGTTTCAATTTAAAATGTTGCATGGGACTGCTTACACAAATCACCATTTGTTCCGCTTTAAAATCTTGCAAAATAATCTTTGTTGTTATTGCAAACAAGAAGAAGAAACATATCGTCATCTATTTTTTAAATGTGAACATGCTACTTTGGTTTTGAATAATTGCAACGAGATGTTTGACTTTTTATATATTGGTAATTTAAGCTGGGAAGAAATATTTGGAGGAATACAATTAGAAGATGAGGGAAAGGAACGGTTGGTTAATCATTTTTTTAATCTCTGTAAAATTTGCAATCTTTAAAGGAGAGAAAGGGGTTCGCCAATAACTATAGATGGAATTAAAAGAAATTTTAAAGAAGAAGAATGGGAAGAAAAAAAGCTGACATTGGAGAGAGGCAAAATTTCTCTCCATTTAAGGAAATGGGAAAATCTAAATTGAATAAATAATAGGGAGAGCGAGGGAGAGGTAAAGGTTGAGCAAGAGCCAAATATATTCTTTTTTCTATCTTTTTCCTTACAGAAACGGTATAAAGAAATAGGAATTCATACCCCTTCCATGTGTAGGAGGTAAAATTAGGTAGCGTCCTCTCACCCGGGGGGGGGGGGGGGCACCTATTTTTGTTTTTGCTTTGTTTTTTTGTTTTCGCTCTTACCCTTCAACACATTACGTTATTTCAATTTGTATAATCCAAGTCATATTTTTTCCTTCTATATCATGTTAACATTTCTTCACTCTTAGAAATGTTGGGTAAATGCCACTGGGTAAATGAAGATTGGGCATAGGTTGGTTAAATCTTGCTCAACTTTTACATGCATTTACCCAACATTGGTCAAAAATAACAATGAAATTGGTAAAGTTTACCCCAAAGTTGGTCGGACTCATAAGGACCCTCATGTTGGGTAAAATTTGGGTAAAATTTTGCCCAATATTTCTAAGAGTGTTCAATGATGTATAATTGTATAAGTATGTTAAGATATTCAAATAATATGTACAATTTGTTTAATGAGACTTGCTTTGTATGTATTAGATTTGAGAGAAAACAATAAAAACATTAATGAAGGTTGCTTTACACCAGGGAAGGGTGGGGAGGGGTAGAACAGTTTTCGGTTTTCTCTCTTATCCCGTAAGACATTACGTTTTTTCAGTATACAAGATACAAGTAATATTTTCTTCATTATTTTCAGATTTTTTCAATGTTTGATGTATAATTGTATTATCTCGTTAAAATATTTGTTCAAATAATTTGTACAATTTGTTTAATGAAAATTGCATTTTATGTATTTGATTTGAAAGAAAACAATAAAAAATATCTTTAAAAAAAAAATGCTTAGGTGGTCATACCTGACGAATAACATATGAATTCAATGGTTTCTTCTTCACAGTAATCGTTACGGTGTCTTCTCGATGCAACCTGCCGTATGCAAAGTTTGACCAAGATATTACATCCTTCCGCTTCTGAACGGTCAACTTTAAAGTAAATCTTCTTACGAAATTTTCGAAGAACATCTATTTTGGACATAATCTGTAAACAAAATGGAAAGACAACGTCTATTAAACGATTCAACTAGCATGTATTTGACACTTTAACCCCCCCCCCCCCCCACAACCACCCTCAATCCCCTCTATCTCTCTCACGTGGTAGGACTGTATATTATTGATTGATTAGTTTTTGGAACTAATACAAATCAAAGGAATGACAGATATTATTTCTAATTATCTTGTATTCCCTTTCATCTTCTTTTGTACGGTTACAGCAGAACTTTCTATACAGTTTACTTTTCAAATTAGTTTTTTCAACAACTTAACTGTTACCCGAGGCTCCTTTATTTGACAATTAAAAAAAAAAGAGATCAAAATCATCTTTAGGAGCTTTACTTTCATATATATATATATATATATGGCCCTTGTTCAGAACATATTTCGCGGAAAAATGATTTCGTTGTTTTGTCATTGATAATTCTTATATCCTTTTCCATATCACACTTACAGAATATTTGTATATTATTTATAATTACAAAGTCTAGAATATGATCTGAAACAACAGAGTATACAATACCAGTCTTAACATATGCTGTATATGAATTAATAATGATGCAGAAGTTTTTATTATTATTATTCTGGTTGGTTTATTTACCAAAGTTGTTAAAATATTACAATACACATTATTAACAAAAGTATTAATCCTTGTTTCAATAAAAAACTTTAAAAGATCAAAATTAAAATCACCCTAACCCTAAGTCTATTCTCCTTATTTAAACACTAACAAATAATCATTTATTTCTAATATACTTGAGCTGGGCAGCCTATACATATGTAATATTACAATATTATATTCCTCTCGAGGTACTCGAATTTCAATAGCAAAACATTCTTGACAATTTGTTATAAGATTTTGACTCGTTTCGTATTGGATATGTAATAGTGGTTGAACGAAGGAAAGCTAATCCTCCTTCTCTACTTGATTTTCAATTTTAATGAAATAATTCATTGGCTTGAATATAAAATACAGGAAAACAATGATCTGATATCCAGGTTTCAGAGAACCCAATTACTGAAAAACAATTTTTTAAAGGAATTAATCAGGTTCTCTAGGTCAGATGAATTCTTATTTAGTCTTCGACAACTGATATGGAGTAAACTAAAATATGTTCGAATATTATCCCCTTTATATTTATGACAACAATCTTTTGAAAGTATACATGATATTTTAACGGTCCTGAAATAATGGAATAAAATTACTATCTGGATCCAGACCATCATTATCATGTTCAGGTATACAATTCAATGACTGTGTAACTTGTGAAATCAATTTTACATCAACACATTCACGGGTATTACAAAGAACATTTTCTACAAATTCATCCATTCGCGTACGCCCCATCCCCGTTGTGACGTCTTCCCATAGTCACCTGAGCGAGCGCACGCCCGCCATCTTCCTCTAACGAGCTGCCAGAGACAACGTTTAGGACATGTTGCTGGGCAAGGAGAGGGGACGGAGGGGGGACATAGGTAGATACATCAACTTATTAAGCAAATAATAAAATCGGGTAGGATTTTACTGATTTACTACAATACATTGATGTATCTACCTATTATGCTAAACCAGCACAGATAAAATCCAGGGTGGCATGTCCCAAGGGATGGAGGCTAACGAGGGGCAACGGCAGAAGATGCCGCCCTCACTGACGAAGTCGCAAACTGTACTTCTCCAGAAGGAATGTCCTTCAGATAAAAAGAAGTAAAAGAATAGGTAGACAGCAAAAAAGCGGCCCTCAAAATGTCTAGGGCAATACCCTGAAAAAGCGTCCAAGAAGTCCATCTAGAAATGGATTCTCTAGAAGCAGGGGAGAAAGGTTCCCGAGTAATAAGGAAAAGTTGCTCGTCCGAGCGGCAAGCTTTGGTCCTGTCTAAGTCCAATTTTCCTCGAATGGGTGTGTTGAGTAGACTTTAGTAACAGACGTTTTAGAAATTTATGAAAAATGTACTCTTGCTGGTTTTTTCGTTTTTCTTTTGTCTAAGATGTGGAAAATATAATAAAACAGTATCTAAAAAAAGCTTTTGACAAGGAAATCATTATTTGTGCAAAATAAATAGGAGAATTGAATAATTATGCATTAAAACACACGGGGACGAAATGGCAAGTAGCCTAGCTAGCATTTTTTTATTTATTTATTTTTATTTTTTTGGCGTGACCTGTTAAATATTGTGAAATTGTGTTACAGACCGTGTCCGGACAATTACCCCTGGAAAATCACCCCCCGGAAAATTACCCCCGGAAAACTACCCGCTAAGGACAATTACCCCCCCCCCCCCAAGGACAACCACCCCGAGGACAATTACCCCCCGGCTAATTACACCCTGGAAAATTACCCCCCAAGGACAACCACCCCCCGAGGACAATTACCCCCCGGCTAATTACCCCCCGGAAAATTACCCCCCAAGGACAATCACCCCCCGAGGACAATTACCCCCCGGCTAATTACCCCCCGGAAAATTACCCCCCAAGGACAATCAGCCCCCGAGGACAATTACCCCCCGGAAAATTACCCCCCAAGGACAATTACCCCCCCCCCCCCCCCCCGGTAATTACCCCCCGGAAAATAACCCCCATGTACAATTACCCCCGGAAAATTAACCCCCCTCCCCCCAAGGACAACAACCCCCTGAGGACAATTACCCCCCCCCCCCCCCCCGGAAAATTACCCCCAAGGACAACCACCGCCGAGGACAATTACCCCCCCCCCCCCCCCCGGAAAATTATCTCCAAGATTAACGGTGGTCATCCCTATTTTTTTAAAGCTATTTTTTTGTATTGTTTTCTCTCAAATCAAATACATATAATGTAATTTTTTTAAAACAAATTGCACAAATTATTTGAACAAATATTTAAAGAAAATTATACAATTATACATCAAACATTGAAAGAATCTTGAGCGGGTAGCTTTCTCCAGGTTGTATAATTACTTGCTTGAGAATGATTTACTCGACAATCACCAATCGGCCTACCGTGCAAATCACAGTGTTGAGACCCTGCTCCTCAACCTGTCCAATAACGTGTTGACAGGAATGGATGCAGGTAAAATCACAGCAGTCGTGTTATTGGATCTGTCAGCTGCATTTGACACTGTGGACCATTGTATTATTGTCAATGTTTTGTCATCAATGGGAATTTATGAACGCGCACTTGAATGGTTCATGTCCTATCTGGAAGATCGCCAGCAGTTGGTATGTGTAAATGATGAAAGATCCGACCCGGTCAAGCTAAGGTGTGGTGTTCCGCAGGGATCAGTCGGAGGTCCGTTGCTGTTCTCCGTGTACATCACTAGGCTCAAGGAAGTTTTACAGCGACATGATGTCTAGTATCACTGCTACGCGGATGACATCCAGATCTATGCATCGTTTTCTCCAAATCAAGCTGACGCAAGTCGAACTGTCAAACTACTTGAAACTTGCATCAAAGATGTACAAACTTGGATGAACTCGAACTCACTCAAACTAAATGACAGTAAAACTGAACTGATACTATTTGGTTCCAATTCTAATCTTGCTAAGATAGAGTCGTTTGATATATCAATATCTGATTGTGTAATCAGTCCGTCCTTGAATTGTCGTAACCTTCGTGTTATGTTAAACTCGTCCATGTCACTGTCAACTCATGTGTCTAGTATCTGTAAGTCGGTTAGGTATCAACTGAGAAACTTAGGTTTTATTAGGAAATACTTAAGTCGTTCAACCACAGAGAAACTTGTTCATGCTCTTATCTCATCACGCTTAGATTTCTGTAATTCCATCCTCTATTTGCTCCCTGACACGCAACTCGTTCGTCTCCAGAAACTACAAAATACTGCTGCGCGTATTGTCACACTTTCTCCTCGTAGAACTCACATTACCCCATTCTCAAAACTCTCCACTGGCTCCCGGTATGTGACCGAAACATTTTAAAGTTGTTGCTGCTAGTTTTTCGTTCCTTACATGAGTCTGCTCCTTCCTACAATATGAAGTTGATTGTTAAGTATAAGCCTACAAGACGTCTTCGTTCATCTCAATCCTCCTTATTAGTTGTCCCTAGAACACGCACTTCCTGGGGGGATAGAGCTTTTTCTCATTCTGGTCCGTCCCTATGGAATAAACTACCACTCAGTATTCGTAGCCTTGCATCCCTTCAGGACTTCAAATCTGCTCTAAAACCCCATCTTTTTCAAAACAGTCCTATTTAATGAATACAGTTATAATTTATGTTTTTAGTATACATATAACTCTACTTTAGTGTAAGAATTCGATATACATGTATATATTTGTTCATTATTGTTAAATTGTAAAGCGCCATGACCGTCAGAGCCTGGCGGATACCGGCGCTATTTAAATGTTCATATTATTATTATTATTAAGAATCTGAAAATAATGAAGAAAATTTTCCTTGTATCTTACACATAAATCTTACACATAATTCCTTGTATCTTACACATCTTACACTATAGCAAGAAGGTCCGATAGTTAGCGGGTCCGATAGACCGAATGTACGAGAGGGTCCAGTAGACAGAAGATTCTATAGACCGAATCGGCAGGAGGGTCCAATAGTCCGAAGGTTCTATAGATCGAATGACAAACGGGTCCGATAGTCAGAAGGTCCGATAGATAGAAGGTTCGATAGTCCGAATGTACATGAGGGTCCAATAGACAGAAGGTTCTATAGACCGAATCGGCAAAAGGGTCCGATACTCCGAAGGTTCAGTAGGGGTCCGATAGTTAGAAGGTCCGATAGACCGACAATAAATACGTAAAAAGGGTAAAATAGTGGATAAAATGATAAGTGGGTAAAAAAATAAGTGGTTAAAATAAGTGGGGCGTTATGTTTTCAGATATTTTCAAATGTGGGGGCGGGAATACCCTCCCCCTCCCACTTTTCATGCCTGAAAAGGGGGTTCCAACCACAGAAAAAGCAAAAAAGGAAGAGGTTGAAAAGGAAAGAAGAAAAGAAAAGAAAGGAAATTATTATTAGGGTTATTTACCAATGCCCATTATATTTCCATTATTGATATTAGTTATTAATATAATCGCCATATTTATGTATATAAACCAATGCCAATTATAGACCTATTAATAAGTCATATTCTTATGGAAGTGATTTGGTTTGCATCTTGAATCTCTAGCTAATGTCATGCTTTTTTTCTACTCAAAGAATGTTAGCAACATAACTGAAAGGAATCGAGCGGCAAGTTGACCTAAACGGGCTAAAGAGATGATTTTTCATAAATAATGGCCTGTGACCAATAGTCTCTTCCAATATGAGGACGGAAAATGCCGATAACATGTTACACAGATTATGAGAACGGAATAACAATACGCTAGAGCCTATTCTCAGGATACAAAATTCTTCTTTTTTCCCCTCTCTCTCTCTCTCTCTCGTTTTTTGCAGCAAGCACCTCTTACGTCCTGCAGCAACAAGAAACCCGAATATCATAATAATCAGGCAGTGAGGTATCCGACTATTCTCTAATTCCCCCACCCCCCCCCCCCAAAAAAAAAAAAGTGGTATAGTCCACAGACTAAAATTTGCCACAAGGTAGTAGTAGTATAAAAGCTGACATCATGTGAGGTAGGGCGACGTAATCAACAAATCAATATATTCTTGAGTTTCTTCCCGGGGGGGGGGGGGGGGGGGGTGGGCACTCAACCTGTTTTTGGATGTGGGTGTGCCGCTGCCAATTTCAAAACAGGAGGCTAAGGAGCTAAATGGTTAATTGAGGAAGCTCATTTTTGAGGGTCTAATTAGGAGCAAAAGGGCTCGTGGGCAGAGCTAATTTTAGCTGCTCGCGATCTCACTACTCTGGCTCACGTACGGTGCATGAGCTGAGTCAGCGGTCGCAGCGCTGTTTTTAACGCTGTAGGCCTACATGCCGCGCCACTGCATTCACTGACTCGATGTCGCATGCAGATTGATCTCGCTGAGCCGCCGCTAGCACTAAGTTAGGGGACACTAGGCCGCCCAGCTCCCCCGCTGCGCTGACCTGAGAGGCGAGGGAGCGACCGTTCCCGGACAATGGGCTGTGCGCATTGTTTTCTCATATTCTAGGGAGCGAGTCGGAAGCCAATCGAGGTGAGGTTAATGAAAATCGCGTATCATGGGAGCGACCCGAGAAGGTTGAAAATGGGGGACGTAACAGCGGCACATGGCATGTGTGACATATATATGTGAGCACAGTGAGTGCCCCCCGGAGTTTCTTTCCTAGAAAACATGTTTTTAATATTTTGACTATCTGAATCAGACACACAGAATACTGGTAAATGATCAGATATGTCGGAATAAAATATACCATTCATGCCATGACGATTGAGATTTGAAAATATTTTATCAATAAGAGACTGGCTGTTGTTAGAAATTCTCGTAGCAGCCTGCTCATTTGTTTGTTCAGTCCGCATAATAAACGGCACTCGTTTTTTCACGGCGGCCTGTCGTCGTACAAATAGCCGCCGCCCTATCCTTACGACAATACGTAGATCTCCGTCAAAACTTCCAAGTCAGAAAAGAATACTTTGCGCATGCGTCACCGGAACCACGCACATGTCGTAAGAATAGCCGGAAAAGTATTCTTACGACTCGTCGTAAGAATAGCCACTGCCTAAAAAATAACACTTGTGTTAGAAGGGGACGCCCTTTTCTCAGCTTGCTCCACTAATAAAAAATGTTTCGGGCATGATGGGACTCGGGGCTTTAGTGTGCACCATATAATTAGATTTCCATGTTTCAAAAAATGGTCAGCGTTCCCCATTGCCAATACATCGGTTTAGTGGCAAAATTAACCGGGGGGGGGGGGGGGGGGTCTGAGCTGCATGGGGGGACCACCCTCGCCCCACGGTGATGATAATGATGCTCTGATAAAAATACTTGTTAACATGTTAAAAATGTATAAAACAAAACTTTAAAATAAGTTCATTTATTTTTTTATTTTTTTTTTTGGGGGGGGGGGTGGGCCTACAGACCTAGTGCATCGGTTTATTACAATACACATAGAAGAAGATAAGGCAATTACCCTTTTCCTTTTATGAGATAAAGCTATTAAAAACTTATTGAATCAACTTGTTTACATTAATTTTTGCATTATTGTCGGTCTATATCGGACTTTCTAATTATCGGACCCATACTGAACCTTCTGACTATCGGACCCTTTTGCCGATTCGGTCTATCGAACCTTCTATCTATCGGACCTTTTTACTATCGGACCCCGTTGGACATTCGATCTATAGAACCTTCGGACTCTCGGACCCTCGGCCAATTCGGTCTATAGAACCGTCTGTCTATTGGACCCTCTTGTACATTCGGTCTATCGAACCTTCTATCTATTGGGTGTCGGTCTATCGGACCCGCGTAACTACCGGACCTTCCAGCTATAGGGCTATAACCAGATTAACCACCCCCGAGGACAATTACCCCCCGGAAAATTACCCCCCAAGGATAATCACCCCGAGGGCAATAACCCCATCCCCGGATAATTCCCCATAAAATTACTGGCCCCCTGACCTTATAGAAGTTTGACTTTTCATGAATTCTCGAAGCAAAGGACTGCTACTTTAACTGTTTCAAAAGGTTGATTTGTTGTGTTTACGCTTGACTAATGTCAATGTGGTGAAAATCTCTATTGTCACCTTACTTTGAATTAAAAAAGTAATGAAATTGAAAATGCTTCGAAGATAAATCTACGTATAACAAGGACATTAAACTATTAACATTTATTTATCTATCACACTCCATGTTAATTTAGTTGTCAATCACCATCAATTTTCCGCAGGTGGATAACTTTATCAGCATATTAAATAGTGTTCAGTTTTCAGTTTTATTTTCACTTATAACAGAACAATCAATATTTCAAAAATTATGACAAATAATCACAGAACTCAGTAACATTGCTTTAATGCATTTTGCAAATCATCACTTCAACTAAGGAGGAATGTATCGAATTATTTGCTGTAAACCGTAAAAACGAAAGGATCTATTGAGAAGCAGAGCCTGTGTAATAAATATATAATATATATAAGAAGGAAAATAAAAAAGGAAAAATAAAATATTAATATGAAAATGCGTAATGACATAATCATAACACAACAAATAACATAACTGTAAATTCATCGAGGATTAAAGCAAGGATGTCTGTTATCGATGTGGCTACCTCCCCCATTCTAAAAAGTTAATTTAAACTTCTCATTAACCCTTGGGTGAATTTAACAAAGGCAGGAATCATCACAAAGTGTTCTAAAGATAATTTAAACCGATTAAATTTCTATATAGGAAATTTAATAATAGGTTGCGCGCAGATCTATGAGCGAGTATACGCGCTATATCCTGTCGCCAAAAGAAAAGGGGACCCAACAAAGAAAATAGGGTGTAAGTTTTCATCATTTATGCATCCTCTGTAATTTTGCTAATCAACTGATCATGTATTTGCCTTTGTATGATCTATTTCATGATCTATCTCATGATCCATTTCATATTGAAGTAAGATATTATGCTTTCTGGTTCAGTAATTATTTCAGAATGAAATTTACCTTCAAGACTTATTAGTATGCACGGTGCTTAAAAATAAAGTAAATAATCTGCTTTCTGGTACATTAATTTCATTTGATTTTGTAGCTCTTGAGCAAGATTTTCAATCGGCGTGCAGGAAGATGATTTTAGTTACATGAAACTTATTTTAAAAACGTTGATTTTGTGAAAAACAATTATCAAAAACGGTTAGAGCATGTAATTTCATGAAGAAATATCATTAAAAAATATTAGTGACTTTCTTTCTGGGGTAGTTGCGGGGGGGGGGGGGATTTTACAGGGGGTAATTGTCCTTGGGAGTTGTTTTCCGGGGGTAATTGTACTTGGGGGGTAATTGCCCTGGGGCGGGGGTAATTGTCCTGGGGCAGGGGGTAGTTTTACGGGGGGTAATTTTCCGGGGGGTAATTGTCCTTGGGGAGTAGTTGTCCCTGGGGGGGTTATTTTCCGGGGGATAATTTTCCAGGGGGTAATTGTCCTCGGGGTGGTTGTCCGTGGGGGTTATTTTCCGGGGGTAATTTTCCAGGGGGTAATTGTCCTGGGGGGGGGGGGAGGTAGTTTTCCGGGGGGTAATTTTCCGGGGGGTAATTGTCCTTGGGGGGTAGTTGTCCCTGGGGGGGGGGGTTATTTTCCGGGGGGTAATTTTCCAGGGGGCCCAGGTCACCCCAAACAAAAATAATAATAAATAAATAAATACAAAAATGCCTAGCTACGCCACTTACCCTTTCGTCCCCGTGTGTTTTTAATGCATAATTATTCAAATCTCCTATTTATTTTGCACAAATAATGATTTCCTTGTCGAAAGCTTTTTTTAGATACTGTTTTATTATATTTTCTACATCTTAGACAAAAGAAAAACGAAAAAACCAGCAAGAGTACATTTTTCATAAATTTCTAAAACGTCTGTTACTAAAGTCTACTCAACACACCCATTCGAGGAAAGCCCCCCCCCCCCCCCCAGTTGTCTCGAAGGGGCGCGTTCATTGAACTTCTCGCTGGGAACGCGTCCATTCGAGATAACCGGGGGGGGGGGGCCTTGTTTCGAAAGGGTGTGCCCGTTCCCGCAACCCACCCATTCGAGACAAGCCGAAACAAGAAACGATGGGAGAACAAGGATGAGAGAGCGACGGCAAACTCATTTAGGCCTATTTCTTATCAACTATCAAACAAAATGTAGCTTGGCAGACGCTTACGGCAAAAATTCATCGTGGGGCGGGGGGGGGGGGGGGGGGCTTCTGGGGATCGGGCCATAAAAGGACTAACGATCGATAAACAGGAGGGTAAGAAGTATCTAATGCCAACTGCTAAGTGTGATTGCATTTTTGCACCTCAATGGGCCATTTTTTGGTTTGTTTGTTTTTTGTTGCTGTTTTTGCTTTCTGAAACCATCGATCCTCATTCAGACCATGCATATCACTATCCCTGTTTATAAATTGGGAGTAAGCGGAGCGAGTGAAGACATGGCCAATCTCTTTCGTAATAGAAGTGTTAGTTTATCATAAAACTACGCTACGTAACTATACTAATCAAATTGTGAAATGCATATCATAGTTTAGGGGGCTTTAGCATTTTTTTTTGTGGGGGGTGATTTGAGTCCACAAGCAAAGCCCCTTCTCCGTAGAACATCGCCTTCGGTCCTATAACATCAGCAGAAACAAGAGAGATTCAGATTTAGAGTGTTATTGATTGAATTCCTAACATATTGGGCTATTCTCGATTTCATTCATAAGAACAAAAATGGGATATTGGAAAATACACCCCCCCAAAAAAAAAATAAAAAATAAAAAATAAATAAATAAAAAAATCAGCATCATACATATTTTCATTATTGCTTCCTCTGCTGAATTGTTTTTTGTATAAAGGAGTAGAGTTATTCACATTTTATTGAACTATATTAGTCGCCGTACTTTACAAATGATAAACTGAGTCCAGCTTTGGTTCTAACGGTTTCAAAAGCATGAATGGATTTCCTGTCTTTTCATTGCAGATGAGAACAAAGGAAATACGAACAAAGGTCGCCAACGCAAATTCAGATAATCCCCCATTTTGTCAATGGAGCTCCAATCCAAACAATCCAGGGGGCGGACACTTCCCCGTTTTGTGAAGGTCATAAATGTCTAAAAGTATAACTCAGCAAGAGGATCTAAGATAATAAAACACTCATCGATTACTTTCTTTTCCAAAGGCGGATCAAAGTTGGTGGGTGTAGAAAAGAATAATACCGAATATATATATATATATATATATATATATATTGTACCAGCGTACCACTTATAACAGAGGAATTATTACATTTTCCCCTATTTAGACTTTAGAAGTTACCGATTCATATGGTTTAAACTGTGAATTCATTAGTCTTCCGACCGCTTCATACGAGCTTATAATAATAAGAGAAACGTCGTTTTGTTTTGTTTTTCTTATCTTTTATTTTGTAGCTGGAGCTCCCTGGAGATACGTTGCCGCAGCAGGCAGTGGATGTGGATGCTCTGGTACCGGGTAGGCCCTGCTACTCCGACAAAATGTTTTGAACAGATGTATGTAGACTTTTTATTGTTATCCACACCAAAGTCTTTCCTTCCGCATGCATACTTTCAACCAAATTTTGCAATTAAGGCGCCTTACGAAAAGTTTTGACAGCGTTTTAGCCGCCGCCAAAGTTGAAAAGGCCGATTTGAGTCATTTTCTCCCGGATCTTGCCATATCCCTCGGCGCCTCAAAGAAGTCGCCGTTCCGCTGGATTAGTGCGAGCTTTTAAAAGTTAAGAAACCCGCGCGGCGATTCCTTCGATTTCGCCGACTTCCTGTTCTTTATTTTTGTTCTGCCTTGAAGGAAGTTGTATATTTAGTGTTTTGAAAGAGCGCCACTTACGGTTTAAATGGTGACTCATTCTGTTCGCCCTTAAGCAATGCCAAATCACTTTATCTCCAGAAGTAATTTCCGATAGTTGCTTCGCTTTCCAAATGGTCAGTTTATTCACGTTGTTATCATTTTTGCTTATTTTCTTCCGAAAAAGTACGAATGTATTAAAGTCTACGTCAAAGTACCGTACGTATCAGTTGCCATAGTTTTCTGAGAAAAAAAACCCACCTAGGTTTGTGCCATGACAAAGTCGGCCCTAACATTTAATTTTCCCACATCGAACCCACCACCAAAAAATATTGTAATGATAAACGACATAAAAATTTAATACACGAATAGGTAAAGGACGGGGAATACATTCTTGCGCCGGGAAAACTATTCAAAACAATTGCTTTATGTAGTTTACAAGCAATGCAATTATAAATTCACTTTCACATTTTAATAGTTGTATGTAGCCGTCATAGCTGGGGAGTATAAAAAAAAATGAAATTGAAATATCAGAACGAAAAACTTAATGTTCTCACGAGGAGTTAAGACCGGATGTCTGAATATTAATACAACATTACAGTTGCATGGGTCGCGGAACCAGAACTGGGGTTAATCACATTTTATTGAACTATATTAGTCGCCGTACTTTACAAATGATAAACTGAGTCCAGCTTTGGTTCTAACGGTTTCAAAAGCACGAATGGATTTCCTGTCTTTTCATTGCAGATGAGAACAAAGGAAATACGAACAAAGGTCGCCAACGCAAATTCAGATAATCCCCCATTTTGTCAATGGAGCTCCAATCCAAACAATCCAGGGGGCGGACACTTCCCCGTTTTGTGAAGGTCATAAATGTCTATAAGTATAACTCAGATAATAAAACACTCAACGATTACTTTCTTTTCCAAAGGCGGATCAACGTTGGTGGCTGTAGAAAAGAATAATACCGAATATATATATACTTGTACAAGCGTACCACTTATAACAGAGGAATTATTATTGAACATTTTCCCCTATTTAGACTTCAGAAGTTAGCGAAAGTCGAACCGATTTATAAAGTTTAAAATGTGAATTCATTAGTCTTCCGACCGCTTCATGAGAGCTTATCATCTGCGGCAAAAAAAAAACCCATGGGAATATAACACGGAATCCACACGAAACGATTCTGTAAAGATGATTGAAATAATAAGAGAAACATCGTTTTGCTTTTCTTACTACGAAGCTGCAAAAGTTATCAATACTAAATTCTTATACTAATCCTCATTTTCCATATACATCAACAAAATTGAATAACTTGAAAAGGCGACAAAATGGGAAAATACAGAATGGAGAAGCGTAGAAGAAACGACTATACGCTTCGGAGAAGCGTATAGTCTCGCTAAAATAATAAATTCCTATAACAGTAACATCATGATGATATAACAGGCCCGTAACTAGGGGTTCAGGGGGTTCGAAGGCCCCCCCCCCCCCCCCCCCCCCCCCCCCCCGTTGGTGAGCAGAGGTTCGCTTAAAAAAAAAAAAAAAAAAAAAAAAAAGCGAGGGGAAAGATGATGGAAAGGGAAAAATAAAGTGATAAAATATCGGTCTTTCCGTCTATTTAATACATTTTATTTTGATTTTGTCCGGTAACTTCCTAATCTGGCAAATCTATAATTAATCAATGTCGTCTTTTACCATATATTTTCGAATTTTGTACATTATGCCATGTTGCAATCGATTTTCCTTCAAAGCGTCATTCAAAGAATTATTCAAATTTGTAGTATCGCCCCCAAACTGGCGAGCAGAAATCTGCTTCAACAACAACAACAAAAATAATCATTAGGCGAAAAAATTATCCAAAGTGACATCAGAATAGTGAGTTTTAGGTTAAATTATTAAAAACATTTCCATACCAACTGGCTTCGATAGGGGAGAGGCGCACAAGGGGGTCACGTGAAAGGGGAGAGAGGAAGGAAAGTGGAAAATAATGTGAGATAATAACGTTTCCATCCGGGTTTCCAGCCGGGTTTCCTTCAGTTTGAACACTTGCTATTGTCCTGCATCTTAATACTAAGGCCTAGACAATATACGTCTTTGGCCATTCATTTTCGGAATTTATTGTTCATTTTGCTATCGATTTTGTCAAAGACTGAAAGAGTATAGAGAGTTATTCAAATCGTCACCCGCTCGTTGTAAGGTCTTGTCTATGTGACGAATTTGAATGACAATTTCTTGAAATCGACTGCCCAAAGATGGATTTGATGATAAAATTTTGCAACGGATTGCCAGGTCGGACGAATTCGAATAAAATCTGACGAAAATTAATGAGATGTGGAAAAGAGAGAGGGGTATTTCATGTGTCTGTTCACTTTAAAATGAAAAATTGTCCCGCTCTCAAATTGCATGGAGTACTCCTGGCGGACCCGCTCTAGTCATTCATGGCCCTCTAATACAGCCTGTTCAACCGGAGTGCCATGAGCGTATTTTATAAAACATCGACTTCTTGGAAATAACAAGATGCCCCAATATAACACTTGGGGTGATTTGGAAACATTTGGGAGATAGTAAAGTGCGTTTTCGTCGCTCGCTTCGCTCATTCACAAAACTCTGAAACGAGATAGTTTCAGGCAGCGAGAATATTTCCATAGTATATGTTATTGTAATATGTCCATGAATATTCAATGTTATGACAATTTTCGGGCACGTCACCGCCTTAACGCCACCGCGCCCAGAAATTAGGGTTACCTTACTTTCTATATTGAAATGAGCAACAAATTAAATTGCATTTTCCTTCGCTCGCTTCGCTCGCTCGCAAATCTTAGAAATGAGATAGTTTCAGGCAGCGAGGTCCATGAATATTTCCATAGGATGTTATTGCAATATTCAGGCACGTCGTTGCCCTATCGCCATGACACCCGAATACTTGTTAGGTCCACTTTCTTTATTGAAATGCGCAACAGCAAAGTAAAGTGCATTTTTCCTCGCTCGCTTCGCTCGCTCGCAAACCTTATAAACGAGATGTTTCATGCAGCGAGGTCCATAAATATTCAATGTTATGACAATTTTCGGCACGTCACTGCCCTATCGCCATGGCGCCCAGATATTAGGGTTGATTTTCTATAAAAGAACAACAGCAAAGTGCCCCAATGGCGCAAATATTCGCTTCAATTCCTAAAACTTTATTAATATGAATGATTCCTGCATATGGCAGCTAGATGACCGGAGATATAGCTTTACATTTCACCTATTGGTGACTAATGAAATAAAATTTTGCCATTTAAAAGTACATTTTTATTTTCCTCTCGCTCGCTTTGCTCGCTCGCAGTATTTGGAATCCAACACAGTGGTAGTATATTTTCGGGCTTCACATTTGACCCACCCCCTGTCAAATTCTGACTACGCTCATGCCCATATCCTTGTAGGGGCACATCCCCTGACCCGACACCCCTACTCGGTCGCTTCGCTCCCTCAGAAAGGTCCGCTTTTTCCAATGTTGAACCCCCCCCCCCCCCCCCCGCAAAAATCCTAGTTACGGGCCTGATGATATAATAATGACTACTAATGAAATATTGTTTGAAAGAAAATATGAAGGATAAGACCGGAAAATAAGAATGAAAGTAAATGACTTTTTTCATGGTCTACTGTATGGGATTCCTGACTGTCAAATATCGAGACTGCAAAGAGTTCAAAACACTTGTGCAAGGCTGATTAGTGGCTGTTCCAAATTCACCCGTATCACCCCAATTTTGAGAAATCTGCATTGGCTACCTGTTCGCCAAAGAAAAACTTTCAAAAGCTTGCTTATTGTATATAAGGCGCTTTATGGTCAAGCTCCTATGTACATCAGAGAATTGCTGAATCTCAGAGTCAATCAACATAGTCGAAACCTGCTCAGTTCCCAAGATGATACTCTGCTTCTCCAAATTCCATTCGTAAAAACAAAAGTAACACTGGGTGATCGTTCATTTGCTTGTGCAGCCCCTAAACTCTGGAATTACTTGCCATTGGAAGTCAGGAAATCCCCATCTGTGAATATGTTTAAATCAAAACTCAAAGCATATCTATTCAATTAATAACAAGCATATCAGGAGCTCATGCAGCGCAGTAGAATATATACAAATTGTTGGATAGTTACTGCGCTTTATAAATTTATTATTATTATTATATTATTATTATTATTAAATCAGATTGAATCAGCATCAGGCGAATTGTTTAAATACTTATAAAGCAATAAATAAAAAAAAATATGATATGCAAATACGTTTATGGGTTATTGTCGCAATAATGTCTTAGGAAAATAAATGAATAATACATTAAAAAACAGAATTGTGAGGATAATAGATATGGCCGGCGGAGCCGGGGGCCTCCGATATTTTTTCATCGGACATAGAAAATGTGTTTTTAAAAACATTTGACCCCCCCCCATGTGTGTGATGTCCTTTGAACCGTTTTTTTTCGGGGGGAGGGGGGGGGGGGGGGCTTGCCGGGAATGTCGACAACGGCGACGATATTGGACTTTTTTTGGGGTTGTCAACAAAATTTTTGTCGGGAATGTCGACGACGGCGGAGACTGGGCCCCTTTTTTATAGCACAATAGTAACATTCCCTGCATGGTTACAATATTTGGGCCCCACCAATCTCAAAAACGTTCGACTGGCCCTGATAGAGAATGTGGTAGACGAAGAAAAAAGGAAACAAAACAAGGGAGACAAAACGGAAGGATAAGATAAAGGTATAACTATGATAAATGAAGAAATATGGGGTAAAATGAAAGAATAGCACTAGGATAAACGACGAAAAAAAGAAGAAAAAAATAAAATTTACGAAAAAAAGGCAGACATGAATCATGTGAATAAGTGAGATATAGGAAGAACGATAATTCAAAATTGATTAAAAAAACTCAAAACAAAAATAAAAACAAAAAACAAAACAAAATAGGGGGTCAAAGGGAGGAAAAAGGACGAATGGGAGTAAAAGTATTTACTCTGGGAAAAGAATACAGGCAGACAATTAGGATGAAACAGATGCATTTCATGGAGATGGAGGAACAAAAGTGTGGTGGAATTTATATGTCGTCGGCACTAGCCAATAAGGAAACAAGAAAATGAATAATGCATGAGGTATCGCGCAGTTTCGTGCACCGAACACTATGAATATTCAGTAAGCCAGCGACAAAAGCGACCAAGGCGCTGATTGGCTATGAACACAGTAGACCACACCCGCTTCTTGACAACGACACTTCGTTGAGCTTGCCAGGAATTTCACCGTTCGCAGCAGGGGGAATCGCACTGCACTTTTCCTTCTTCAACGGGTTAATATAATTCCGAATTACCCAATAAATGTGGTTGACATATAGAACGAAAAGGTTAAAAATATAGGGCAAAGCCAAAAAAGAAAGAAAGGCTACTCTTTCAACACAGGGGCCGCGGAGCGTTTTTGAAAGTGTGTGTGTGTGTCTTCGAGGGGCTGATTTGATTTCACTCATTAATGATAATTTATTAACCTAATTCAAACATATTATGAAACGTGTCTACTCAAAAAAGTGTATGTGTGGGTGGGTTGGGGGGGGGGGGGGCTGCAGTCCCAGGCCCCGCCCCCAGTTCTGGTTCCGCGACCCATGCAACAGTAATGTTGTATTAATATTCAGAAATCCGGTCTTAACTCCTCGTGAGAACATTAAGTTTTTCGTTCTGATATTTCAATTTCATTTTTTTTATACTCCGCAGCCATGACGGCTACATACAACTATTAAAATGTGAAAGTGAATTCATAATTGCATTGCTTGTAAACTACATAAAGCAATTGTTTTGAATAGTTTTCCCGGCACAAAAATGTATTCCCCGTCCTTTACTTATTCGTGTATTAATTTTTCTGTCGTTTATCATTACTATATATTTTTGTGGTGGGTTCGATGTGGGAAAATTAAATGTTAGGGCCAATTTTGTCATGGCACAAACCTAGGTGGGTTTTTTTTCTCAGAAAACTATGGCAACTGATACGTACGGTACTTTGACGTAGACTTTAATACATTCGTACTTTTCGGAAGAAAATAAGAAGCAAAAATGATAACAACGTGAATAAACTGACCTTTGGAAAGGGAAGCAACTATCGGAAATTACTTCTGGAGATAAAGTGATTTGGAATTGCTTAAGGGCGAACAGAATGAGTCACCATTTAAACCGTAAGTGGCGCTCTTTCAAAACACTAAATATACAACTTCCTTCAAGGCAGAACAAAAATAAAGAACAGGAAGTCGGCGAAATCGGAGGAATCGCAGCGTGGGTTTCTTAACTTTTAAAAGCTCGCACTAATCCCGCGGAACGGCGACTTCTTTGAGGCGCCGAGGGACATGGCAGGATCCGGGAGAAAACCACTCAAAATTTGCGCTTACATTTCAAGAGAATTGCTGTAACTATCCAGCAGGCACTTTGATTTAACATTTTGGCGATTATCTCGATGAAAAAAAAGGAATTTCCTCGCCAAGCCGATCTTCCCCGTACTGTACCGTCGATTCAAATGACTTGATCGGCTCGGCGAGGAAATTCCATTTCTTCATCGAAATAACCGTCATATCGTGAAATCAAAGTGACTGCTGGATAGTTACATCAATTCTCTTGAAATGTAAGTACAAATGTTCATCTTACTTGCAGAAATTAAGCGATGCGACCGACCAAACTAATTCCATGGGCGAAGAAGATTTTGGTTTAGTTGTGCCTGGAGCTCCAAACGCTTCTGGAGTTAGCGGCAACGGAGCTTGAGCAGCGACTGGCTGCTAAGCCATACGCCCAAGTCCAAGCGATAGACCATCGATAGCACCCCGACCACAGAAGCGAAACTTGTGCCCAAGGTCGAGAGCGTGGTACCAGAAAATAAAGCCCATATTAACGAAAGCCAAAAACCAGAAAATGCGTTTGGAGAATATGGTAATTAATATTTAAATCTCTTATTTCTTTTTGTCATGAACCCTATAAAATCCCGAGAAAAGGTATATTCTAGAGGACTTTCCCTCCCATTCGGGCACTCTCGAAACGGCGTGGATAATAGAAAGCCAGTAGAAAGACAGTAAGACAGAAAGACAGTAAGAAAGCTATCCAAACAAAATCATAAGTTGAGCAAGGTAAATAGTGAAAATACGAATTAAATAAAAATACGAGGTAACGGAAATCGGCGCGGCCCGAATCTAATATGGCGGATCTAATATGTCAAAGCTTGGCCAACCTGGTTACTATTACTAAGCATTACGTCATTGAGCTCGCATCAATGAAACTGGGCTATTTCAAAGAGATAATCACATTTCTAGTAAGTTCATGTTCTGCCCTTTCATATGACACCTCAATCGGGAAAAATGAGCCAGGGATGACAAAGCTCTGTTTATGTAAATTGATGCTTACATTTGCAAGATTTGTGAAACGAATACGTTTGCACTGGCTGCCTGGCCTAGCAATAAACAACAAGACAAAGGACTGATCGTCAACAAAATGGAGTGCTAAGTACAAAATGATTGATAGTGAGGTAGTTTTCATTATTAAACCCACTTGACCATGCAAGGAGTATTTCTGGTAACAGAATGGAGACAATCTTGGAGCCTTTAAGGCTTGGGATTGGGGGTTAAGGAGAGTGACTTTACTTCTCCAAGACGTCCCTTATCGGGGCCCCTCCCTCTGCGGTGGTCATTTTGCCGCAGCTTTTCAGAGGGAAATCGTTGCTCAGAAACAGGCTGCCGCGATGGCCAAGCTGTTTCGTGCTCCCCACCGGCCAACGAGGGCCACTTTCCGACAGAGGGTTATTGCTCCCACTTCGGGACAACACCGTCGGGTATCTGTGTCTTTTCCTGCTGCTACTCCGCCATACCCTCCTCGTGGGAGGGGTGGATGCGGCAGGGCTCCTTTGAGAGGCAGTAGTGGCTCTCAGCGGAGCAAGTCGAAGTCTGGTTCGCAGGCAATGCCTAGCTTTTGACGGACTTTCCCCAGCGCTTGTTCACTCCGACATGGTTGGTCGACTTCAACCTTTTCTCCCAGCTTAGGAGGCCTTCTTCGGAGACGCCTTCGTGTGCTTCGTAGTGCGCGACGGATTCTTTATAGAGAATAAAGCAAAATACCCACATAAAAGGTTTTGAGGTTCGCTCAAGCAACCCAGCAGTTAGCGACGACAGCATTGTTATATCACAATTAGCCGATGACACTGTCATTTTCTCTCTTCGCCCCGCTCCCCGGACGGGCCATAAGAACTCGACCACCTTCCATGTCTGCCCAGGCTCGTCTCGCGTTTCTCACTTTCTCCGATTTTCATTGTTCCCAAGCGCTCGGGGAAACTCCGATTGTTCTTGAAAAGGATTTTTCACCGGTTCATTTCCGGATGGAAACTCTAGCTTCAATTCTCCCGCCGATCAAGAGAGAGGATTACGCAATCTCTATAAATCTCAAAGATGCGTATTTCCATATCCCTATTCATCACAATTCTAGTAAGTTCATGTTCTGCCCTTTCATATGACACCTCAATCGGGAAAAATGAGCCAGGGATGACAAAGCTCTGTTTATGTAAATTGATGCTTACATTTGCAAGATTTGTGAAACGAATACGTTTGCACTGGCTGCCTGGCCTAGCAATAAACAACAAGACAAAGGACTTCATGCATGCCTGATGTTCAACAAAATGGAGTGCTGAGTACAAAATGATTGATAGTGAGGTACGTTTTCATTATTAAACCCACTTGACCATGCAAGGAGTATTTCTGGTAACAGAATGGAGACAATCTTGGAGCCTTTAAAGAGGAGAATTAACACTAGAATATAAATTTTCATATGTTAAACGGTGTAATATATTCTAAATCATTAGCCTGTATCACTTTAGAATTAAAATATAAGAAAAGGGTTTAAATCAAGACATTCTAGCATACGGTATCATCTGCTTACAGTTTACATGGGGGCTGCCATTTTCTTGGTGATATGGAGTTGTACATGAACCATTGGAAACCGTTCCAGTCAGGAAGATATTTTTAATCCTCGAGCTAAATTGCTTCTCTTCATTACAAAAAATCCCCGTATATGATGGAAAATACATAACAGGCGTATACATATATTCTAAAATTTGAAATTTATGGATTTCTTTTTAAATTCTCTGGTTTTGCTAAATAGAAATCGATTTCTTGAGCTTGCCTGGCAGAGCAGAACATAATTTATACAACGCGCATTCTGACTATTGAAGTCCATTATCTCAAAGCAGGTGAATGCATAGTTTCTCACTATTGACGCTCGGGAAAGTTATCATCCATAAATTTGAATTAATTTGCTCCGTCGCGTACGTCATAGTATCAAGAAAATAGATGTATATTTAGTAAAATAGTAATTTCAAAGAAATATAAAACACATTGTCGTTTTTAGAATATATGTATATATCTGTTAAATATTTTAAATCTTAAATGGGATTTTGTATCAGGAAGAAAGACAATTTTGCATTCGGATTAAAAATATCTTTATGTACACATCAAGAAAATGGCAGCCCCCAGGTATCGCTAGCAGACGATAAATTTTGCTGAGAAAATCTTGATTTATACCCATCTCGTATATTTTAATGCAAAACTACGTGGGACAACAAGAAGGAATAGATTATATCTTTGAATATAAGCATATTTATATTTGGAGGTTAATTCCCCTTTAAGGCTTGGGGTTGGGGTTAAGGAGCGTAACTTACCTCACTTCTCCAAGACGTCCCTTCTCGGGGCCCCTCCCTCTTCGGTAGACATTTTGCCACAGCCTTTCATAGGGAAATCGTTGCTCAGAAACAGGCTGCCGCGATGGCCAAGCTGTTTCGTGCTCCCCACCGGCCAACGAGGGCCACTTTCCGACAGAGGGTTATTGCTCCCACTTCGGGACAACACCGTCGGGTATCTGTGTCTTTTCCTGCTGCTACTCCGCCATACCCTCCTCGTGGGAGGGGTGGATGCGGCAGGGCTCCTTTGAGAGGCAGTAGTGGCTCTCAGCGGAGCAAGTCGAAGTCTGGTTCGCAGGCAATGCCTAGCTTTTGACGGACTTTCCCCAGCGCTTGTTCACTCCGACATGGTTGGTCGACTTCAACCTTTTCTCCCAGCTTAGGAGGCCTTCTTCGGAGACGCCTTCGTGTGCTTCGTAGTGCGCGACGGAATCAAGCAAAATACCCACATAAAAGGTTTTGAGGTTCGCTCAAGCAACTCAGCAGTTATCGACGACAGTATTGTTATATCACAATTAGCCGATGACACTGTCATTTTCACTCTCCGCCCCGTTCCCCGGAGGGGCCATAATAACTCGACCACCTCCCATGTCTGCCCCGGCCCGTCTCGCGTCTCTCTCTTTCTCCGATTTTACATTGTTCCCAAGCGCTCGGGGAAACTCCGATTGTCCTTGAAAAGGATAAACCAATCTCTATAGATCTCAAAGATGTGTATTTCCATATCCCTATTCATCCCGCTTCAAGGGATCTTTTGGGATTCTCTTTTTTTCCCCGAAACCTTCCGGTTTCGTGCTCTTCCCTTCGGGCTGCGTCCAGCCCCTCGGGTCTTTACGCGGGTAGTGGCTACCCTGGCAGCCGTGGCCTTCGTCTGTTTTGCTATCTGGACGGTTTCCTATGTTTCCTAATAAACTGGGAGAAATCAGAGCTGATCCCTACACGCCGAACATTTTTTTTTCTGGGGCAGTGTTAATATAGACGATTCAATATTCTTTAATAATATTCTTGAAATACTTAGTACTTTTGATTGCGAGTCTATAGTATGGGGCGGAGATTTTAACTGTGTATTGGATTTAAATTTAGAAAAGGGTTTAAAAAGGGTGGTCGTCATATTACACATGCTAACAGTGTTAAATGTATATATGACATAACTGACGAATACAATATTGTGGATGTTTGGCGATTTCAAAATCCCAATTTGTCTCGCTTTACTTGGCACTTAGGAGATATATTTTGCCGGTTAGACTTCTTTCCCATTTCAAATGATTTGGTTGTACAAACGGATAAATGTATTATCTCTCCAGGATTTAAAACAGATCACTCGGCCATAAGCTTGTACTTAACTCCACTGAATGAAATCAGGGGTCGGGGATTTTGGAAATTTAACACATCGCTACTAAATGATAAAATATTCGTTGAACTCATTCGTAATTGTATTGCAGAAAATAAATTGAATTATGCTAAAAGTTTAGATCCAAATACATTCTGGGATTTTTTAAAATGTCAGATGAGATCACTGTCAATATATTATTCAAAAAACAAATCTAAAGAACATAAAAAATATGAAAAAAATCTTGGTTGAAAAATTAAGTAGACTAGAAACAAAGTATGATACACATCCTTCCGTTTTCCTTTTAGATATGATTAAGCAATGTAAAGAAGATCTAGAATTACTATATAAAAGGAAAACGGATGGTGCTATTATTAGATCCAAATCAAACTGGATTGAAAAGGGAGAGAAAAGTACTCGATATTTTTTGAATTTAGAAAAAAGAAATCAACGGCAAAAATTAATTACAAAAATCTATAATGGAAAGAGGGAAATTGTCGAAGGTATACAACCTATTATCCATACAATCAAAGAGTCTTATGAGTCAATGCTCTGTTCATGTGGTCCTCCTGTAGTCTGTTTTAATGATACTTTACCTCAAACATGTCAAGCATATAAGCTATCAATGAATGAAAGAAAACAGTGTGATGGTTTGATAACGATGAAAGAATTGATGGATACACTGAAAACAATGAAGAATAACAAAACTCCTGGTACTGATGGGTTTCCGTGTGAATTTTATAAGTTTGTCTTCAAAGATCTAGGGGAAATACTATTAAAGAGTTTTAATTTTTCCTTTCAGTCTGGTAAAATGTCTTTAGAACAGAGAAGAGCAATTATAAATCTTATTCCTAAAAAAAGTCACGATCTGTTACATTTAAAAAACTGGCGTCCGATTTCTATTTTAAATACGGATTACAAAATACTTACTAAATGTCTTGCACAAAGATTAAGAAAAGTATTAGATAAGATTATTAGCTCTGATCAAACAGGTTTTATTAAAGGTAGATATATAGGGGAAAATATTAGGCTTGCATTAGACATGATAGACTACACAAATAATAATTAATAGACATTGAAAAGGCGTTCGTATATAAGTTAGAATGGTCTTATATGTTTCAAGTTTTAATTTTTTATAACTTTGGTGAAATTTTTATAAAATGGATTAAAGTTATATATACAGACATATATTCTTGTGTCATTAATAAGGGGCACGCTTCTGAATTTTTTGATATTACTCGCGGTATTCGTCAGGGCTGTCCCCTTAGTCCTCTGCTTTTTATAATTTGTCATGAATTAATGAGTTTGTGTATTAAAGGTGATCCGGACATCCAAGGTATTATGATAAATGATGTTGAAATTAAAACCAGTATGTATGCTGATGATACTACATTTTACGTAAATGATGTGAAATCTCTTACCAGAATTTTCCTTTTTTTTGATAAATTGAGAATATATTCTGGATTACATATAAATCGCAATAAATCAGAAATCATAGCATTAGGGTATTACAAAGCCCACCCTCCAGATATTTACATGACAGATCTGAAATATTCAAATGGCCCATTCCATTCATTGGGAATACAGTTTTCTTATGATGTAAAAGATTTTTGTATGCTTAATTACGTTCCTAAACTTGAAAAATTAAAAAGAACTTTAAGAATATGGTCTCAAAGAGACCTGACTCCTTTGGGCAAAATAACTATTGTTAAATGACTGGGTATATCCCAACTAATTTTTTTATTATCAGTTCTACCAAAACCCCTTGAATCCTTTTTGGAGGAATTGGAGTCTATCATTTTTCCGTTCATATGGGACAGAAAACTAGACAAAATTAATCATAAGACAATGATTGGGGATTATGAATCAGGGGGTTTAAAAATGTTACAAATACGAGCAATTGTTATGGGTTTAAAAATTGCATGGTTTAAAAGATTTTTAAATGATGACAACAAAGGTAATTGGAAATGCTTTTTCAGATTGTTTATGAAGGGTCTTGGTGAAGATCTTTTTTGGTATTGCAATATTAAAAATAACGAGAAATCTCTGCAGGTGAATAATACTTTTGTGAAAGAAATATTACAATCTTGGTGTGAATTATCATTTCATGAAAATCCTCCAAAAGAATATATTCATAATCAAATTATATGGAATGATTCATGCATTAAGCTAAATGGTTCTATAGTCTTTAAAAAGGACTGGATAAACAGAGGTATTAATCGAATTAATCATTTATTGAAGCAAGATGGTAATTTCCTTACATATTCTGAGTTTGTCGATAAGTTTAACTTGCATTGTAACTTTCTTGATTATTATTCAGTTATATCTGCTATTCCATTAAAGTGGAAAAATATTTGCAAAGAACCTGCTACAAAAGATGTAAATTACCAGGAAGAAATTATTCATAGCATAAAAAAGGTGACAAAAGTTTGTAAACTTATACATAAGATGTATGTTGATAAAATATTTAAAACTCCAATTTCACAAAATAAATTGGAAGATATTGTTTCAGAGCCCATAGTTAACTGGCGTAAAATTTATATAATTCCTTTTAAATGTACTTTATCCACAAAGCTACGGTATTTGCAGTATAAATTAATCCATAACATACTCGGTGTTAAAGCAAGTTGGCATTTCCCTCTCTGATTTATGAACTTTCTGTTCAGCAAATACTGAACCATTGCTCACTGATTTTGGGAATGTCCCTTAACTCGTAGGTTTTTGGATGATTTTGAAAAATATACCCTTAAAATTTAAATTAAGCTAACTTTTAATGATTTTGTCTTCGGCATACCAGGTGGTAATTGCTCTGCAATAAATTTTGTTATTTTGTATGCAAAATGTACATTTTCAACTAAATATTTAAACGGCTCTTTATCATTTTCTTCATTTCAAAAGAAATTTGTAAAATCAGCACTGATTTTCTTATTTACTATATAAATCTATATACCTACCTATTATGCTAGTAGTCTTTACTACGCGATCCCTTCGAGAACTTAACACAAATGAGTCACAATATTGTGCGCACCCCCCCGTAATCCTATTGTTCCCCTTCCCCACTCACGCGCGGCAACACGCAACGGTCATCTTCCTCTTTTGCGAGCAACCCCAAGTAGAGACATGTTGCTTGCAAGGTGAGGGGAAGGGGTTTATGCACGCTTGGGCTAAAATCACTTGGTCTAATTTCCAGATGGGCTACCTTCATTCGGGCTAAACCCTTTTGGTCCACTCTTCATTTGGTCTAATTTGCACTTGGTCTAATAGCCAGAAGGTCTAATGACCACTTGGGCTAATTATCACTTGGTCTAATTACCATTTGGTCTCATTACCATTTCGTCTACTTTATTTTGTTGTCACTTGGTCTACTACCAGTTCGTCTAATGTCAGTTTGTCTAATTCCCAGTCAGTCTAAAACTAATTGGTCTACAGGCATTTCGTCTAAAATCCACTTGGTCTAGTATCCATTTGGTCTACGTAGCATGTATATGGTCTAATGTGCAGTTGGTCTAACTTTCATTTAGTCCATTTTCCATTTAGTCTAATTGTCAGTTGGTCTAAATGCCAATTTGTCTAAACATCACTTTGTCTAATTATCAGTAAGGCTAATTGCCTGTTGGGCTATTCCCTTTTCGTCTACGCACCTACCAACAACACTATGCGTCATTTTGTTGGCCATCCCTGGACAGGTTGTGGCCAGAGCTTTTTGAAAGGGTCTAGGGGCGGGGGTTGCTGTCTTGACTCTACTCTATCCTGAGCTGAGGTCAAAAACAAAAAAAAATACTGATATCTGTTAGAAAAAAAGAACAAAAAATGGTGAGAGTCTATGTTCTCTAGTTTTGTACGTAATATAATATTATTGTACACAATTTATATTGTGTCAAACTATCCAATACACCGCTGTGGGGCTGCATATTTTTTTAATATTATGGTATATACTCTATTGTTAAAGTATTTACATAACAAATCAGGAAAAAAAAACTATATATGTACGATCTTTTGTAAAAAATTGTTATGTTGATGATAAATAAAGGAATCCCCTGGAAGAAAAAATAAATAAATAAAAATTGCTGCTCGGTCGCTTCGCCTTCTCGCATAACATAATGTGACTCGGGGAGGGGGTGCAAATTCACTGTTTGCCCAGGGCGTCATAATACCTATAGATACGCCACTGCCTTAAAAGAAGAAAAAGAAGGCAGTGAACAAGTATAAAAAGCGGCATTTTTGTGGGTAGCAGGAGACACTTTTGGGGTGCTTGGAAAGGTGAGGGGGGGGGGGGGGGCATTGTGCCCCCTGCCAACGAGTTAATTTACGTTTTAGATGAACAAATAATAATAATAATAATAATAATAGTTGCATACTCTTCTTTCTTTTTCTTCTCCTTTTTTTTTTCGTTTTTCCTCTCTCTCTCTCTCTCTCTTTCTCTCTCTCTCTCTCTTTTGGTCACTTGAAAAATCATAGGGGCAACCGCCCCCTGCCCCCCGCCCTGTAGCGCCGCCCCTGAAAAAAAGCAGTTTGCATAGCTGAAAAGAATCTGGGAAGCTTAATGGCAGAATATTTAGTTCTTGATATGACAAAGTGTGACACCTTTCAGCAGGAACTTAGCGAGAGCTGGGGACACAGTGCCCAATTAAATGTTTAATAATATTGCAGCAATTAAGATATCCCCCGCCCGAAGCTTGCTCGGTACGCTCTCTCGCACTCATCTATTGTAACTCATGTCAGTGACATAAAGTCCTATCTATCTCATTTATTGAGAGATTGTGCTTGAAATGAAACGCTTTTATGGCATCTTCGTCATGAAATCACTGTATAATTCAAGCTTCATGCATGACCTTCAACAAGAACATAGTATTTTGGGTTGTTCGCATTCAAGTTAGGAGTAGAGCAGAATTGCATATTAAAAAGATTAGAAAATATATCGAAAACAAGCTGCTGAAAACTGCTTATCCAATAATAGCGAGCCAATGGAGTAAAATGGAGTCAAAAGGGGCCTGAGCTTTCGATCCTAGCAGAATCTTCGTCAGAGGCAAAAAGACAAACATAAAGACCAAGACAAGCATATATATAGACTACAGGCACAAAACAGATTACATGTAACAGAAACTGTAAGGGAGGAGCTGTGGACACAAAACAATGGGAACAAAAGGGGAGTGTTGGGAGTCAAAACCCATGAGTCAAGTGGGTGTGGAGGAGGATTAAAACAAATACAAAGGCGTGGAGATCAAAGGAGAGTAATGAGTGAGGAGCCCCAAGCTCAGGGGTGGGTAACCTGTGAAAGCAAAGGATAAGTGGGGAGGCAACATCAAACAGGATAAGGAACAATGCAAAGACAAGAGAAAGGAATAAGTGCTGTACAAGTTCAGTGCAGTGGAGTGGTAGGGCAGAAAATAAAGAGGGAGTCGAGTTGTTAGACAACAAGTGCAAAATATATGGCATATAAAGTAAAATGCAAATAAAATATATGTGTACATACACACATACATATATATATATATATATATATATATACATATATATACATATATTTGACTAACGGGTACATTAGGTCGACAGTTGACAATACAGTTTATTTCGTCATAATAGAGACCCCTACATTAGGTCGACAGTTGGTACATTAAGTCGACAGTTGGACAAAGAAAAAGAACAAAAACTGTCCTCCTAATGTACCCGATAGGTGTTTATATATATATATATATATATATATATACATATACATATATATCCCTATATATATATCCATATACACATATATACACACACACACACACACACACATATACACATACATATACATATACATATATATTATAATAAATATGAAAATGTAAGAAAGGGGAGTAAAAGATGTATTAATCATTTCCCTCCTGGATATTGAGGCCATGAGGTTGGATGGTGCGAAGACGTCTCATCCAGTACTTCTCCCTGCTGGTTCGGACTGTGTCCGGACGGGTACCTAAAGATTCAATGCCCTGTAGAATCATATCGGTGATGGAATTTAATGTGTGTTAAATACAACGTAACTATTAAAACGCCATTTTCCATTCTTGTCTTCACCATTTATAATTAAGTTTCCCCCTTTTTCTGTGGGTCGTCTTGCCCCTCCTATGAAAATACCCTGGCACCGCCCCTAGCTTTTATTGACTACTTGCACAAACATTTGTACATCGGATCAAATAAGAAACATGAATAACAGATTATCAACCAAACAAACATAATTTGAAGTGCAGTACAAAATCAGGTTCTTCTACTTAAGTCATGAAAGGAAGAGGAGACCTATGAATGATTTAATTACTAAAAAATAATACTAAATACATTGAGTTTAATTAAGTTTAATGAATCATGACAAATAATTAACATATAAAATGTAGGGATATTGATTGATCTTGATATAAGCAACAACAAGGTGAATAACTCTAATAGTGCACATTTACGTAGATGACTTCTTTGAAGTTTCATTTTTTAAAGTTTCATTTCCCGAGTCCTTTCTGAACTTGCTGCTATATGGCCAGAAGAATAAATAGTTATTAGGCCAAATGGTTATTAGACTATATGAAAGTTAGACCAAATGATAAGTAGCCCAACTGGTTATTAGACTAAATGGAATTGGACCAAATGATAGGTAGACCATATGGTATTAGCCAAAGTAGGTGTAGCCCAAATGGATATTAGACTATGTGGCTTGTAGACAAAATGACTGTTAGACTATTTGGAAATAGACGAAGTGAAAATTAGCCGAAGTGAAAATTAGCCCAAATGGGTTTTAGACTAAATGGGGTTAGCCAAACTGTGTATTAGACGAATTGGTTATTAGGCCAAATGGAAATTAGACGAAATGGTAAGTAGACAAACTGGTTGTAGACAAAATGAAGTTAGACCGCGTGGAGTTCGACGAACTGGTGATTAGACCAAGTGGTGGTAGACCAAGCGACGGTGTACCAGGGGAAGGAGGTAGGTATATAGATTTATATAGTAAATAAGAAAATCAGTGCTGATTTTACAAATTTACTGCAATAAATCATATATACCTACCTATTATGCTAGACCAGCGCCAACTCAAAGACCGGGAGGCATGTTTCAAGCAGAAGGGAATAGGATTACAAAGAAGACACAGCGGCCTTCAAGGTGGCTGACGCAAAAATAGCCTCACCTGCAGGGACATCCCTAAGGTAGCAAGAAATGAAGGAATTGGACGAACGCCAATAAGCAGCCTTCAAAATATCATCAAGCGCCACACCTTCAAACAGAGCCCAGGAAGTGCCGACACTACGAGTGTCATGAGCACGAGGCTTACTGTCAGATAAAAGAGCCTCTGTGCCAGCAGCCCTAATAGCCTCGACAATCCATCTAGAAATGGAATCAAGAGAAGGAGGAGAAAACGGCTCTCGAGTGATCAGGAACAACTGATCATCCTTACGATAAGACTTAGTCTTATCAATATACCATTTGAGAGCTCTAACAGGACACCAAACTTTGTCCTCGCGCACTGACGAAAATCCAGAAAGCGGACAAAGAAAAATCTCAACAGGGCCAGAGGAAGCCGTTTGATTCTTGGCAATGAAAGAAGCCTTAGGAATCAATCTAACACATTTTCTCTCCCAGCGAACATGACCAGGAGTAAGACAGAGGGCATGAAGAGTACTGCGCCTCTGCCCAGAGGCAATGGCTACCAAAAAGAGCGTCTTAACCGTAAGATGGTGAAGCGAAGCTTCACCTAACAGCTCAAAAGGAGGCTTCGCCAGGGTTTCAAGACCTTAGGCAGACTCCAAGACGGGACTAACTTAGAACGAGGAGGACGTTTCAGAAAGAACGACCGAATCAAACCACTCAACATCGGGGAATTAGAAATCCCCGAACCATCTGAGAAGCCCGAATGAATGGCCCCGATCGCCGATCGGTAGCCTCGGATAGTAGAGATGGATCTCCCTTTGTCAAATAGCGAGATTAGAAAATCCGCAATTGAACCAATAGGAGCCTTAGACGGGGTTTGATTTCGCTCTTTACACCAAAGGAAAAAGACCGAAAGACGGGAATTATAAATTTCCCTAGTAGAAACTCTACGACTGGACATTAAAAAGTCCGCGGCTCTATCAGAGAGACCCGACTGTCTTGCAGATTCCCCGACAGGGGCCAAGCAGTCAAATGAAGGGACTCCGGACTGTGGTGAAGAATCCCCGAGAGGGGCTGCAACACCAGATCCGCTCTTAACGGAAGAAGGAACGGTTGAGCCGCCAGAAGGCTCATTAGCTCCGGAAAACCAACTCCTCCTGGGCCAAAAGGGAGCTATCACAAGCACCCGAGCCCGATCTTCCCTGATCTTCCGCAAGACTCGCGGAATCAGCTGGAAAGGAGGAAAGGCGAATCCTCGAAGATTCTCCCAACTGAGAGAGAAAGCATCGAGAGCCCAAGCTTCCTGATCGCGAACACAGGAGCAATATTTCGGAAGTTGGTGATTTAGGACCGATGCAAAAAGATCCACTTCCAGAGGACCCAGGCAACTGCGAATGCGGCAAAAGACCCCTGGATAGAGCATCCATTCTGATGGAAGACACCTGCCCCGAGACAGAAAATCCGCAATGAGGTTTTCCTTTTCCGGGGATGAGAGAGGCCACGGGTGTGATCGCCATGCGACGACACCACCCCCACATCTGTGCTGCTAGGGCATTCAGGGTAGCAGAACGAGTGCCTCGCTGCCGATTGACATAAGCCGCCACAGTGACATTGTCCGTGAGGATCAGAACTGAACGACTGAGAAGTCGACTTCTGAAAAGGAGCAGGGTTAATAGAACTGTCATAAACTCCAGGACATTGATATGGGGAAGAGTCCCAAGATGAGACCAATCCCCCGCGACCGTGCTGCCATTGCAATGTCCTCCCCACCCCAACCGAGAGGCGTCCGTCGAAACCGAGATCGACGGAAGGGGGGTACGGAAGGACTTGCCTCGCGCGAGAAACTCCCCGTTCGTCCAACGAGAGAGAACAGACTTGATTCCTATTGGTACTGGAATCCAGACCAACGGAGAATCCTTGCCAGGCTTGTAAAACCTGAGGAGATGTCTCTGAAACGGTCTCATAAGGAGCCGGCAATCCTCCAGAACATCGACTAGACTGGCTAGATATCCCAAGAACTGAGGCCACTGTCTGGCCTTGACCTTTCTGGCCAGCATGAGCTTGCGAGCCGCCGAGACAATGGTGAGAATCCTGTCTCGACTGGGCCGAGCCAACTGATTCCGAATGTCTAACACAGCCCCCAGAAAAACTGGGCTGCTAGTAGGAACTAACTCTGACTTTTCCCAATTTATTAGGAAACCCAAGTCTTGAGTAAGATTGACGAGCAAACGAGTCTCGTCTAACAAACGATCGCGCGACTCCGCTAGGAGAAGCCAATCGTCCAGGTAGCAAAATAGCCGAAGGCCGCGTCGCCTCAGTGAGGCTGCCAGCACGGCTACAACCTGAGTAAAAACCCGAGGGGCTGGGCGCAGCCCGAAGGGAAGAGCGCGAAAGCGAAAAGTCTCTGAGAGGAAGGAAAACCCCAGAAGATCGCGCGAAGCGCGATGAATGGGAATATGGAAATACGCATCTTTGAAATCTATCGAGACCGCGTAGTCCTTCCTCTTGATCAACGGGAGAATGGAGGCGAGAGTCTCCATCCGAAAATGTACTGAAGGAATGAATTTGTTTATTCTTTTCAAGTTCAGTATCAAACGAAGTTTTCCCAAGCGCTTGGGAATAACAAAAGTCGGAGAAAGGGAAAAAGACAGCCAGTCTCTTACCCTTTCTATAGCCCTCTTTTTCAACAGAGATTCGATCTCCGATGAGGCATGAGAACGAGCGAGGGCAGACATGTGAGGTGACCGAGTTCTTATAGCCCCTCCGGGGAGCGGGGCGGACAGATCTATGAAGAATCCGACAAAGAGAACAAAAGCGTCCCCGGAGATGGCCTCCCAAGCGGGGAGAAAGGAACGAAGACGGCCACCTACCAAGTCGCGGACAGAGGCCCGCGTCGACTTAGAGTGAGCGCGAAACTGCGTAATCAAGACAGAGACCTGTTTTCGCGCATCGATTTCTCTTTGAAAAACCGTAGCAAATTGACCGCCAAAAAGCGAAGGACCCCAAAACGGAACATCCCGGAGAAGCGGTGCGATGTCCGACTCCTTAACCCCAAGGGCCGTAAGAACCTAAGACTCTGCGACGGTACATGACCGAGGCAGCTACAATGGAAAGCTGTGACCACTGCAAACTAAACAGGACGCTTAATTAGAAGCGCTGCTTCAATGCGGTCATACTCCAGCTTGAAATCCTCCGCAAGAGAAATACCCTCGGAGGAATCCTGCTGCCTGAACCAACGCGAAGTCGAACCCTGCGCGCGGGCTGACTGAAAATCAGGGAGATATTAGGACAACAAAGCAATCACTTCTACCCCACAAAGGGAGAGCGACTGAGGCTCTGCCTGCCC
Source organism: Heliocidaris erythrogramma (assembly GCA_025617745.1). Taxonomy (NCBI): domain Eukaryota; kingdom Metazoa; phylum Echinodermata; class Echinoidea; order Camarodonta; family Echinometridae; genus Heliocidaris; species Heliocidaris erythrogramma. The sequence goes on along the minus strand of CM046863.1, from coordinate 52,708,951 downwards.
CAGCGATTCGGAAACCGAAGCTTGAGAGGCCGCCTCTAAATCTGGTTCCGCCTGAATTGATCGTGACAAAGGATCACGAACAAAGGCCGAAACAGTCGGATCCTCCCATGGACCACCATAAGTCTCCTCACCCGGTGGAGCCCCGAGGGCTGCGAGAATAGGAGGCGCATGTGATCCCGTCTCAGACAAAGAAGAATCAACCATAAAAGGCTGATTAGTCTCAATGTCCGACCCTAAAATAGGGACAGAAGCAGGGGATGTGGTGCCCGGTACAAGGGACCAACCCTGAGTCTGGGCAAAAGCCCGCATCATGCCGAACATCTCAGCTTGAGAGGCCGGTGGGTTAGCCAAACCCGACGGGCAAGAGGCAGGCAAAGCCTTGCCTCTTTTAGCCCCTTTCTTAGGCTTCTTTTTGGCTGGCTCAACAAGAGCCGAAGCCGAAACCCGCTTTTTAGAGCGTTTATTCGGTTTCGTTCGGATCCCCGAAGCCGCTTCGGAAACACGAACCGAACCCTCCGCTGAGGGACGCTCACCTCCCTCTACGGGAGAAGTGCGCTGAGGGTATGAACCCAAAGACGCGCACAAATTACCCATATCGGCTGAGCAAGAAGATGCAACAGCCATGGGCCGGGCGCTCATGGCGCCCAGTGCGAGGGCGGACCGGGATGACCCGGTATTTGCCCACCGACTACCAAAGGCCTGTGAACTCGCTATTGTACCACTAGAGAGTGGCAATAGGAGAGCACTAGTAGTCGCGCACTCAGGTGACCACACCTGTTGCTCCGTAGAGCGCCCATAAACATGGGCTCCAGTCTTCCCATCAGCTGGCAAAGCAACAGCCCGGGTAGCACTCGTTCCCCCATACGGCGTCGGCCGGGGGCTATTCAATAACCAGGTGCGAGGGCAGACTGGGACAAGGTCCCAGTATTCGCCCACCGACTACTAATAGCATGTGAACTCATTATTGTTCCGCCCGTGGGCGACAATAGGAAAGCACTAGTAATCGCGCACTCAGGTGACCTCAGGTCAGACCGGAAGTAATCGCTCGCTCCGGTGACCGCACTTATGGGCGCTCCATAGAGCGCCCATAATTGTTGGCTCGAGCCTTCCCATCAGCTGGCAATATAGACAGCCCGGGCAGTACTCGCTCCCCCACTGGCATCGGCCGGGGGCTAGGGTTTAAGAACCCAGACCAACATGGGCGGCGCCCATAATTGTTAGCTCGAGCCTTCCCATCAGCTGGCAATATAGACAGCCCGGGCAGTACTCGCTCCCCCATTGGCATCGGCCGGGGGCTAGGGTATGAGAACCCAGACCAACATGGGCGGTGCCAGTGAGCTGCCCTGCAACGGATTTAAGCGAGTCATCGCTACCGCGCGGGAAACAGACGTCCCCCCTCTGGTCTGAACGACCGGGGGATTGGATTCGTGATATCCAAACCACTAGAACCTGACGCCACCCACCCCGAAGCCGTGGGCTTCGGAGTTGACGTCCCAAGCTCAACTAACGCCACCCGCCCCGAAGCCGCAAGCTCCGAGGCTGGCAAAACCCTGCAGGGAAACACCACTGGGCAACTTACCTGCAGCCCTCCTCCTTCCCCCATGTACCGAAGTACTCGGGAGAGTTCTGGAGGGCCGAGTCGTCTTGCTAGACGACTCTTCGGAAGAAGCAGGTCTCCGCGACCTAGCTGCTTCTTCTTCCGAACTCATAACACTGCAATAAAACAGACAATAAAGTATACCAAAATATGAAATACTTTGACTGAGTGCAGGTAATAATAATAATAAATTTGGAGATACGCACAACAAATTTCACAGCAAAAAACCGTGACAACAAACACCGAACCCAAAGGCTCGGTGCCAAACGGAAACACCCGCAAACACACAGATATAACTACGTGGGGCTAACCGTAAAAGTGAAAAATAATTGCCAAGAAAAGGAATCAAAAATCCCTAGCAATCGGCAAAAGTGACTAACAAAACACAAGAGTACTATAATCTAGACGAATATAAGTACCGAAAAGTGCTTTTAAGATGCGAAAAAGCGCGCTGAAAAGATACAAAAAGACCTGATTTCAGGAGCGCCATGACTTGACATCCTAACTCGTCGGGGGCGAGCAAGAAAGAGGAAGATGGCCGTTGCGTGTTGCCGCGCGTGAGTGGCGAAGGGGAACAATAGGATTACCGGGGGTGCGCACAATATTGTGACTCATTTGTGTTAAGTTTTCGAAGGGGTCGCGTGGTCAAGACTACTAGTATAATAGGTAGGTATATATGATTTATTGCAGTAAATTAGAATATCAATACGAGATAGAAGAAACTATGAATATTGTTTATGGAGAAATATTGAATAAAGACTTTCAACAGTTCAACCGCGAACTTGGACGTCCGCGGCCGCTCAGAGCGAACAATTCCGCACGATACGTGTGGGATGTGACTTGGCTATCTAGCTAGGGCCGAAGCACTATAACAACAACAAAAAACTACATCTAAATATTACCATTTCTTTTTATATTTAGATATATATATATATGTATCTCCCTCCACACAGAGTATATGGATCCCATGTACAGCTCCGTAGGCCAGTACCAGCTGGATAAGCCAAGAAACTCGTACAGCTAGGCGAGGACAACTTTGGTCATTTGTACCTGAATTTTTTTATTGTTTACAAAAAAATATTAACTCCAGGGAGCTCCAACGCGCAGCTTTGGAGCTCCCTGGAGTTAATATTTTCTTGTAAACAATTTCCAGTTTTATTTAAATTGCTTACATAGGACCCAAAGAACAACGACCCAAATCAAAATAAAACTGAAAATCAGACTGCCAACTCGGGACCTTAACATGGAATGATGACAAGGACTGATGCAAACATGCCTGGCCCTAGGCCGGACGCTACACGCTAGCTTACGTTAGCTTCCGCTATCGTCTCGCGCCTACAGCGTTCACATGACAATTTGAGAATCACTCTCTCACTCACTTACTCAAACTTCTTCACTACCGGCAAATATTTCAACTATCAAAATAGCACATACAACTGAAAAATATAATATTTTTGATTTTAGGATATAGCTATTACATGTACTTACGGTATTTTCACAAAATTTTTGAAGCACAGAACTTTAGGATTCATTAAAGTAGAACAGTATTGCCGATCACGAAATATGGTGATTTACATATGAATGTAAAGCAGGATGTGTGTTGAATACGTTGGTGTTCATTACTGCCAATATAAATATCATTATATCAATGTAAAAACACATTTTATCAGCCCGTCTCAGATGGCGACGAATTGCGAATTGGCGTTTGCGAACGGAGTGTTTATTGATGACGTCATCGTTGGGTCGTTTTGACGGCGCGCATGCCAGCGCTTATATTGGATGGGCGTGAGAGTGTAGATCATCGGGGTGATAGCTTGTTAGATCTCTAATTATGAAACTACTAATGGCATAACTACTTAAAAGAAACGATTCACACATTTCTTATATAATTCAGTTCTCATGGAAATGGCTGTGGGACTTTTGGAGTGTAATTGTTTGAAGAAAAAGAACGTCCAAAGTCACGAGCTGAGACTTCATCTCCAGACACGGCCCGAGCTCCAGACGTGTCGATACTGAGTTTGATTTTGTTATACTGGGCCTTACTTCTAAATTCCCCTTATTTGATACAGCTACGTGTATGGTGGCATATTGTCATCTATAATTGCTTCTTCTAAAAACTGATATAACTCACATTCTCTCTGGATGAAGTGTCGAAGAAACTTATTTGATTTGACCAGAAATCGAATTTCGCGCATATGTATATAGTTCCGTGTACGCGGGGACCGTACCGGTGAAGAATTGTTCGTCACTGATTTGTTCCTGCAAACAAGATTTATTTTTGTTTTTAACGCACTTATTTACTGCAAATGTCAATGTCAGATTCTATTTAAAAATATTTATATTGTATATAATTTTTAAAAGAACGCAAGGTAAAATTATAATAAATAAATGTGAACATTTCCGGTACAAAAATAAATGTCGTCTCAGCTCAGGTGCAGATCTCGCTATCACTCAGCTCGTACGTGGATAGCGTGCATGCAATGACCTGTTGTTTACGTACATGTACGTGCATGCATGACTGACGGAATTGCTGAATGCTGGTGCTGCTGTTTCGTCTCCGGAATTGCGATTTAGGGTGGCTAATTCTTACATATTTCAGTTATATATTTAATTTTGTGAGTGTGTGGATCGAATCAAGAGTTTGTTTGATGTTGGTGAAGTAGAGGGAAGGGAATATGGCTGAGCGGTCGAGGTCGTCTGACAGTGATTTAGGTTCCGGGATGACGCTCATGCTCGGCAACTTCTTCTCCTTCTATCTCATCGCCCTCGCCTAATTCACCACTATCATTGTCACTGTCTGATACACTATCAACATCTCCTTCTTCCTCTTGGTCGCTTTCGATTTCAAAGTCTAAATCTAACTGAATCTCGTCCATATTTGTGGTGATACTGATCGAGCACATATATCCAAATAGCGTATGCCTAGCGTTTGTACAGCTTTCTCACCACCCGCGCGCGCCAGCACATTGTTGAACGACCCAACGATGATGTCATCATCAAACACGCATTTCAGATTAGTGTTTCAGATACAATATCACGGTGAGATTTTATAAATTTGTATAAGTAATTTATGGCGTCCCAACTACTTTTCCAAACTGAACAATAGTTTAAGACGGTTCTCTGAACCATAACCTTTACAATGATATGAAATTTAACCTTATTCATATCAATACTGTTCTACTTTAACAAGATGGACGATGGCAGGTACGGTCGCGTCGAGTAAGCAAAATTTAAAAATAAGCCAATGCACATGCGCCAAGGCCAAGCTAGTACGTACGGTACGAACGAACGAAGTACATGCACATCTACAATGTAACATCTTAAAGTGTGTGTAGTTGGGTTTTTACAGACGTGTATCAATCAGATATGATTATTTACGTCTGGGGACCACCGACCTTTAACGTCACCATCCGAAAGACGTGACTCAGTCTCGAGCCTGGGTCCGCTGAATCAGTTTATAACTTCCACTGTTAGCTGGATCGATTACAGGCGCACGCCACAACGCCCAGTTAACTTCTTAAAGTTTGAAGACCTGTTTATTTGTGACATTGGCCCCTGGTGTGATTCGAAAGATAGCATTGTGTGAGAACTGTAACAAAATGTTCGAATGTATTATGTGCGTGGCAGCTATGTGTAAGCCAAGTTGGTGTGAAGCAAAACACCCAAATTAACACTCAGTTCAGTGCATGTAAATAAATGATCAATATACCAGTTTATTTACCCGATTATTGCTTTTCCCTTAGGGGACTGGTGACGAGGTATTCAATTACCTTGTTATTAAAAAATGAACTACAATAATACTTGGAATCCAGTCTGTATACTGCTATCAGTGGCGGATGGGGGGGGGCACACCCGTCCCGCCCCCCCCCCCCCATTAGAACATTTTTTTTTCGGGGTGGGGGCTGTGAAAAAAATTGCCCCCATCCCCACGAGCTACTTTTGGAAAGCTGGCGAGACCCCCAAATATACTGGTCTTCCCCCACCCTTTTTTTTTTTTTTTTTTGCTTGTCAAAGATTTATGGAGGAAAACTAGACCCTAATAACGCCCCTCCCCAACTGAGCGAATTTTGGAGGGCTGGGGGGAAATTGTCGCCACTACCCCCCCCCCCCCGCCCCCCACAAACACACACACTGAGCGATCGACTTTTCGAGTGCTTGCGAGACCCCAAAAATATGGGTTTCCCTCCAAGACCAGCGAAATTGACAAACCTGCTTTTTGTTTATGTGCCCCCCCCCCCCTTATACAAAATTTTGGGTCCGCCCCTGACTGCTTTCATTATTATTTGTTGGCGTCACCTGTGACTGGGATGGGAAAATCGAACTGAATCACTGTAACCCTCCGGTCTCTCCTCCAGATACAACTGATTTGGTTTTATAATTATATATGATGCGTCGTCAGGCAAGCTTTCAGATTGTTTACATTAATATTTGTTTAAAAAGAATGCATTAGGACTTTTATTAGCTGCGTAAACGGTCTATTTGAAAACCCCCGTGGGTACACAATTTTTACATTCCGATAGTTAGCAAACGAGCACAAATCAAAGGATGACAGCACTTTAATACACTTTGTGTTCACTATTTCCATTACGTGGTATTATGTGGTAAACCACATGATCTTAAATCCCTCACCGTGACAGCACTATGAACACAGGGCTTACACATAGTTCAAAACATACCCACTGTGGTCAATGTGTGTTTATCTGTGTTCAGTATGTCAACTATGTGGGCATTATGTGGTAGGCAAGATGATCTGAAAATACTGTGGTAATACTGTGAACACAGGGTTTACACATAGTTCAATACATACAACACTGTGATAAATGTGTGTCACTCTGTGTTCAGTATGTCAACTCTGTGGGCATTATGTGGTAGATCACATGATTGGAAATTCCACACTGTGGTAATACTATGAACACAGGGTTTACACACAGTTCAGTACATACCACACTGTGGTAAATGTGTGTCACTCTGTGTTCAGTATGTCAACTATGTGGGAAATATGTGGTAGACCACATGAACTGAGATCCGACACTGTTACCACACTGTGAACAGATAATTTACACATAGACAACTATGTGAACACACTGTGGCAACACTGTGATTGTTCCATATTAAAGGGATAATCATCAAATTTGATACTTGCTATAAATTTATAACCATGTAGGTTTTTTTTTTCTTTTTGTTTTCTGGATGCTCCAGTCAGGTTGGGAGACAAGTTCATCTATTCTTCTTTTTAAAATTTAATAGTAGGTTACATTAAACGCGCACGTTAGATTATTATTATTATTATTTTTTTTTGTACGAACCGTTTTCCGAGGCTCTGCTTTAACCGGTGGTTCGGTCTCTATTGTAATCTCTATGTCCCCAGCATCACGGTCCACAAAGAAATGACTAGGTGTGTCTTTCCGCTCGTAGTCCCTGTTGACTTCATCATCACGATACAATGACTGCAAAATGATAGTTAAGTAGATATGTGACAAAATAGCAACGAACTGGTGAGTTCTGAAAAAACATGGAATTTGGCACTGGTTAAAGGTGCGGTTCAGGGGATATTTTATGATTTGGTGATAATTTAATGCAGGTCAGGTTTTTGGCATGGGGGCAATTAAATGGTCCATACCAAACCATATTCAAAGAGCTGTAATAGCATATTAACTTGAAAATCAAACTTGGCTGGAGTACACAGGAACACAAAAATATTAAAGTGGAAAAAGATTTTGATCAGCAGATTAAAAGTTTCATTTATGTTATCAAAGGGATACGCAACCGGGCGGCCGTGGGGAAATTCAGGATTGCGTAAGACCCGTTCACTCGTATACAAAGTTTGTGCGTCGAACGCGTCCGTCGGACTGCTGGGATTACATTTCGGATTGCACGAAGCCGAACGAATCTTGCACGAGAGCTCGAGCTCAGGCGGAGCGTGCATGTTGTGCGGCCACCAGTCTGGCCGAAGTGTGCGCCCCGCGGGGAAACGGCATGATCAGGTAACGATCACGCTGCCCTCTCGCGGCATAAAAACGTCCACAATCTGCGGTTGTGTATCCCTTTAAGTGTACGTTCTGAAATAGGTTAAGGGCACTTGAAAGGAATAAGAATACCCTTGTTTGTTTAACCATAAACCTATGGCACAAGTGCATTTTCTTTTGAGGGGATTACGAGCTCAACGTATTTTCCTCTCTCTCCCTTTATCTTTTCTCTCCTTTTCCTTCTCATCTTGCTTCTTGATCTTCTCTTTTCTTCTTACTTTAGTGCAATAAAAGATAAGTCTCTTTTATTGCATCTCCTCCTGTTTTCTTCCCTTTCTTTTTGAGGCCTCCATCAATTTCAAGCTTTTAGCTTAATATGGTGGTCTCCCGCATTTCTTAAAAAACTGATATTTCTTTCCTAATACTTTTTTTTTTAAGGAATAATAAGTTAAAACCAGACAAACCAATATTTCAGTTACTGTATACAATTTGTACTAAGATTTTTGTAATAATTTGGTACTTGTATTAATTTTGTATTAATGTTGATAATTTATACTCTATATTGTCGAATAATTGTAAATTGTTGTGAAATGCGGAAAAAAACCCAAATAAACCAAACCAAAATAATGGCAGTTTTAAGAGAAAGTTGATAAGACAGTGACTCAATCTTACTGAAAGCCACATGCACAGCACACATAAATTGGTATACACACATGTGGCATGAATGCAACAAAAAAGGGGAAATATTAATATTTGATCATATCTCGCATATGAGTTAATCTTAACACCTACCTTTCCTTTTCTCTGGGCATTTTTTTTTATTATTATATTCTTTTAAACTGACATAAAAAGAATGATAAGACACACAGATTATTTTCCTCAACCTTTCCAGAACTCAAACTCCTCTTTAAGTGAAACGAAACATCTAGGAAAATATATATTTCTTACAACAGCTTAAGAAAAAGTAAAATGTATAAAAGGAAAGCTTTGCTGACGTTTGTATAAATATATTCAGATAGCACGGATACATTCAGAAATCATGTGGTCAAATAATCAAAGAATAGTAATCTACGTCTATTTGATAAAAATCTTAAATTGCTTAAAACCATTAACGGATTTTAAATAGCATAAATACAGGTTTTCTCAATAAAGAAAGAAGCTTTAAGTGGAAATATCTCTAAGGGTTAATTACAGCAATGAATTTCGTCGGTCTTGTCTTTAAAATGTAGTCTAGAACTGATGTAAATTTCACACTGAATAATGAAAGATCAAGGAATGTAAATTGTTTATACCTTACATTTTTCAACCATCATCATATCACAATTATTATAAACAGTACAACATAGTCCAATACCAATCGCCTCTGCATTTCTTGACAGACATATCAGTTGAGGCTATTCTGAAATCATCACTGACACATTGCAATTTCCGGGGGGGGGGGTGTAACCCGTTATCAATATGTATAAGAAGCAAAGGGAATATTCAAAGAACTTTTTCAACCCATTACACTTCAAACATTAAGATGTGAGCAAGTGTATGAAACTATCAGGTAGAGTTTACAAAGAAATGTATATTTTAGGTAAGGGACATTCAATATAAATTTATTTCATGAGGTCTAGTTCAGATTATTCTATGAACACTGGGAAACATTTAAAATTTGTCCTTCAGGTTTCTAAGCATTTGCTTTTATATGGTACGGTCACTATGCCTTTAATCAAACAGTTAACACTAACTTGCCTTTATGTCTGTATAAATAACATTAATGTTAGTAACACTAACGAATCGAAGTTTTGAGACCTTGCCACGAAATATAAGTTTATAGTGCACTGGTTCTCTATGATATCCTCTCTTTATAACGGTTGAAAAATGTAAAGTCTTACAAAAGCAACCATAATTTTGTAGTTTCCATTTAAATCTTTGTGAAATTAATATGAAGTTTAAAAGATACAACGCAGTTATCTACTAAATTAAATTGAGTATCGCTTGGTATTTGCTAAGATGTTGCCAATATAAAATTCGTTACAATTTTGAAACACCCCGTATATACGAAAAAAGACAATTGCAAGACGCACGTAACCTATTCCATGCATGTCTGACGAAACATGAACAAAGAAGGACCGTTCTACCCCAAAGTGAAACAGCAATGACACCGCTTTCACCAACCTCAGAACAGTATTTGACATCGTTGCTGGAAACCAGTTTTATGTGACGCAGATTTTCCGAGATCCTCCCTTCAAATGGTACAATTGAAATACTTTTAGATTTACTATCCAAGGCTAGCCAATTTTGGCAAAAATGTTCAATGTCGATACTGACGGTGTATTTGGTAATCCTAAATCCCGGTGACGAGTCCTGCTCCAAAGGAAGCCGTTCGTAAACCTCTCCAACTGTCAAGAAAAGTAGAGAGAGAGAGATGCCTTTAGTTTCTTCTTGATATCCCCTACAGAAGACCTGACATTTCTTGAACTAAAATGCAAACATTATTTCTTGCAATTTTTATTTACAGATAATTAAATGGTCCCTGGCTGTGAAGCTAAAACCCATGTTCAAGCATAGGGAATTAGAAATGTCCATTGCCGCGCAAGGCGAATGTATCCCCCGGCACTGGCAGCGATTCGAAGGAGGGACAAAGAACCTCCCCCTCCCCTCCCTCAAACAAAATGATGGCATAAAGATTTTGATTTGATTTGATTTGATTTGTTTCCACAATCGGTTTACATATGTACATGTACATGAGAAATTTAAATATAAGCATATGGCATAATGCAAAGGATAAAACATATATCATAACAACTCGGTATAATAAATATCTTCCAGTAAAAGTATTAAACACATACTGTATATACACTTGTGGGGGAACCTATTAAAAGCGAGGCTTGTCGAGTTAGGTCCCCATTTAGCGATAAAAGGAGCTGGAAAGTAAAATGGAGAGATTAAGATGAGAAGAAACAAAGAAAGGACGGGAATCAGCAGATGGAAACAAAAGAAAACATATAACAATTATGTAGCTATAGAGTGAAAGAGAGATAGAGAGAGTGTGTGTGTGGAGAGAGAGAGAGAGAAAAGAAAAGAGAGAAAAGAGAAGAAGAGAGAAGAGAGAAGAGAGAAGCGAAGTACAGATCGAGATCAGCAACCATGCAGCATTCTAGTATATGGTTTCAGCAAAAGAGATTTCAATTGTTTTTTAAAATGGTGCAGTCTCTCTATTTCCTTAAGGTCTGGATCGAGACTGTTCCAAAATTTGGGACCTGTAAAGACGAATGTTTTGTGTGCTAGGAGCGTTCTCGTGCGTGGAAGATGGAAAAAGTTTGATTGTCTCGTTGGGTAGTTGTGGAGTGTATTGTTAGTTGTGAAAAGGTCTGAGAGAGCATTCGGAAGTTCATTATTTATTAGTTGGAACATAAATTGACCCAGATTATAAAGGTATAAGTCAGACACTTTGAGAACTTTATTACTATGAAAGAGCTGGTCAGTATGTGAGAGATAACCTGTGAGAGATACAATCCTCATGGCCTTTTTTTGAAGTAATAGTAATTTGTTTAGTTGTTGCGCGGTAGAGTTGCCCCATGCTAGAATTCCATAATTAAGATGTGGAAAACATAAGGTTAAGTAAAGAGACAACAAAATAAAGGATGGGAATTGATATTTCAACTTATTAATTACTCCTATGTTTCGCGAAATCAAATTTGACAAGTTATCAGTATGTGGTTTCCAAGAGAGCTTATCGTCAATTATTATACCTAAGAATTTAGTAGTTTTCACTTTTTCGATAGGTATATTATCAAAAAGAATATTACCAGGCAGGGATTGAAGAGTATTGCTGAAGAGCATGTAATTTGTTTTATTTAGGTTTAAAGACAACTTATTCGCTTTTATCCAATCCGTAACACGTTTCAGCTCCGAATTTACTGTTGAAAGTAAAATTGCTGGGTCTCGATGGGAAAAGAAGAGATTGGAATCGTCAGCAAACAATATGAAAGATAAAATGGAGGAAGATTTATAAAAGTCATTGATATATAAGATAAAAAGCAAGGGTCCAAGGAGAGATCCCTGTGGTTAGAAGAACTGTGCCCGTTGAGTGATACATATTGGTTTCTAATAGAAAGGTAGTTCCTGAACCACTCCAAGGCCTTTCCTCTAATCCCGTAGTGGGATAATTTATATAATAAAATAGTGTGATCAATAGTGTCAAAGGCCTTGGAGAAGTCCAGGAAGACTCCAACCGTGTGTAATGCTTTATCGATGGCGCTGGTTATTGTGTTAATAAGAGTTAAGACTGCTTGGGAAGTGCTGTGTTTTTCTCTGAATCCAAATTGGAAATTGCAAAAAATATTGTTGTCTTTAAGAAAGGATACTGTACGTTTGTATATAATTTTTTCAAGGATTTTTGATAGTGAAGTTAGGAGTGAGATGGGTCTGTAATTACTAAGGCTGAGTTTATTTCCTTTTTTAAAAATAGGGACAACTTTTGCAGTTTTCATTTTGATGGGAACCATACCTGAGTTTAGAGACAGATTAAAAATGTGCATTAGAGGTTCTGCTATTTGAAAAACTATTTGTTTTAATATACAGTTGTCTAGGAATCGTGGCCATGGCTTTTTTTATGTGACTCTCCACCACAAAACGACCAATAAGTCGCAATGGGAGTTTTAGGGGAAACAGCTGAAAAAGGTGGATTGGGGTAGAATTTTTTATTTAATTTTTTTGTACTTCCTGAAAGTTAATATATAAATCTACCATCTGACAAAATTTTGGGATAAAACACCATGTTGAAATAATAATGCTTTTAGTCTAATTCAAAATAAACATTTTTTCCTGGACATTTACACTTTGTGTGTCAGCTTGCTGGGATCATACTTCATATCGCTTTTTTGGTATAGCTTCATAAACTATATACTGTCTGATATTCAAAATCTAAAGAAACAAAGAAATGTGTCTTTTCTAAAGGTATAGAAAGTTTCAACCCAATCCGATTAGATCACGGAGTATGCTAGGGAGTTTTGACTCATCCTTTTGTGTAACAAACAATAGGACACAGATTAGGCGCTCTTAAATTGTCACTCTTCTTGGGAGTGCTTTTCTCTATCTCTAAAGAATCCAACTTTTGGTCATTAGCCTGTCTGACATTCTTTCATTCTCATTGTAATTAACAAGGGTCTGCTTAGTATATAAAAGACAAGTTCTATATCATTTTAAAGCTTAGATTGTTCAAACTTTCATACTGTGCTAAAATTTCAACAAAAAAAAAATCCGACTTATTGGTCGTTTTGTGTTGGAGGGTCACACATATCAAGTATTGAACGTCGTTCATGTTAAATATCTTCAATGTACCCCCAGCACGCCAAAGATAAAAAAATGAATACAGAAATAAATTTTAAAATAGCATGTGATGATGGCATAGACTAAAGAGACCTGGGAGAGATATGACTGAAGTCTAATAAAATTTTACGCAAGACTGAGTAAGATTTTACCAAACAAACATGCACGTTCTCTTTCTACCTAATATTGCTTTTATTTATCTACCCCATTTTAAAGTTTGGTTTGGCAGCTTCATAGTCGCTCATTTGCTAGTTGCTGTGGACTTAGCTGTACGACAGTTTTGTGAAACATATAGCGGACAACTTTTAAAATACATGTACATGTATTGCTGAATACTAGTGGTCAAGAGTATGGAAAATGACCGTTTCGAGAAACATGCCGTATAAATCAATAAATTTCGTAGTCTCCTAAAAAAATTGTATTAATAAGTATAAATCAATATCACAATTCATTATATTTTTCTTACTGTAAATCAAGAAAGGTGGAATGCGTATTAGCTCATAAAGTATCAAAATAAAGCATGATTTCACATTTATTTGGATTAAGGTTCACTAGGTGGTAAGGGGAGCATCTCCCTTCCTTTCTCCTGACCCATCTAACCGCTAACCCCTTTGGGTAAGATGAGTCAGGAGAGAGGAAGGGAGAAGGGTTTAAAAACCCAACAGTCCCTTTTCGCGTCTAACCACATGGATGAGCCGTAAACCAAATACATGTTAGTCATACAACCATGCAAACCTCAACCTTTAAAGAGCATCTGAATAATAATTTTAACAATAATGATGATAACAATAAAAACAACATCAACAACAATAACAATAATGTTAATAATGATAATAATACGTTCATGTATAGTTCATATTACATTATGATATAATCTAAGAAATGTGATATCAATGCAAACTTTTTTTTCACTTTTATCTCTTTCACATGATTATATCATTCTGAATTATAACGCTTTAAAAAAAAATGATTATTATTACTTGTACCATCTCTTATTAGGCGTTATTAGTGTTCACTATTACCCATACGCATATTTGATATTGATTGTTGCTGACGATATATTTTTTCCCTATTTATATTTGAACATTTTTTTCACTATGGAAATCTTCAAATGCTGCACGGACATTCTTCGAAACTAGTCATGAGGACGATCCAATTTTAAAATTACCAAGAAGAATTATAAAAAAGAAAAAAAAAATCTGTTGTCCCCGATATCAGTATCGAGATCAACGATCGGTTAATATCGGCTATATGCGTAAAGGATAATTTCAAAATAATGATTTACCAATACATGGCCCATTTTGTGCGGTCTTACCCAACTTCTATAGTTTAATTCTACTTACCTTACTTCTAATGTTTATAGAAACAAATAATCACACAGGCCTAGATTATTAGTCTTTACCTTGAGCACACTTGTAAAGAGCTGCATTAAGAGGTGTGTCCTTGTTAAAGACTGCACAGTGCGGGAGAGTAATTGTTATTGGCTTATAGAAATTAAGCCCCTCTGGATAGCACTTGAAGCCACATGATGCTATTATTTCTTCCGCTTCCACGTCCACGTCAGGTGTATTGAACAATGCTTTGACTGTGATATTGACAGGCTCCTCGAGTGCGCCAGGAGGGATATTCATTTTAATACCCCACTCTTTTACTTCGATGACGTCTCCTCGGATATCAACAACCTTTGAGCTGGTGTCCGTCATCAGAGTCAAGTCTACAGTTTTATCAAGATTGAACAAGTTTCCGAATGTTAGAAATTTGAATCTGGATACAGCACTAAGGTACCGACGCATTTACAAAACATGAAAAATAAGGAATTATCCAAGGGGTGGATTCACGATTACGGATAAAAACACATAGCATTTTTTTTCTCCTGTAATTCAAATCGGTTTCCAAGAAAAAAGAGACTTGATATACGATCGATTTATTACTGCATTGGAATTGGTCCTTCAGTTGATGTTTGCTTCAGCAGAAGCAAGAGGGGGAAAAGGTCTGAGAGAAATGGGACAAAAAAGATGGAAATTGTAAATTTTTAAAAGATGATATCACTGCTAATATGGGGGATCTCCCAAAGGCATTGTAATTATTAGCCCGTCCATCTAATGAGCTCTCCCATTTGATGTCGTACAGACATTTAGAAATACTATTTTTAGTTGTTTATGAAAAATACCAAAGGAAAAGAGCACTACAATTACGAACCTTGTAAAATATCAGATTCTGATGGAAAGTTGGTCTTGATGTTTGACTTTAGAGCTTGAAATACTGGCTTTTTCCTTGAATGGGACGTAAGTGATGGTTCTCCTATGGTATGTTCTTCTGTAGTGTCCGCGGTAACCCCTGGACTACATTGTACGCTCTGCAAGGCAGAAATACATACACAAAAAATAAGTGATTAAAAAAAATTGTAACAACATGACAATCGTGTTTTCACATTATCAAATTTCAAACATCCCGCGAATAAATGCTTTACAGGGAAATTAAGATTAAATGGATCCTCCGTTAATTGGGGGTTAATAGGAAATCCTCACATTATAGTCTTACGTAAATTCATTTAATCGGTAGTATTTGCGATAAACTGTTGGCTTATTATGAACCCATTGTGATGGGATTTTAATCGGGCTGAAAGGTAAGTGTTTTCAGCGTGTTCAGTGTACCTGTTAAATACATGTACCTTGAGTCAGGGGCGGATCCAGGATTGAGTAAAAGAGGGGGCACACAAATGAAGGTTTGTCAAGTTTCAGGAAGGGTAGACCCGTATTGTTTTGTTCTCGCCAGCTTCTCGAAAAGTCGCTCATTGTGGGAGGGGGGGGGGGGGCGAGGGTGTTTCGGCCAAAAAAAAATTGACAGACCTTCAAAATTCGCTCAGGGGGGAGGGGTTATGGTGGTCCAGTTTCCCTCCATAATTCCCTAACAAGCAAAAAAACAACAAAAAAAAACGTCTTCATTCTAAAGGCGGGGGGGGGGGGGGTGGGGGTGGGGCACAATCTAGAGAATGGCGGATCGTCTATGGTCAAAATGCATACTTTTCATCCAAAAGGGGGGGGCACGGGCAGGAAGTGCCCCCCCCCCGTGGATCCGCCAATGCCTTGAGTAATTCATAACGTGCTAAGAGAATGTAATTTCAGTATTGAGTGTCATAGATTCACACTATGAAAATTTCTAAAGCGTTGGGGAAGGGTATAATCAAAAGTTCAGTTTATAATAATATAATAATAGTACATTGCTTAGTAAACGCATAATACCACATGGTCTCTGTGCGTGTTAGAACATCACTATAATAATTTTACAAAAACTTAGATACACATTAAAAACAATTGTGTTTTCAGCTCAGATTTGAAGTCATCCAGCTGAGTGATATTTTCAATATATTTATTAAGGAGATGATAATAGCCGTGATTATATTTCAAAAGATAAAGACAATTTCTAAAAAATATAAGCTATAACCCATCAATGTATTCTGGCCAGGTATCAATTCGACAGATTTTTAGCCATGAGAAGAAAATGATAACTGAATTTTCATTCAAAATAAAGCAAATATTTCAATGTAAATTGCATTTAAAACCTCATAGCTGAGGAATAATTTTTCTAAAAATTGTCTCGCTCCGTCGCAGTGAGACCTCGCAAAACAACATTGTTGAGCAGACGTTTTGAATCTAACCTTCAAAAAGGTAAGGAAAGCTAATATTGCGGCACTTGTCAAGCCAAACAATGCGAATTTGAATGCCACTCTCATGAGTTGACATAAGATCAGAAATATCTTCAAACACAACAATCAGCAGTTTATGTATGAATTACAAGAATAAATAAACCCTCAATCCAAATATTTCAGTGATGGCGGAATGAAGCCAAACGCTTCTACGTACCGTTAATTCACCTTTCTTTTCGCCTTGTCTAGTTCTCTCTGACTGAATACTGCACTCAGTAATAAAGTCTTGGCCTGTATTGATTAGTCCTTCTGAGACGTCAGAGACATAACTGTCTGGTTCTCGATCTGTTTTGGTCCATCTCTTCCCTCCAGGTTTCACTCGAGTCTGTGATTCATTTGGCGAAGGAACTCTACCTAGATCTAGATTTAATTGACAGAGTACGTACATGACGGTACCAGACGGTAAAGAACAGAATGGTGAACAAACGATATCGGAATAAACCTTGTTGTAAATCATTAAGTGCCCCGTGAATTAAAATATGTATGGGCCAAATACAGGTAGATACTCCAAAAACGGCGTATAACGCACGATGAATATAGAGCCATCATCGTTCATTGTACGGCAGTGTGTATAAACGGCACGGGGAAAGTCTTGCAAAATCAGCATACTGATATATATTTAAAACTAATCATGCTGCATATCAATGACCTTAAGATTCCTTGAATAATTTGTCATATGAAATAACTTTCAAATTTCAATAATTTGAATAAATATATCCGCATTATTCTTTTAAAAATGTATATCAACAGCAGGTCGACTTTGCAGGTTTTCCCTATTGCCTTTTGGACACACTGCCTTGTACTGTGTGATGAGGGCTCTACATTCATCCTTCGTTATACGCCGTTTTCGAAGTATATACCTGTGATCGGTTTTCCGAAGCTGGGTCTGTCTAAGCATGAGCTACTGGCCGTAAGGGAATAGGCCATTTAAAGATATGTTTCAACATGTCCAACGTTTCTTATTACGTGTTGATAGGCTATAGTCATTATTTAATTATGATAGTTAAAATCAAATACTACATTATCCTTAATATGATAATTAACTTCTTTGTTTTTGGACATTTCAAAATACAAAAGCTCCCTACAGTGCAAAGCGACTTCGATATCGAGAGGTAAAGGGAAGGGGAAAGTTGCCCCCTTAAAATTTTTAGATATACTAGGAAATTTCAGTGAAGTGAGAAAATTATATCATTATGACATTCCTCCCACATCCATCCCGTATATTCCATTGTCTTATTCTTGAATTTTCTTTTTTTAAAAATCTCGCATCATGACACACATCAGGGAATTTAAAACTATAGTTTTTCAGGGTTGGAGGGGAGCCCCTTCCACTTCCACACCTAGGTATATGTGCAGTTTCCTAATACATTTACTTCTCTTGGGTGATGATAAACACCCATCACTTGGGTGATGACATTGTAAGGCGCAATGAAGTATTCACGAAATACGCTTTATAATTGTGACATAAATTTATTATTATTATTGTTATACTTACTATTACAACATTATTTCCTACGTTAGGGGGAATCCTAACAATGCAGTTTATTCCCTTACAATAGAAATTCGACGTTGCGGGGAAACAAACCGTGCGTTAAGGGGAATGATAAAAATAGGCTAAGATAAAAGGATTCCCTTAACGCTGGAAAAAGAGTTATTATTATTATTACTATTATTATTATTATTTGTAGTGTTCGCGGGAGGTGAGATGTGAATCTAAGACAAGGATCGCCGGAAAGTTACCCCCTAGTATAATTAGCCCAATGTATCCCAACGACAGAATCACTGCTCTCCACACACCCCCCCCCCCCCCTTCGAAAGATAAGTGACGGTTTTGTTTATAAGTACCCTCCCCGTTTCCACTTGTTATAAGTGCACCTAGAGGACCGTAGTCGAGTGGTTTAATCACTTTACTGGGAATGCAAAGGTCGTGGGTTGGAACCCCAGCACGGCACTTATGCCCTTGAGCAAGGCATTTTTATCTACATTGTTCCTCTCCACCCAGGTTTTAAATGGGTACCTGGTAGGATGCGAACGTCATAGTGGTTGGATTAGCATGTGCGCGCTTGGAAACAGGCGACTGGCTGGAATGCTCCCCAGAGGAGTGGAGAATGTGCTCTGTAATGTGCAGATTCGCGATTGAATCCAGTGACCGGGGCAATAATACTGTAAGCGCTTTGGTCGGCTACGTTGTAACTGGTAAGGCGCTTTATAAGAAACAGCTATTATTATTTTTATTATTATCACTTCTAATGTGTGCCCCATTCCCCCACTGCGCAATTTCAAAATCCCAGTGCCGTCACTGCAGTCACACTAAATTTCAAACTGAAAATAGAAAATTCAGATACATTTATACATTTTTCTCTCCTTGCTTAAATTGAATATAGTGTAACAATTTCCATTATAAGAAATGTAAGCTATTATTATATTATCATCTCATGTATTAGTACTGTAGATAATTGTTATATTTTGGTTGACTCATGTTGTAAAAATGTTTTCATGTTTTTCCCACTCCATTCTGGAATTGATCATAACGTAAATAGTATTATTATGAGACATAATATACTTGCAGAAGCAGCCCGTGGACATCCACGGGCGCTAGTTGTGTTTATGATTAATCAACGTACCGTATATTTGTCACAATAATCAAGTGAATTAAAAAAAGTCAGGTAAAGTGTTATTTTTTTACCAAGAAGTATTTACAACATGTGAGTATGTGTTATTTATCCAAATCTTGCATGAGTTCTGAAGAAAATACATTTTCATCTTAATGAAGACTAAATGATATGGATATAATTATGAAGTACATGTATATCCATGCATAGAGCTAGAGGAAGCGTTTTGGTCTTGCCATGTTTCTGTGGTTTAATACTCAGAGAAATTAAGGCCATGAAAACATAAGATGCATAATTAGCGGAACGTCCCCTGTACAAAGGATGCAAAACTGAGAAAAAAAATGAATTTACTGTCATTTTATTTTCAGGGGGATTATGGGTCTTGGGAGGACCGACATCCACGGGTGCTAGCTGTGTTTACATATCAACATCTTACATGAGGTCTGAAGAAAATATTTTCATCTTGATGAAGACTAAATGACGTTTGTTTTACTTTATGAATGACTTAATAATGATTTTATTTATGTTACGTCGGCCCTGTTTCCTGTGGATGACACACGATCTTTATTTTTAGTGGCTGAATAGGAGGGGCCATGTCTCCCCTTTGGCCCCTGTCTACGCCAGTGAGTATATCCATGCATAGAGCCAGAGGGAGCGATTTGATCTTGCCACGTTTCTGTGGTTTAATACTCAAGAGAAATTAAGGCCATGAAAGCATAACATGCATAATTAGCGGTACGTCCCTTTTAAAGCATACACAAATGATAAAAAATGAATTTATTGTCATTTTCTTTTCAGTTTTCAGGGGGATTACTCCCCCCTTATATGGGTCTCGGGAGGACCGACGGATTGACTTTTCCCTACAACCCCCCCCCCCCCCCCCCCCCCCCCCCCCCCCCCCCCCCCATCGGCCTCCCTTCACCCCCAGCGCAATGGGAGACGGGAGTAGTATCCTATACGTATTCATATCATTGTAGCAATATTTTTCGAAGACAATTTTGGTGCGTGTGTGTGTGTGTGGGGGGGGGGGGGGGGGGGGGGTCTCCTTCTTTACATCGTGGCAACTGATATTCCTAAAGCGCTGGTCCCATCCCGCCTACTTGCAAGTGCGTGCTGTCTACTTGCATAAACGTGGGCAAAATTGTGGGATCCGTACGTGGTGAGTACCGCCTCAGTACGGATTTGGGAGCACGCAGACACGCCGTAGCACTTTTAGTGCACGAGGAACTTTCGCTGCTTTCAGGCTGCGGGCGGTCTACAGATTCACGCCCAGTACGGGTGACGTGCGTTGACGTGCGTACCCTCTGCTGCTAACGAGCGCACAACGCACGGACTCCGTGATTTTTTTGATTTTTTCCCCCAGAGTTACTTGCTCTACGGACAACGCACCTAGCACGTGTGTGCTCCGCACGTGATAAGTGCTTATTCTGCGCTTCTCCAGTTCGATTGTCCAGTGGGCACGCTGAACTCACGTAAACCGCACCGAGGAAGTACGGGCTATGCACTTGCAACGTACGTTGTGCGTGCTGATTTCTGCAGGATATACAAAAGCCGAGCAGACTGACGATTATCATCATTTCTTCTCCAAGATACCCAAGAAGCTTAACAAAAAGGGGTCAGCGCAAAAGACAGCTAATTGGGCCAGAGAGGCCCAACAGCATGGGCGTAGACATGCATAATTATCCATTAGAAAGTGTGTTCGTATCTACGTGTATCTACGTGTTTTTAGTCCTTACGTGTTCTGCGGAGGCCACGTCCGCCACGTGTTTCTGAAAACGTGGGAGGGAGTAGCAAGAGCAGGGAAGGAGTCAACGCACTTCACACGCACTACAACACAAGTTGTAAGTACGTGGCCCGCACACCACGCCTGGACTAGTCTAGTTCTGGACTCTTTTTATTGATTTTTTTATTCGCCGACTATAGGCGATAAGCCGAGTGATACCGAGAACCTGTTGGCCCCGAAAAAAAAAGAGTCAAGTGCAATAGCTCCACGCTAGACGACTTTCCCTGAGATTTTTCAGGGAGAGCAATTAAAATTGGCCGCACCTCCCCAGCTTAAAGCGCTAGTGAACCTTTGACCCCTGACGTCGGCGTGGAGCAATTGCACTGGACTCTTTTTTTCCGTGGCCAGCAGGTTCTCGGGATCGCGCGCGTATAGTCGGCGAATAAAAAAATCAATAAAAAGAGTCCAGAACTAGACTACGCCTGGACGTGAGTGGTTGCGTGCATCGTATGTTGCACACCTGATATTAAAGTGAGTTGTATGTGCTTACAACGTGCTTACAACGTACGATCGCCGTGCGGTTGCCTCGTTATAGTACGGAGGCAGTACGGTACGGTGTCCTTACTGACTTGCAGGGAGTAAGTGCGTGCAAGTGCCATAAAAGTGAGTTTTTCCTGTCACCGAGTCTCCATCGCTCCTCATCTGTTCGTCGCCTGCCTTTACATCATCTACGGCACGTTTCTGTTGGGCCTCTCTGGCCATATTAGCTGTCTTTTAAGCTGACCCCTTTTTGTTAAGCTTCTTGGGCATCTTGGAGACGAAATGATGATACTCGTCAGTCTGCTCGGCTTTTGTATATCCTGCAGAAATCAGCGCGCACAACGTGCGTTGCAAGTGCATAGCACGTCCTTCCTCGGTGCGGTTTACGTGAATTCTGCGTGCTCACTGGACAATCGAACTGGAGAAGCGCCGAATAAGCACGGACCCAGCACTTATCACGTGCGGAGCACACACGTGCTAGGTGCGTTGTCCGTAGAGCAAGTAGCTCTGGGAAAAAAAATCACGGAGTCCGTGCGTTGTGCGTTCGTTAGCAGCAGAGGGGACGCACGTCAACGCACGTCACCCGTATTGGGGGTGAATCTGTAGACCGCCCGCAGCCTGAACGCAGCGAAAGTTCCTCGTGCACTAAAAGTGCTACGGCGTGTCTGCGTGCTCCCAAATCCGTACTGAGGCGGTACTCACCACGTACGGATCCCCATATTTTGCCCACGTTTTTGCAAGTAGACAGCACGCACTTGCAAGTACGGCGGGATGGGACCATGGCTTAAGGCATGCATGATGTTCGGGGGAAGACCATTGATGCGTGTCAACAAAACACCGGTAGAAACGCAAAAAAAAAAGGCGTATCTGACAGCCTTCATCATTTTTCGTTGAATGATTGCCTACACATGTATGAGACAGAGAGAGAGGGGCCTCTGTGTATGGGGCGCCAAGTGTAAAGTGCCTATTCCGTTACAAAATTGCCTCATTTCGTGACAAAATTCACTCAAAACTGTCTTCTGTTACAAAATTATTGAACAACGGTTCATTTTGTTACAAAATGAATTTGGAAAGGTTTTATATATTTTACACTCCCATTTTATTCTGTAACGAAATCATTCTGTTACAAAATTGACATTACAAAATAATTTTGTCCATTTTCATTTTGTAACGAAATCATTCTGTTACAAAATAGTAAGGACGAAATGATTTTGTCCATTTCATTCTGTAACCAAATTATAGCTGTTACAAAATGGACAGGACAAAATGATTTTGTTCATTTTCATTTTGTAACAGAATCATTCTGTTACAAAATTGAAAGGACAAAATGATTTTGTCGTATTTCATTTCGTATAACAAAATCATTCTGTTACAAAATGTATAGGACAAAATGATTTTGTCCATTTTCATTTCGTATAACAAAATCATTCTGTTACAAAATAGAATTAACAAAATGATTTTGTCCATTTTCATTTTGTAACAGAATTCATTCCGTACGCACAGGACCAGGACCGAATGGTTTTGTCCATTTTCATTTTGTAACAGAATTCATTCCGTACGCACAGGACCAGGACCGAATGGTTTTGTCCATTTTCATTTTGTAACAGAATTCATTCCGTACGCACAGGACCAGGACCGAATGGTTTTGTCCATTTTCATTTTGTAACAGAACTCATTCCGTACGCACAGGACCAGGACCGAATGGTTTTGTCCATTTTCATTTTGTAACAGAATTCATTCCGTACGCACAGGACCAGGACCGAATGGTTTTGTCCATTTTCATTTTGTAACAGAATTCATTCCGTACGCACAGGACCAGGACCGAATGGTTTTGTCCATTTTCATTTTGTAACAGAATTCATTCCGTACGCACAGGACCAGGACCGAATGGTTTTGTCCATTTTCATTTTGTAACAGAATTCATTCCGTACGCACAGGACCAGGACCGAATGGGTTTGTCCATTTTCATTTTGTAACAGAATTCATTCCGTACGCACAGGACCAGGACCATTCTGTGTGGTCTTTTATTTTGTCGATTCAGCACCATTGCTCTAAATATAACAAGGGCGCTGATTGGCTCAACTTGCCTTGCCCATGTGTCGTAGCGTTCGCTCGGAAAATCACCAGTTCCAGGATATTATAGTCAAACACAACCATTCTTTTGCAGATTTTGGAGGTCTAAAAGTCATATTGAGAAGGTAAGATCTAGATCTATAAACTGTACCTCTACCGTCGAATTAAGAAATGTGACAAAACTAATCTGAGCCCCAAGGCTCAGTCACCATGCACTTCTAAAAATGTTTAATTTCCCTGCATTGTGATTGTGGTAGACTACATCTAACTGTTACTGTTATACTGTTAGTGTTAGGCCTAACTTTTAGTGATGATAATAATGAATAGAAACAGAATGACATGAGAGAAAAAAAAAAATGATAGAATGCAAAGAGTTTCATAAGGAAAGAGGGAAGTAAAGATTAGATCTAATCAATTGATAAAATAATAGAGAGAATATAAAGTTATGTGAAAGAAGGATAAAGATATAGACCTAGGTCTAACCTAAATAGAGAGAGAGAAATGGTAGAAGGATAGGCCTAAAGAAAACCATGGCGAAAAATGAAGATAAGATTATTTTTCAAAAAGGCCCCTCTGCCCCCCCCCCCCCAAAAAAAAAAAAGAATAGCATAACAAAATTATAGATGAAAAGCAACAAGAAAAAGAAAATAAAAGATAACAAGAAAGAATAATGCAAAATAGAGAAGTAGGTCTAGCATTTTTCACTGTTAATAATTTGCACAATTAGATCTAAGACTAAGTTAGATCTAATGAATTTCACAATTCTGTGTAAGTTAGAAGTTTTGAAGCCCCCACCAAGCCCTATCAGTATCAGATAAAACACAAAAGGAATGAAAATCCGGTCCAAAACAGAGATGTAGACCCTAGCATTTTTCGTTGACTTTGGTTGGGTGTAGATCTAGATCTAGATCTAAACCAAATGATGATAGACCAAACGGCTAGTAGGCCTAGACGAACATTGATTGATACTAGGCAAGTGGTAATTAGAACAAATGGTAATTGGACGAAATT
The DNA here is from genome assembly GCA_025617745.1 of Heliocidaris erythrogramma. Lineage (NCBI taxonomy): Eukaryota > Metazoa > Echinodermata > Echinoidea > Camarodonta > Echinometridae > Heliocidaris > Heliocidaris erythrogramma. Next base: position 52,684,404 of record CM046863.1, on the reverse strand, counting down.
TTAATGAGACTAATTGGTAGACCAAGTGATTTTAGGCAAAATGACCAATTGGCTGAAGACTAAGTGGCAATTTTACAGTACAGCCCCGTCCCATCCGTACCCCCACGCCGGCGCTGTCGAGATCGAAAGTGTAGACCTACCTATCAAATGTACTTCATCGCTGATTATACAAAACCTGAGTAGATCCTTGTAATTTGATTGGAGAATAATAGGTCACATGTTATTAAATATTTGTTCCATTCCATGGTTTAGCGCTAGCTAGCGTGCATTTTGTTCCATACCATTTTTTCCATTCAACGCCTCGACCTTTTCAGTGTAATGCGCGGCTGCGATACAGCGCACGTAATGATACTACCGGACTTTGCCCATAGATCTATGAACATTGAAATTGGTTGATGAATATTCTGGAGGATCTACAATGTACATTGGAAAATTAACAATGATTCTTTTGAACTTTGGATTACTGCACGTGATTACTTTTTGGATGGAAAAGAAGCATAATGGATGACTGGACAATTGTAAGTACATATATTTATTTTATTGTACAAATAATAAGGATAATAATAATAATAATAATAATACAACGCACTTATATAGGATCTACTCAGATGTTGTATAAAACAAATAATGAACTTTTTTCATTCGTGCAATGGAAAGAATATTTTCATTCGTTGAAAGATGGAATCTGTTCCATTCAATTCGGCTTCGCCTCATTGAATGGAACATTCCATCTTTCAACGAATGAAAATATTCTTTCCATTGCACGAATGAAAAAAGTTCATTATTTGTTTTATACAACATCTGAGTAGATCCTATATAAGTGCGTTGTATTATTATTATTATTATAAACATTCATTATTTTTTTATACTAACTGTTAGTTTGAGATAGATCTGGTTGGATCTGATTGGTTGAGAGCAAATTTGTCGGTGAAAATCACTGACAAAACGCTTGATGAAATGCTCCCCTGATCTACCTGACCTAGCCTGGGTCTCCAATTTAAAATAGGCCCTTTTTAGGGCCTTCAGCCTTGGGGCTCAGATTAGTTTAGTCACATTTCTTAATTCTACGGTAGAGGTACAGCCAAAATCTGCAAAAGAATGGTTGTGTTTGACTATAATATCCTGGAACTGGTGATTTTCCGAGCGAACGCTACGACACATGGGCAAGGCAAGTTGAGCCAATCAGCGCCCTTGTTATATTTAGAGCAATGGTGCTGAATCGACAAAATAAAAGACCACACAGAATGGTCCTGGTCCTGTGCGTACGGAATGAATTCTGTTACAAAATGAAAATGGACAAAACCATTCGGTCCTGGTCCTGTGCGTACGGAATGAATTCTGTTACAAAATGAAAATGGACAAAACCATTCGGTCCTGGTCCTGTGCGTACGGAATGAATTCTGTTACAAAATGAAAATGGACAAAACCATTCGGTCCTGGTCCTGTGCGTACGGAATGAATTCTGTTACAAAATGAAAATGGACAAAATCATTTTGTTAATTCTATTTTGTAACAGAATGATTTTGTTATACGAAATGAAAATGGACAAAATCATTTTGTCCTATACATTTTGTAACAGAATGATTTTGTTATACGAAATGAAATACGACAAAATCATTTTGTCCTTTCAATTTTGTAACAGAATGATTCTGTTACAAAATGAAAATGAACAAAATCATTTTGTCCTGTCCATTTTGTAACAGCTATAATTTGGTTACAGAATGAAATGGACAAAATTATTTTGTCCTGTCAATTTTGTAACAGAATGATTTTGTTACAAAATAGAATCGACAAAATTATTTTGTCCTGTCAGTTTTGTAACAGAATTGTTTTGTTACAAAACGACATAGACAAAATCATTTCGTCCTTACTATTTTGTAACAGAATGATTTCGTTACAAAATGAAAATGGACAAAATTATTTTGTAATGTCAATTTTGTAACAGAATGATTTCGTTACAGAATAAAATGGGAGTGTAAAATATTTTGTCACAAAATAAATTTTTGTTACAGAATGAAAATGGTCAGAATCATTTTGTTACAGAATAACCTTTCCAAATTCATTTTGTAACAAAATGAACCGTTGTTCAATAATTTTGTAACAGAAGACAGTTTTGAGTGAATTTTGTCACGAAATGAGGCAATTTTGTAACGGAATAGGCACTTTACACTTGACGCCCCATATCTGTGAGTGTAAGTGTATGTGTGTGTTATTTAAATCCTAATCAAATAGCTGGCCGAGAGTGTATACGCACGTGAAAAGGCAATTGTTTTTCCTTGCCCGTAATTTTGCTGATGATTGTTCATTGGGAAGTATTATCAAATGCTGAAGTAGATCCTAATCGTATTATTGGCTAAGAGCGTCCACGTGACATTAATTTTGCCTAACACGTAATTTGTAGTGGTGACTCATCTTTAGAGGCGTGTATAGTGACACGTCATACTATTTCAGTACCTCATTGCGCATTTTGCTTCGTAGGAATTTCAACGCGTCCACTCAAATTTAGCATTGCTTACGAACATTTCACGTTTTTTGCAATGATCTACCTTTAAACACTATATAAAAACAAATGTTCGAGCGTAAGTAAAATTATCCACCTTCGGTAATTTCGGAAATGTATCAGACTGTTCCACATTTACCTTTTGTTCCATATTCCATACAAACGCCTTCACTGATGTGTATTATTTTTACACTAAAGACTACTGTTATTAATTAACGCAATCTTGCGAGTTGACCTAAATGCGATTGCTATCCAGCATAACTAGAAATGTGCATTGCTGGGGCCGCGCAATGCTAAATGTATCCCCCGGCACTGGCAGCAATTTGAAGGAGGGACAAAGACCCTCCCCCATCCCCTCCCTCAAACAAAAGGATGGTGTAGAAATTAGATGTGTAGGTTTCACTAAGACACATCTTCATATAAAATTTGAAAGAAATGTGTTGGGAGATATACCAAGATACATCTCCATACAAAATTTGAAAGAAATCCATCAAGAAATGTGGCCTGCAGAGTGCACTCACGCCATGCCCTGAAGTATGACCTTTGACCCTATAAAAGACGGAACACTGGTGGCAGCATCACCAAAAACTATAGGTTTTTATATTACACCAAGAGACACCTTCATGCAAAATTTGAACGAAATCCGTCAAGAAATGCAGAAGAGTGCAAGAAATGGAAAAATGACCTTTGACCCTATATAAAGGACGGAACAATGAGGGCAGCATCACCAAAAATTAAATATGTGTAGATTATACCAAGATACATCTCCATACAAAATTTGAATGAAATCCGTCAAGAAATGCAGAAGTAAGAGTGCACAAAAGGGACAAATGAGCTTTGACCCTATAAAGTACGGAACAATGAGGGCAGCATCACCAAACAGTAAAGATGTGTAGATTATACCAAGATACATCTCCATACAAAATTTGAAAGAAATCCATCAAGAAATGTGGCCTGCAGAGTGCACTCACGCCATGCCCTGAAGTATGACCTTTGACCCTATAAAAGACGGAACACTGGTGGCAGCATCACCAAAAACTATAGGTTTTTAGATTACACCAAGAGACACCTTCATGCAAAATTTGAACGAAATCCGTCAAGAAATGCAGAAGTAAGAGTGCAAGAAATGGAAAAATGACCTTTGACCCTATATAAAGGACGGAACAATGAGGGCAGCATCACCAAAAATTAAATATGTGTAGATTATACCAAGATACATCTCCATACAAAATTTGAATGAAATCCGTCAAGAAATGCAGAAGTAAGAGTGCACAAAAGGGACAAATGAGCTTTGACCCTATAAAGGACGGAACAATGAGGGCAGCATCACCAAACAGTAAAGATATGTAGATTATACCAAGATACATGTCCATACAAAATTTGAAAGAAATCCATCAAGAAATGTGGCCTGCAGAGTGCACTCACGCCATGCCCTGAAGTATGACAGTAGTATAAGGATGGACCTCATACCTAATTGACCTTTGACCTTTGACCTTTGACCTTGACCCAGTGACCTTTGACCTCATGACGTCATCGTGTCATTGCACCACCATGATGCAATACGGTTACGCCATCATTGCGCAACATTACCCATGACGTCAGTATGGTGCAATACGGTTACGCCATCATTGCGCAACATTACCCATGACGTCAGTATGGTGCAATACGGTTACGCCATCATTGCGCAACATTACCCATGACGTCAGTATGGTGCAATACGGTTACGCCATCATGGCGCAACATTACCCATGACGTCAGTATGGTGCAATACGGTTACGCCATCATGGCGCAACATTACCCATGACGACAGTATGGTGCAATACGGTTACGTCATCATGGCGCAACATTACCCATGACGTCAGTATGGTGCAATACGGTTACGCCATCATGGCGCAACATTACCCATGTCTATCGACTGATCACCAGTCGATAGTGCCATTGCCATACAATACCTCATATTCTATTTCAAGACCATGATGTCATCAATTGCGACATCCGTTGCAATCCGATTCGAAAAATAAATCTTTCTCTGCCTACCAGCAGATTTGACAAGAGGATTATCAACACTTTTTATCACATCATGACATCATGAGTTCGTTTTGTCGAATGACCTCATCGCGACGTATCGTTGACGTTGATTTCCAGTTCTAACCGGTAATGCGGCGACATTGCATCACGCGTTATTTTTAGCATTGCATCATAGGTATGTATACTGCGGATGAAAAGCTCGCTCATTCACCGGGAGGTGACACCGTCCCAGATTTGGACATGTAAGGGGATCGGTGTTCGCCTATGGACAAGATCGGTGTCAGAGGTTATAGGTCGTCGTAACCCGGTGAGTGATGAGAAGGCCAAGTTTCTTGATATCTCTTGATAGAGGGGTATGATGCGGGGTATGATGCGGGGTCTAGACAAGAAAATTCGTTTCGGTAATATTCTGCATGAGAAATAGGAATGCTAAAATGGATGGGTGTGGGGATGAAAGGGTGACATGGAATTTCATATAAAAAATAGGAGAAAAAGCGGTATAAAATTGAATCTCAGTCGGAATACTTATTCAACATTTTCTAGGATGGACGGGCGTGTTTGCAATGGTGACTACGAAATGGACTCATCAGACTGGGATATGGACATTGATGAAGAATGTAAACGAAGGAAACTTGACGAGTGGGCCATCTGGTTGAAGATTGAGCACGACAGCAATATAGAAATAGTAAGTAATTTTCTTTGAGAGAGAGAGGGAGGGGGAGGGGTGGTTGAGACGCGGGTCAAGTGATAACCGACATGGGATGGTGAATGACGCACGACGGATCGCGCCAAAATCCCAAAATTAATATCCTATTGGAGTACACCAATTGCTTTGAGGGTAACGAGCGGCGACCCTGACCGAATTTGCGATATTGCACCCATTCATTTTTCTTAAATTCCTCTAAACGCCCCGTAAGTGGGTTATATAAGAATATATCAACAGTCTTTTTACAAAGGCTCCCACACGGTGTTGCCGAAAACCTTCAAGCGTGAATTCTCACTCCCCATGGAAACCTACAGAGAACAAAGTAAAAAATAATGAAAACTGAAATATACCCACATTTTTTATAACCTCGTCTGTGGTAATCATATGCGAAAATAAAACTGAAAAGCGATCTCTCTCTGCCTACAAGCAGATGTGTCAGGATTGACCGAGTTAGGAGCGATACTGTAGGTAACCCGAGGACTTCGACGCGTCATCGTAGCTCATTGGACGATGATTGATAGTTCAAGTTCAAGTTCAAGTTTATTTGTCTTTCTTTTAACAAACATGTTACACAGTTTTACAAATATAAAATGAAATGTCATACTGAGTATGAACAATGATCCATTATAAATATACATAAAGTAAGATAGAGAAAGAAGAGGAGACCTTGGGTAAAGCTTAGCTTGTAAAAGTCAGGTCCCTCAAAGCAAACCATAAAGAAGATGAACAAACAAATGTTTAATAGAAGAAAATATACCTAACGAGCTAACATAACAAACAACAACTGCTGATCATACAACAGTTGCTCTACAGTAGTAAAGTAAAAAAGAGTCATGTTACAATACATGTAATAATTACAATTAAGAAGAATCAACTAGATAATTACTCAATAAGTCTAACTTCAGTTTACGTTTGAAGATGTATAGGGGACGAGGGGGTATTGCACCATTGCGAGGCAACGCACCGATTTCAAGAAAGATTTTTTTTTCAATATACACACATTTTTATTTTTATAACCTCGTCTGTGGTAATCATATTCGAAAAATAAAACTGAAAAGCTATCTCTCTCTCTGCCTACCAGCAGATGTGTCAAGTGGATCGATTTGCGGACGGTAATGCGGAGGCTTAAATTTTGATCAAAACTTTTTTATTAGAGAATGGGGATGGTGCAATCGGCGTGGAAGGTTATAAAGGATAGGAGATAAGAGGCTCATGCATTTACAATAGACATGTGTAGTAAATTAATTTGGGTAAAAAACGGTATTTTCATAAAAACCTGCAGTATTTCTTTAAAAAACACTTGGCATCTCTGCTACTGGATTAATTCACTAAGATGCATAAATGAATATTTTCAAGTTTGGACCCGTACTTCGTCGATGTAGAAATTTAATCTCAAGGTAGGAAAATCTGTTGCATTACTAGAAAAAAATCTGACACTTTGAATAGCCGGCCATCACAAAAGTCTGACACAGCATCACCGTCATTTTCATGACGTTAATCCATTTGCAAAATATGGGTAATTATGTCGTCATTCTTAAGTATCTATCTTATTGTTTTCAATACTGGAACATTGTTACGGGTCCTGCTCACACCATTATCACCATCATCCAGCCGATGAACAAGGTACAAAAGAACGAGGCGAAGTCGTGGTCGTAGGTTTAGAAAAACTCTATTCTTGCTCTTCGACGTCCATTTTACAACTCGTCCAACATCAACTCGTCCCTCGTCACACTCCCCTCCATAAAAACATACTTATGAGTGTAACGAAAGAAGTAGGTACATAATGAAATCATCCCTATCGATATCGTACATGCAAAATAAAATGCCTTCTTTCATAATACATATACAGTAATACTTTCATACTGCGAAAAACTAGTATCGATTCACTTAGTCTCGATCGATTTGTTGGTACCTAAAATAGCACATGCTTATTATAAATGCACGAATTGTGTTCTTGTAAAACATAGTATAAACACAATTTCTTGGCTTACAACTAATATAAAAACATGTTCATTTGCAAGGAGACATAAACAAGCAAGCAATTTGATATGCAACTGCAGTAAATTGCTCATAATTCTCTGTGATGCAAACAAACATCTGAAACATCTTCACATGTAAAAATAAAAGGAGTACATCAGTGTTTCACAAAAATGACAAAGGATGAATTTTGTCCAACAAAATATATCATCACAAAACATGAATTATTTTATGCAATTGGCTATGCTGCGCTGCTTTTAGCTGCAATGTCACTTTTGTTTTGACACTGTCAAAACTACACCAATCATCAAATGCTGATAAATATGAAAACTATCTGTACCCTCACATAAGTTTAGAAGTCTGAGAAAACAATTTAACTCACGAAAATCTGAGTAGTACCAACGTATAGATGGTATAACAGCTTGTATACTGAGCTCAAGTTTGTCTAGTGGTTATGGCATTCATGTGTAAGATGAAAATAATAACTTTCATAAGTTTCAACGCAAAAATTCTTCCACTATCCTGCTCCTTTACATTTATCACTTAATGCGTGCATAAATCAGAAGTTGTATTTATCCAATTTCTTCTATTTAAAATTGGGTAAGAAATTGTTTCTCAACAAACAACAAAACATGTTAAAATCACTGACATGTTATAATACATGAAATGAGTCATCTCTGTCATGTAATTGCTTCTGGGCAATTCAACAAAAATAGCTTTCGCAAAGATGTAAATTTTTTTCTTCCAATGAAATTAATAAACAACTTTCAGCAATAATATACCTGTCTCAAAGATATAACGATGCGGTAAAATTGTTCACCGTTAATGCAATGTTATGCATTTTCATAACAATGACATTTATCTTTCATCTTCAAGTGACCAAAATACAAGAGACTATCTTTTCTCTTTGGTTCCAATAATACAATTGTCAACAAACAACATATTTTAAATGAAACATGAAAAAATCAAATCTTATTTCCTGTTTTGAAAGTGACACACATGCATAACCAAAACGAGACCTAACTTTTCTCTTTTTTTGTGTAAAATCGAAAAGGGAATTTAACACCAGAATGTTGTCATGCATGTTAAACTCTTCCCAACAGAAAATACTAATCATTTCACTTTCAAAAATACATAAAGATATGCAATATATAAAAAAAAACTCCGAAAAAGCAAACACAAGAAGAAAATTGCTTCACCGAGTCCAGTCAGTCTCTGATTATCAAGTTCAAATTTCTGTTTTTCTTCTCCACATTGAATTCCAGTTCACGAAGTATCTCCCATAAGGTAAGCCCACTTTCCATGTAATTGCACAGAGATTAAGTTCAAGTTCACGCACGAGATAGAGCATCTACAATAACATTGTTCTTTCCTGCAATGTGCTCAATGTTCAAGTTATACTCTTGCAGCAACAAGATCCAGCGTGTCAATCTCTGGTTTTTGCGTTTCATTTTACTAAGAAATGTCAGTGGGTTATGATCCGTCAATACTCTGACTGGGTACTGCGATCCATGAACATACACGCTGACATGTTCAAGCGCTAGGCTCATTGAGAGAGTCTCTTTCTCAACAGTCGAATAGTTCTTCTGACTAGGGGAAACTTCTTAGAAAAGAAGAATATAGGTCTGTCGACTCCTTCTGCGTCCTTCTGAGTTAGCACAGCACCAGCGCCAACATCCCTAGCATCCACCGTCAGGCTGAACGGCTGGTTGAAGTCTGGAGCCATCAACACAGGATTGGTAGATAAGAGAGCTTTCACCCGGTCGAAAACACTCTTACAGTCACTGGACCAGACGAACTTCACTTCTTTGCGTAGTACATTGGTTAGCGGAGCCACGACATCAGAGAAGTTATGGCAGAACCGTCTATAGTAGCCTGCCATGCCCAGAAACCGCATCAGTTCCTTCCGGTTGGTTGGAGTCGGGAAAGCCAGAATTGCTTCTACCTTCGCCGAGAGTGGTCGAACGTGACCAGAGCCAACAACATGACCCAGGAAACTAACACTAGCACCTCCAAACTCACTCTTTGCCAGATTCACCGTCATTTTTGGCAGCAGCCAACCTTCTGAACAACTCTCTGATTCTCTGTACATGAACATCCCAATCTTCACTATACACAACTAAGTCATCAATATAAGCTTCACAGCCTTCAAGACTTGAAACAAGACTATTCATGAGTCTTTGGAATGTAGCCGGCGCGTTTTTCATGCCGAAAGGCATCACGGTGTAATGAAATAGGCCTTGCGGTGTAGCAAATGCGGAAATCTCTTGCGCTCTCTTGGTCAAGGGGATCTGCCAATAACCTTTCAGCAGATCGAATTTGCTCACATACTTTGCTTTGCCTATACGGTCAATACAATCATCTACGCGCGGAATGGGGAATGAATCTGTTTTTGTACACGCATTGACTTTTCTGTATATAGTCGGTACAGAAACGATATTCTCGAAGAGTTCGAAAGAAGTGTTCACATTGATGTTCGATTGCATTTAGGAGCGCAGCGAATGGAACATTTAGTGAAGCAGCCCGTGTTGCTGATGATTTTGTGCTGACACACAGAACCACGAACTAAGTTTCTAGTGAAACAAAGAAAACATTCAAATTGAATTAAAATTGCCTTTTAAGTTTGTCAGAGAATTGGCTTTTAAAGTTTGTTAAAGGTCAAATACCAATTAACAAAACCAAACCAATTACAAAAGAATAACACTAAGCTTTTGCCGTTACAATAGAAATGTAACCTATATTCAAATGCATAGTACTCCATGCTTTTAGCGTTATTATTAAAATTCAAAAGCTGACTTGTAGGTTATCCATGCAAGAATAAGCATTTTCAAATACTTAATGAGATTTTGTTATGTCAGATAAAACTGTCTAATCATGCAGTAAAATTTACATATATTTAAAACGACACTCTAATCATCCAGGCTTTCGCCATAAAGAGAAAATATCTCCGGTAAAGTGTAAACAGAAATACCAAGAATGTCCACATTAAGTCTTAATGAGAACTTGTTATGATTTGGTAATGTACATATTCTAAAAAACAACATTCCGTCCAAACAGGACTTAATTAAGATGTCAACTGCCAATTGGCAAAACAAATTACCATTAGAATGCCACTGACCTTTTGGCGATACAACAGAAATGTGAATTCTTATCACATTCCACTAAGAACGTTATACTTCAACAATGCAATGTGTAAAAAAACTTTGATTGTTATCGGATTCAGTACCCTTATTATATGCGCATCCTTAAATATTCTACTTCAATCATATGAATGCCTTCAAAATGTATAATAGACAGAAATTACTCCAATCATATGAATGCCTTCAAAATGTATAATAGACAGAAATTATTTCAAACAGTCAGCTATTCAATGTAACTTCAGATGAAAAGTTTAGGCATGATCTTTTTTTAGGAAATTTAGAAATAAGACAAATCAAATTTTATTTAGCCAAATAACAACGGTAGATCGAGATAACCCGATATTAAATACAGAAAAACAACAACCACATCTTACCCTATCATCGGGTACTTGTTGATCATGTAATTAACCAGAATGACTGTTCGTAATTGGTATTTGACCTTTAACAAACTTTAAAAGCCAATTCTCTGACAAACTTAAAAGGCAATTTTAATTCAATTTGAATGTTTTCTTTGTTTCACTAGAAACTTAGTTTGTGGTTCTGTGTGTCAGCACAAAATCATCAGCAACACGGGCTGCTTCACTAAATGTTCCATTCGCTGCGCTCCTAAATGCAATCGAACATCAATGTGAACACTTCTTTCGAACTCTTCGAGAATATCGTTTCTGTACCGACTATATACAGAAAAGTCAATGCGTGTACAAAAACAGATTCATTCCCCATTCCGCGCGTAGATGATTGTATTGACCGTATAGGCAAAGCAAAGTATGTGAGCAAATTCGATCTGCTGAAAGGTTATTGGCAGATCCCCTTGACCAAGAGAGCGCAAGAGATTTCCGCATTTGCTACACCGCAAGGCCTATTTCATTACACCGTGATGCCTTTCGGCATGAAAAACGCGCCGGCTACATTCCAAAGACTCTTGAATAGTCTTGTTTCAAGTCTTGAAGGCTGTGAAGCTTATATTGATGACTTAGTTGTGTATAGTGAAGATTGGGATGTTCATGTACAGAGAATCAGAGAGTTGTTCAGAAGGTTGGCTGCTGCCAAAAATGACGGTGAATCTGGCAAAGAGTGAGTTTGGAGGTGCTAGTGTTAGTTTCCTGGGTCATGTTGTTGGCTCTGGTCACGTTCGACCACTCTCGGCGAAGGTAGAAGCAATTCTGGCTTTCCCGACTCCAACCAACCGGAAGGAACTGATGCGGTTTCTGGGCATGGCAGGCTACTATAGACGGTTCTGCCATAACTTCTCTGATGTCGTGGCTCCGCTAACCAATGTACTACGCAAAGAAGTGAAGTTCGTCTGGTCCAGTGACTGTAAGAGTGTTTTCGACCGGGTGAAAGCTCTCTTATCTACCAATCCTGTGTTGATGGCTCCAGACTTCAACCAGCCGTTCAGCCTGACGGTGGATGCTAGGGATGTTGGCGCTGGTGCTGTGCTAACTCAGAAGGACGCAGAAGGAGTCGACAGACCTATATTCTTCTTTTCTAAGAAGTTTCCCCTAGTCAGAAGAACTATTCGACTGTTGAGAAAGAGACTCTCTCAATGAGCCTAGCGCTTGAACATGTCAGCGTGTATGTTCATGGATCGCAGTACCCAGTCAGAGTATTGACGGATCATAACCCACTGACATTTCTTAGTAAAATGAAACGCAAAAACCAGAGATTGACACGCTGGAGCTTGTTGCTGCAAGAGTATAACTTGAACATTGAGCACATTGCAGGAAAGAACAATGTTATTGTAGATGCTCTATCTCGTGCGTGAACTTGAACTTAATCTCTGTGCAATTACATGGAAAGTGGGCTTACCTTATGGGAGATACTTCGTGAACTGGAATTCAATGTGGAGAAGAAAAACAGAAATTTGAACTTGATAATCAGAGACTGACTGGACTCGGTGAAGCAATTTTCTTCTTGTGTTTGCTTTTTTGGAGTTTTTTTTTATATATTGCATATCTTTATGTATTTTTGAAAGTGAAATGATTAGTATTTTCTGTTGGGAAGAGTTTAACATGCATGACAACATTCTGGTGTTAAATTCCCCTTTCGATTTTACACAAAAAAAGAGAAAAGTTAGGTCTCGTTTTGGTTATGCATGTGTGTCACTTTCAAAACAGGAAATAAGATTTGATTTTTTTCATGTTTCATTTAAAATATGTTGTTTGTTGACAATTGTATTATTGGAACCAAAGAGAAAAGATAGTCTCTTGTATTTTGGTCACTTGAAGATGAAAGATAAATGTCATTGTTATGAAAATGCATAACATTGCATTAACGGTGAACAATTTTACCGCATCGTTATATTTTGAAGATATGTTGTTTTATCTTTGAGACAGGTATATTATTGCTGAAAGTTGTTTATTAATTTCATTGGAAGAAAAAAATTTACATCTTTGCGAAAGCTATTTTTGTTGAATTGCCAAGAAGCAATTACATGACAGAGATGACTCATTTCATGTAGTATAACATGTCAGTGATTTTAACATGTTTTGTTGTTTGTTGAGAAACAATTTCTTACCCAATTTTAAATAGAAGAAATTGGATAAATACAACTTCTGATTTATGCACGCATTAAGTGATAAATGTAAAGAAGCAGGATAGTGGAAGAATTTTTGTGTTGAAACTTATGAAAGTTATTATTTTCATCTTACACATGAATGCCATAACCACTAGACAAACTTGAGCTCAGTATACAAGCTGTGATACCATCTGTACGTTGGTACTACTCAGATTTTCGTGAGTTAAATTGTTTTCTCAGACTTCTAAACTTCTGTGAGGGTACAGATAGTTTTCATATTTATCAGCATTTGATGATTGGTGTATTTTTGACAGTGTCAAAACAAAAGTGACATTGCAGCTAAAAGCAGCGCAGCATAGCCAATTGCATAAAATAATTCATGTTTTGTGATGATATATTTTGTTGGACAAAATTCATCCTTTGTCATTTTTGTGAAACACTGATGTACTCCTTTTATTTTTACATGTGAAGATGTTTCAGATGTTTGTTTGCATCACAGAGAATTATGAGCAATTTACTGCAGTTGCATATCAAATTGCTTGCTTGTTTATGTCTCCTTGCAAATGAACATGTTTTTATATTAGTTGTAAGCCAAGAAATTGTGTGTATACTATGTTTTACAAGAACACAATTCGTGCATTTATAATGAGCATGTGCTATTTTAGGTACCAACAAATCGATCGAGACTAAGTGAATCGATACTAGTTTTTCGCAGTATGAAAGTATTACTGTATATGTATTATGAAAGAAGGCATTTTATTTTGCATGTACGATATCGATAGGGATGATTTCATTATGTACCTACTTCTTTCGTTACACTCATAAGTATGTTTTTATGGAGGGGAGTGTGACGAGGGACGAGTTGATGTTGGACGAGTTGTAAAATGGACGTCGAAGAGCAAGAATAGAGTTTTTCTAAACCTACGACCACGACTTCGCCTCGTTCTTTTGTACCTTGTTCATCGGCTGGATGATGGTGATAATGGTGTGAGCAGGACCCGTAACAATGTTCCAGTATTGAAAACAATAAGATAGATACTTAAGAATGACGACATAATTACCCATATTTTGCAAATGGATTAACGTCATGAAAATGACGGTGATGCTGTGTCAGACTTTTGTGATGGCCGGCTATTCAAAGTGTCAGATTTTTTTCTAGTAATGCAACAGATTTTCCTACCTTGAGATTAAATTTCTACATCGACGAAGTACGGGTCCAAACTTGAAAATATTCATTTATGCATCTTAGTGAATTAATCCAGTAGCAGAGATGCCAAGTGTTTTTTAAAGAAATACTGCAGGTTTTTATGAAAATACCGTTTTTTACCCAAATTAATTTACTACACATGTCTATTGTAAATGCATGAGCCTCTTATCTCCTATCCTTTATAACCTTCCACGCCGATTGCACCATCCCCATTCTCTAATAAAAAAGTTTTGATCAAAATTTAAGCCTCCGCATTACCGTCCGCAAATCGATCCACTTGACACATCTGCTGGTAGGCAGAGAGAGAGATAGCTTTTCAGTTTTATTTTTCGAATATGATTACCACAGACGAGGTTATAAAAATTAAAATGTGTGTATATTGAAAAAAAAATCTTTCTTGAAATCGGTGCGTTGCCTCGCAATGGTGCAATACCCCCTCGTCCCCTATACATCTTCAAACGTAAACCGAAGTTAGACTTATTGTGTAATTATCTAGTTGATTCTTCTTAATTGTAATTATTACATGTATTGTAACATGACTCTTTTTTACTTTACTACTGTAGAGCAACTGTTGTATGATCAGCAGTTGTTGTTTGTTATGTTAGCTCGTTAGGTATATTTTCTTCTATTAAACATTTGTTTGTTCATCTTCTTTATGGTTTGCTTTGAGGGACCTGACTTTTACAAGCTAAGCTTTACCCAAGGTCTCCTCTTCTTTCTCTATCTTACTTTATGTATATTTATAATGGATCATTGTTCATACTCAGTATGACATTTCATTTTATATTTGTAAAACTGTGTAACATGTTTGTTAAAAGAAAGACAAATAAACTTGAACTTGAACTTGAACTATCAATCACCGTCCAATGAGCTACGATGACGCGTCGAAGTCCTCGGGTTACCTACAGTATCGCTCCTAACTCGGTCAATCCTGACACATCTGCTTGTAGGCAGAGAGAGATCGCTTTTCAGTTTTATTTTCGCATATGATTACCACAGACGAGGTTATAAAAAATGTGGGTATATTTCAGTTTTCATTATTTTTTACTTTGTTCTCTGTGGGTTTCCATGGGGAGTGAGAATTCACGCTTGAAGGTTTTCGGCAACACCGTGTGGGAGCCTTTGTAAAAAGACTGTTGATATATTCTTATATAACCCACTTACGGGGCGTTTAGAGGAATTTAAGAGAAATGAATGGGTGCAATATCGCAAATTCGGTCAGGGTCGCCGCTCGTTACCCTCAAAGCAATTGGTGTACTCCAATAGGATATTAATTTTGGGATTTTGGCGCGATCCGTCGTGCGTCATTCACCATCCCATGTCGGTTATCACTTGACCCGCGTCTCAACCACCCCTCCCCCTGCCTCTCTCTCTCAAAGAAAATTACTTACTATTTCTATATTGCTGTCGTGCTCAATCTTCAACCAGATGGCCCACTCGTCAAGTTTCCTTCGTTTACATTCTTCATCAATGTCCATATCCCAGTCTGATGAGTCCATTTCGTAGTCACCATTGCAAACACGCCCGTCCATCCTAGAAAATGTTGAATAAGTATTCCGACTGAGATTCAATTTTATACCGCTTTTTCTCCTATTTTTTATATGAAATTCCATGTCACCCTTTCATCCCCACACCCATCCATTTTAGCATTCCTATTTTTCATGCAGAATATTACCGAAACGAATTTTCTTGTCTAGACCCCGCATCATACCCCGCATCATACCCCTCTATCAAGAGATATCAAGAAACTTGGCCTTCTCATCACTCACCGGGTTACGACGACCTATAACCTCTGACACCGATCTTGTCCATAGGCGAACACCGATCCCCTTACATGTCCAAATCTGGGACGGTGTCACCTCCCGGTGAATGAGCGAGCTTTTCATCCGCAGTATACATACCTATGATGCAATGCTAAAAATAACGCGTGATGCAATGTCGCCGCATTACCGGTTAGAACTGGAAATCAACGTCAACGATACGTCGCGATGAGGTCATTCGACAAAACGAACTCATGATGTCATGATGTGATAAAAAGTGTTGATAATCCTCTTGTCAAATCTGCTGGTAGGCAGAGAAAGATTTATTTTTCGAATTGGATTGCAACGGATGTCGCAATTGATGACATCATGGTCTTGAAATAGAATATGAGGTATTGTATGGCAATGGCACTATCGACTGGTGATCAGTCGATAGACATGGGTAATGTTGCGCCATGATGGCGTAACCGTATTGCACCATACTGACGTCATGGGTAATGTTGCGCCATGATGACGTAACCGTATTGCACCATACTGTCGTCATGGGTAATGTTGCGCCATGATGGCGTAACCGTATTGCATCATACTGACGTCATGGGTAATGTTGCGCCATGATGGCGTAACCGTATTGCACCATACTGACGTCATGGGTAATGTTGCGCAATGATGGCGTAACCGTATTGCACCATACTGACGTCATGGGTAATGTTGCGCAATGATGGCGTAACCGTATTGCACCATACTGACGTCATGGGTAATGTTGCGCAATGATGGCGTAACCGTATTGCATCATGGTGGTGCAATGATACGATGTCATGAGGTCAAAGGTCACTGGTCAATTAGGTATGAGGTCCATCCTTATACTACTTATGACCTTTGACCCTATAAAAGACGGGACACTGGTGGCAGCATCACCAAAAAGTACAGATTTTTAGATTACACCAAGGGACACCTTCATGCAAAATTTGAACGAAATCCGTCGAGAAATGCAGAAGTAAGAGTGCAAGAAATGGAAAAATGACCTTTGACCCTATAAAGGACGGAACAATGAGGGCAGCATCACCAAAAATTAAACATGTGTAGATTATACCAAGATACATCTCCATACAAAATTTGAACAAAATCCGTTGAGAAATGTGGCCTGCAGAGTGCACTCACGCCATGCCCTGAAGTATGACCTTTGACCCTATAAAAGACGGAACACTGGTGGCAGCATCACCAAACACTATGGCCCGTATTCTGAACTCCAGTTTAACTTAAACCATGGTCTAAATGTGTGGTTTAACTATGGGCAGCCAAATGTGACACAAATCTCTAACAGTAGATATTCAATTTATCAGCATTTTTGGTACTCAAAATTTAAAAAAACGTCTGGGAATGATTAGTACAATAGTTTTCTTGACCATTAAAGCATGAGAACCAGAATCCAGTAAACATAAGGAACATACAGTGTAAACAAAGTTTTGACATTTTTGGCTACCCATAGTTAAACCACAGATTTAAACCATGGTTTAAGTTAAACCGGAGTTCAGAATACGGGCCTATAGGTTTTTAAATTACACCAAGAGACACCTTCATGCAAAATTTGAACAAAATCCGTTGAGAAATGTGACCGCCAGAGCGCACACAAGAGTACACACAAGACATCTATCAAAATATGACCTTTGACCCTATAAAAGACGGAACACTGGGGGCAGCATCACCAAAATCTATAGGGTTCCAGATTTTACCAAGAGACACCTTCATACAAAATTTGAACAAAATCCGTTGAGAAATGTGACCGCTAGAGCGCACACAAACTATCCCCCAAAATATGGCCTTTTACCCTATAAAAGACGGAACACTGGGGGCAGCATCACCAGAAACTATAGGGGTCCAGATTTTACCAAGATACACGTCCACAGGAAGTCTGAAAGAAATTCGTCGAGAAATGTGACCACTAGAGCGCACACAAGAATGTGACGCGGCGGCGGCGGCGGCGGCGAAACGCTGCTGAATCCAAAGTATCCTCCGGCATACTGCCGGGGGATACAATAAGCTCACATCAACGAGCATTTGCACTTCCGTAGGAATTTTTATTGCGCTCACCACTAAGATGTATCAAAGAACGACAATCCAAGGCACCATTTTATAAAACAAATAATCCACATGATATGTTTGGGCATAAGTGTAATTATCCATCTTGAGTACATTCGAACAGTCCAAACATCATCGGCTATCGCCTCGAGTGTAGGACTCTTCCAAACGGGTTCCTTGTACTGACAATTCCTACTCATATGCCCATGAATGATGTTTGTGTTATATGCATAAAAGTGATACAGCTTACTTTTCAATGTCATTTCACTTGCTGAAGGCCGCTGCTCTTGATAATCGAGAAACGAATTTTTCGCCAATTTTTTACCTTTAACCGACCTATGAAAACATATTCTTAGATTCATTAACATTTGAAGGGATATTGAAGACAGAACTCGATAAGTTATGTTTTTTTCTTAAACGGGCTATTTGTGAATCGACGGGTTTCTTTTTTTTTTTTTTTTTTTTTTTGGCAAACTATCAACGTGCACACGGAAATCATTGTCATATCTATTTGAGATTATGTTTAATGTGTCAGTTAAGATATGTCATAACAGTGCGTCTCAAAAAGTTTGCAGTTGGAAAAGTCCCCTGAAATGAAAATTGATTATGTCCTTGAGAGGGATACAAGGATATATCGCACGGGGTGATGAGCAATTTTCACAAGTCTGCACGGTGAATTGGGATTAGGGGAAATTCCATACATCCATTTAATTTTCACCAGTACCGTTTTATGTTGTTTATCAAACTCCACTTTAAATAAAAATCGAATTCCTTCTGTTTTTTTCAGAGGATTCGAACCTCATAGGTTATTTTACCCTTTGCGTATTTAGATAACTCAAAAAATTTTCAGGACAATTTCATGCCCTTTAATAGCCTCTTTCAATGACACACAAAAACACATCCCAAAAATTCACACATACATACACACGCAAGTCACTTTTATGAATTTAACAAGAAATTTTATTTCTTCTGGCAGGTGTCAGCAAAGTTTAAATCAAAAGTGAAAGCCTTTAAAATTACACAGTGGTATCAACAGATGACAATTTATGACAGTAAGCCCCCCCCCCCATAACCCATCAAAATTTATGTTTGCGGTGGGCAATTAAATTTTAGTATTAATTTCTAGTGATTTATATTAACTTTATTATATAGAGTATAGGGGGGGGGGGGTCAAGACAGGAAGAAATGAATAGCATTTGCGTGCGCGCGCGTGTGCGTGTGTGTGTATGCAATTGCTTGATCCCGTGTGCATGTTATCAATGGAGGTTTCTTTATTGGTTATTTTGATATTAACCAAATGACTACTGAATTCTCAATTCCCATAAAGGGTTAATACAGGGACCACCATGTGCTAAGAGAGGAGTGAGGCAGGGTGAACTATTTTCACCGTATCTGTATTTTGTACGTATTGAAATGTTCGCGAAAGCTATGAGAAACGATGGTTTTTTTAAAAGGAGTTGAATTTGGTAATTTTGAAAGTCGACAAAGTTTATATGCCAATGATATGATTTTGTTCCTTAAAATTGAGACATCGATTTCAAGAATACAGGATAAATTTCGGATATATTTCTATGCTTTAAGTGGTGTACAGGTAAACGTAGAAAAAAAAAAATAATGTGATGAGGATAGGAAAAAACAGACGAGAGTCGGGAATATAACCTATGGGCAATGTAGTAACAAGAATGAACATCTCAGGAGTATATTTTCACTCGTTATAAAAATAAGGGAAGAGTTCAATAATACAAAGAGATACTGAGTAGAATGAAAAGACATTTGAGATGTTGGAAACAGAGAGGTTTGACAGTGATGGGGAAACTACATTTTCTTAAAACATATGCTTTGTCAAAATTGAACTATGTTTCCTCATCATTAGCTGCTCCACAGTGGTAGTAGGAGAGATCAAAAAAAAAATCTTTTTAAAAAATTCATACGAAATGGAAACGACCGAATCAAAAGAGCCTACTGCTACCAGGACTAAGGGGATAGTTTTGAACTACTGTGAAAAATCAAAGAGCAAATTGATTAAAACGGCTACTTATGGGGAAAGGAATATGGCTTGGAAGCATTAATTTGACTATATCTTTAGAATAGTGGATGGAAAGTTTATATGCCAGTGTAATTATGATGTTAAATTATTGACTTTTAAAGCACTATTGTTTTATTCAAATAATTTAAAGGCTTGGCAAGATATGGAGAAAAACAGGAACTTTCTTTTAGGAAAAGCTTATCCAATCATTTTGGATAATACAGATTACTTTTTAAAGGTAAAATGATTTTTGACGAAGACTTAAGAATTTATTTTTTTGATCACTTTTAGAGAAAAACAAGTGAAAACAATTGATTATACCCATAACTTTGGTTAATTAGGGAAAATTTTGTTTGAGTCATAGTAGCAGTTAAGTCTAAAAAGTCACTCACGTGACAGTGTCTGATGATAGAGTCTCCAGCCAGAACGATATCGGATCGCGGTTGATAATTGGGTCTCGGTTTAGGGAGGTCGTGAAATACATTGTCATGTTCGTTATCGGAAAGTATCTCAAATCTCTTCGGAGTCGGAATTGTTGGAACGTAGAATGTATGAAAAGATTTTTCCTACATTCGGACTGTCTGGGTCTTTACCAGTACCATCGTTTTCGCGACTCGTGAGGAGCTTGGTGATTGCTTCGAGGTTTGCTTTTTCGGCTTTTAGATTTTTGCTTGACCTTATCTTCTTGATTCACATGCTCCACAATGATAGAGATTTGTTCGGCAAATCTACATTCTAGGCCGTCTTATCTTTTTCCCCAACTCCTTGATCAATGTTTTAGAAGTTGACTATTCTTCTCTGTGGATGCTGACTATAGAGTGTCCTCCGTCTGAACTTCTACGGCCACTCCCACCTCATCTCGGATCACATTGCCACCTTCTACAGTTTCGTTGTCTAGAGCCCTCTTCAGTCAAGCGACAAGAGTTGCCTTCACATCGTTTGTCTCTAACTCTTTAATTCGGCTTTAAGCTGTTTAACTTTTAGGGTACGAATGTTCAATAATGATGCCATCATGACGTTATAATGAAGTTAAGTCAATGAATAAATCATCATGTACGCAAACCGGTTAGGCGTAGGTATATGGAGACGACGCACTCGGCATAATTTATATCACGCGCAAAATAATACGCGAGATATTGTATTTTTGTAATATAATATTTCCACGAGAAAGCGAGAAAAGGTCTCGAAAATGCACGAAAACTACTTAATGAGACGAAACACTATAAAAATAATGAGATACTTGCATTCACGACCTCAAACGTTAAATGTCCATATAAATCTTATTCAGCAGGTCATAAGAAAAGCGGTCAAAAACGGATTTTTCACGGAGCTTCGAGAGACACGTTCTTCCCCTTCAAACGTCAAACTTCAACTTATATGTTAGGATTACTGGAAAGGACCATTGAATCAAGACCAGAGGGTGTAGTTCTTAAACAGGAGGACATTTATCAAAGCAGAACATCGATATTAAGAAAAGGCGAAAGCTATGAAAAGGAACAAGTTAGACAAGCATTTGTTAAAATGGGAGGGGTTGTATGAAAACAGCATGATTGAGTGTGTGTGAGAGAGAAAGAGAGCGAGAGAGTGTGAGTGAAGGAAGCGGAGGGGGAGAGGGGGCAGGAGTTTAGGTGCAGGGGGGGGGGGGGCTATTTTATGAAAATATTTCAGTCAATGCCTTCTATACAGTTTTGAATTTCAATGTGCTTTTATTTGTTATACACTTTCATTGAAATGTCGAGTTATAATTCATGTATAAATTTTGAGGAAAATATAAATAGGGATGATTTAAAAAAAATGTTATGATTAATTATGGCTGAAATGATCCTCTTTCGAGAGCAGCTATTATACATCGTCTCAAGTCTTGAGTTTGCGTTGTTTCACAAAAGTGGCTGAATAGTCAGATTTTTGGTACGTCGTTGAAATCAACTTTTGGAGGATACTTTTTCCCAGGTCTGCTCGCTATTCATAAGGACTGCTATTCATACACAACCGCTATTCATCTAGTCACGCGTTATAGATAGCGGTCGTTAAGAATAAGTGGTCCTTATGAATAGCGGTCCTTATGACTAGCAAGGTCACCCCCTTCCAACTGTAATATTTTCTTTTAGACGCATTGCAGATACAATTAAAAGAAAAAAAAAACAAAACATTACTTTGGAGCCGTACGTCTCGGAGTTTGGAAGGAAGATACTTTTTTCCCTTTTGCTTTTAAGGTACTCTCCGCTCCACCTGAAAAAATAAGTTCATCCATACAAAGAATCAGCTTCAAACCAGTACTAATAACATAAAAACAAACATGAAGAGAACGTTAACGAGGGTTTAACGTGTTTATGGGGGTTTTACTTAAAAGGACACTTTGGGAAAAGGAGCCAAAATTATACTAAAACCTGGTTCGAAAACGTATCCAGTATACTAGAAACATGAAGGTATTTCTTCTTGTTCGATTATCACATCATCTACGAATCACTTATTATAGGTGTCTTATAATTTGTTTGTCTTGTGGGGAGGACCATAAAAGTGAATTTGACTTCTCTTTTAGCTTATTGCAAGCAAAACAGTTTAGGTTATCGAGTTCTGAAACCAGCTTTTGACCTCACTAGAAAGCTTTTCGCTTCGTGCCACATTAGACACAAATAAAATGGACAATGAAAACAAATGATTGTGACTGTGATAAAAAAAAAATGGACACAAAGGCTCAGTCATATCACTTATGCATTTTCATAATTTCATTTTAATATTTCTTGTCTCGTCTTTTTTTAATAAATAATTTGTTTGTTAGTAGACTGATTATAGTTGGTTTATTTCATTCTTATTTTAGTTTGCATGTCTGTGAATTTGTGTTCAGTCCTCCCATTCTATTCTGTCAATGATGAAGAATTCATTAACTGTGTTTTTGTTGAGCAAGTAAATAAAACGCATATAACTTACGATGATGTGAATGACCGAAGTGAAGAAATAAGATTAAATGATTCAATTTCAATTCTTGATTCTGACTTAGATGAACAAGATATAAATAATTGCAAGTATTGTTTAGAAGAAGAATTTAAAGAGTCGATAGATTCAAATTTAGTACAAGTTAGTGCTATACACTTTAACTCGAGGAGTATGGCTAGAAATTGATCAAATTTTTGCCTACTTATAAGCAGCCTCTCCCATAATTTCACGGCTATTGGTATAACGGAGACTTGGTTAAATCCAGGAAACGAAAATCTCCACATGAATGGATATAATTTTACCATCATTTGCAAAAGTTTAAGACCACTTCGGGATTTGTGGGTATTTCAGTAGTTCGGAATACTTTCTTTTGTCTCATTGAATGAATTACAAAACATGTTTACTACAGTGATCATTAGCACAAGAGTAATGGTATAAGCCTATAGTGCAAGTATGATACATAGGTTATGCCATGGAAATAAGTTGTGTCTGAAAAATAAGTTGTTTTGTACTAATAGTAATAGGGAGGAGGAGTGGGAATATTCTTAGATGAAAAATGACTTGAATCCCACCACCTGCTCTTCTTGCGAAACTATATTTGTTGAAATTAATATTACTGGAGTAAAGTGACTGGAGTAATCTACAGACCCCCGAAATCCAATTTGGATCGATATTATCGTATTTTGATAAATTGTTGCAGGAACTTTGTAAAGAAAATAAATAATATCAATCTATTAAATAGGAATTCAAACAGGATAACTAATCTAATGAATATTATTGCGTCACACGGTTTTTACATTCCAATTAATTTACCAACCGGTATAACCAAATCTTCAGCTTCCATTATACAGCCTATATATTGACGAATGACTGTAACGATATTATATCTGGTGTGTTATATATTCTTCAATCACTGATTATATGCCAGTTTCCTGTTATAAGAAAGGTTTCTATTAAAATGATTCAGATCAAACCCTATTATTCCAGAAAAATCAATGACTTAACGATCAATAGATTTTTTATTGAACTACGTGATGTTGATTGGAGTGACGCATTTTTATCTATGGATGGTGATATAGCTTATACATTGTTCATGAATATTTTCCTAAAATTATACGATAAACATTTTCCTTTGA
This sequence comes from Heliocidaris erythrogramma, assembly GCA_025617745.1. Classification (NCBI taxonomy): domain Eukaryota; kingdom Metazoa; phylum Echinodermata; class Echinoidea; order Camarodonta; family Echinometridae; genus Heliocidaris; species Heliocidaris erythrogramma. The sequence continues at coordinate 52,660,396 of CM046863.1, read as the reverse complement.
TATCAATAAAAAAAAGAGAAGAAATATGAAACCGTGGGTCACTAATAGAATTTATTTAAGCAAGCATCTGCTCCTTTCTACTCGCGCATGTGATAGACAGGGTTTGTCAAAGTTATGAAAACATTGCGTCTATTTATTGGTGTCGATCCCGGGGGAGGGGAAGGGGGGTACATATCCCAAAAAAATTGAGGTGGGGATGGCCTGTCTTATCATCCCAATATTTTTGGATAAAATAAATAAGAATTATGATACATTAACTTAAAACTAATAATTATTCAAACTCATTATGTTTGATCTTGAAATATCATCACATTCTTTAATGATTAGAAGTAAGGAAATAGGAAATTCCATAATTTCAATGTGAAAATATCAAAGAAAATTCGTTCGCTCGCATTGTTATTCTTAATTGAGTGGTTCCGTTCATTGGCGTAGATCCGTGCATTCCTTCTGTTCATTAAAAAACATTTTGGGATGCGCTGAAATGCAAGAGTTATAGACAGATTTTTGAAAAAGTATGGGAGGGGGTATCCCCCTCCAAAACCCTCCCCCGCTCTGTCGCTTTGCGTATCTAGGGGGGGGGGGGGCATGAGGCGCGTGCCTCGGGTGTCACTTGGAGGGGCGCAAATACGCAAAGGAAAGAGATAGAGAAATATGCAATAAACCATGCTTAAAAGTTCAGAATCATTAGTGATTGTTTGATTATTTGTGTAAAAATCACTAAAGTGCAACTTTGCATATTTCTCTCTTTCATATCTTTCTTTTCATGAGCATACATTTAATAGGGAAGCATATTGTACCTGAAGAAATTCCTGAGAATTACATAACAATTTAAAAAGGTCATTTGCTAACTTGCATAGGAAATGTACACAATATGCTTCATATAACCTTAAGTGCAACTTTTTTTCGCGTGCATTTTGACATAAAATGCATTTTTTCACACCAATAATGATATCTGGTGGCAATGATATGCCATTTATGTTATGAGTAATAAAATTCCCTATCCATTCCCGTTTGAATTATAAAAATCGGTAATATACTTTTTAAGATATATCCAAAAATGCTAGGGGGGAACTTACTTTTTTGGTTGAGTGTATATATATATATATATATATATATATATATATATATATACATGTAGTGGAAGAAATTTCCCAAGAGCAAAACAATGGCGGTCACTCATAGTTGTGGAATGGAATACAGCGAAAGAAATGGACTATGAAATGGCCGTAGCTTCTATACTTCTCTTTTATTCAATCAAGCTTTCGATCTAAAGATCTTCATCAGGACGACTGTGTAAACAAAATACATAAGTACAATATGATGGCTGAAAAAAAAATATTTTTTATTTCAGCCATCATATTGTACTTATGTATTTTGTTTACACAGTCGTCCTGATGAAGATCTTTAGATCGAAAGCTTGATTGAATAAAAGAGAAGTATAGAAGCTACGGCCATTTCATAGTCCATTTCTTTCGCTATATACAGTTAACAACAAAATTATTCATACCCCTTGGAAAATTCTAGTTTTTTGCATTTTTCCTAAAAATGAATGGTTAACTGAATTTAATTGCACATCACTTGAATACATTTAGTTATCATCTGCAAATGAATGCCGTTTCTGGTTTCACCTCATTAGCATAACAATAGAAATGGTGAATTATCCAAACTGGGTGATGTTCAAAATTATTCATACCCTTGGTGATCTATTGACTTTGTCAATCAGTATGAATCCAGTCCTTGTGATTAATGCTCGTAACACTTTCTTCACACTGTCACAATGCTTCTGGAGGTCTCTACTGAGATATCAGGCCAATACCTGGTCTCCAATGGCCCAATCACCTTGAGGATGTTGTCCACACATGCCATCACCTGGTCTTCAGGGGATTCGATGGATTTTAAGCAGATTTTGTGTTTGCAGGTGGTGTAGTTTTAGACGTCATGAGGATAGGACTATGATATTGATATTTTCGTTAATATTCCTTACATTTTAAAGACAATTCTGTATCTAAGTTGAAACAAAGCACTCTTCCTGGAGAGACTTCCCTAGAGGCATTCACTGTTGCACTGTCAAGGGAAGGTATTTCCTGATACTTTTGTTCCATTATTATTAAGAATGTTTAGGGAGGCCATGGTAGTTGTCTAAAGGTTGGATGGTGCCAATTTTATCTGTTCAGTTACACTGATTGACACATTTTTTATATGGACACCTGCAAGTGGGTACTCTAGTGAAGCTTAAAATACTGATCTTTATGTTCCAGTGCACTGTCATGCAAAGTGGTAGCATTTTGTGCACTGCAGCTGGTAACATGGAGGGCATATGGTATAAATTTGGTTTACATTCATTTTGATATCAAGGATTGTAGCTTTCATACCAAAGATACAAAGAATATACCGTATGAAGATTGATATACAGTAACAGTCAATGTGGGATGTGTATGGTACTCAAAGGTTACATACTGTTATTCATGGTGACCTGACGTTAGAGTCATGCAATGACTTTAATATCACTAACATGGCCTTCCTGAGCACTCTGGTTAAGAATGGGGCCAATGAATAAAGGTGAACCCTCCCACAGGCAGTGCAAAAGGGAAGGGCTCTTCAGGAATGGTGCTTTGCTTCATAAGTAGATACAGAATTTTCATTAAAATGCATGGAATAAATGACCGAAAATTTCAATATCATAGTCCTGTCATCATGAAGTCGATAACTGCATCACCTGTAGGACACGAAATCTAATGAACTCCCTGAAGGTCAGGTGAAGGCATGTGTGGACACATCCTCAAGGAGATTGAGCCATTGGAGAACAGGTACTGGCCTGATATCCCAGCAGAGACCCCTCCGGAAGCCTTGTGACGGTGTATTAAAATAAAGTGAATTACAAGCATGAATTACAAGCATTAATCACAAGGATCGGATTCATACTGATTGACAAAGTCAATAAATCACCAAGGGTATGAATAATTTTGAACATCGCCCAGTTTGGATAACTCACCTTTTCTATTGTTATGCAAATGAGGTGAAACCGGAAACGGCATTCATTTGCAGATGATAACTAAATGTATTCAAGCAGGCGCGGATCCAGGATTGAGTAAAAGAGGGGGCACAAAAATGAAAGTTTGTGAAAAGGTAGACCCGTATTTTTTTGGTCTCGCCAGCTTCTCGAAAAGTCGCTCAGTGGGGGGGGGGGGGGGGGGGGGGGGGGGGGGGGGGGGATGGGGGGGGGGTAGGAGCACAAAAAAAAATTCGCCGAACCATCAAAAATCGCTCAGTAGGGGGTTATGGGGTTCATTTTCCCTACATAATTCCCTGACAAGCAAAAAAAAAAAAAAAAAAAAAGGTTTTCATTCTAAAAGGGGGGGGGGGGGGGGCACAATCGAGGAAATGGGCGATCGTCTATGGTAAAATTCATACTTCTCTTACAAAAGGGGGGGCACGGGCCGGCTGTGCGCCCCCCCCTGGATCCGCGCCTGTATTCAAGTGATGTACAAGTAACTTCATTTAACCATTCATTTTTAGGAAAAATGCAAAAAACTAGAATTTTCTAAGGGGTATGAATAATTTCGTTGTTAACTGTATATACATGTATATATATATATATATATATATATATATATATATATCCATTCATAGGGGGAATCCTTACAGTGCGGTTTATTCTGTCACAATTAAAATCGGAAATAGGGATATATATATATATATATGTATAGTATAACTAATTCGGTCTTCGCTACCGTCGGTTTCACGCAGTCAAGCGATCATCAGGCGAATATTAAGACGAATGAACAGTCCGAGACTTCTGCAAGGGCTCATGGATCATTCTTTTTGCGGTTCCGGTCCGGTGGTTTAGGGTTGCTGTGTCGGCACTTCGAGATTAGTTCAGAGCGTCGGTTTAGTGTTCCTTTGTGAGTGATGATTGTTAGTTTTTCGTCCAGACATAAGTTACATATTCCGCTTTTTCTCTTATGTGTGTTTGATTTCCTAATTATGTCCCATCGAATTTCATGTTCTATGCCTTTCTTTTTCAGGTCCCAAACGTATTTTGATAGCTCGGTCTCGGATTCATATTTCTGGTGGCGGAATGATTTTGTGTGGTTCCTGTATCGTTCTTTGAAGGTGCCACCAGTATTACCGATGTATGTTTTAGTGTCATTATTGTGTGTAACGGTGGCTTTGTACACGATTGCTGATGTCAAGCATTCGCCTCGTAGGGGACAGTCGGGTTTTGCTCTGCAATTACACGTTTTTTGGGGGGAGCGGTCGGAGCTTTTTGCTTTTTTGAGTGTGTTGTCGTTGTGTGCTTTAATTATAGAGTCCATATTTTTCATGCAACTGTAGCTGACTTTGGTCGTGTTTTTGTTGAAGAGTTTGTGCAATCTGTGCTTTGCGGGAAAGTGCTTTGCGATTAACTTTATGAATTGCCCACCTACGTTAGTCTCTACGTTTGCGCTGAAAGGGGGGTTAAACCATATTATTTGCCTAGGTCGGTTTTTTCTCTTACCTTTGGTGTTTGGGTAATTTGGGGGGTCAGAATACTTGATATTTTCTTCGTATCCGCTTTGATACGAATCAGTCGATGGTTGGTCGGTCCGTTGCAAATCTTGCGGATCGAACTACTTCCTCAGTCTTGGTGGGAAGATGTGCAAGACATATTTTTCGGATGAGTCGGAATCTGCGTTGCCATGGTAACGGCATATTTATGGCAGAAAATCAAGGAAACACCTTCCCTGATAGCAGAAAGTGTTAAAAAATGACGTGATATTTACGTCGTGGTTTTCGTATTTTTTACGTCCTGTAATTACGTCAATAAGTCGACAACTTGCACCAACGCAAGACGTCAAGAGAACGTCTTATTTTGACGTCATCTCTACGTCTTCATTCCTCTTCCCTGATAGCAGAAAGTGTTAAAAATGACGTGATATTTACGTCGCGGTTTTCGTCTTTTTTACGTCCTGTAATTACGTCAATAAGACGACAACTTACACCAACGCAAGACGTCAAGAGGACGTCTTATTTTGACGTCATGTCTACGTCTTGTACACCGTAAACACTAAAGTGCTACTTTTAGGGGCATGTATAGTGACTGCACCTGAAATGCTGTTTATAGCACTTGTAGTGTGCTAATTTACCAGCAAAAAAAAAATTTAAAAAAAATGTGACCGTGGCGAGCCTCGAACCAGGTTCCGCTGATTAAGAGGCGCTGACGTTCCCGATGGACTAACAAATGCTTCTTGCAATCCAGTTTAGTCATGGGAGTCAAGTAGATAACATGAACTATGTGGTGTCGTAAATTCACTATGTAACAATATGATCTGCTCTAAATCGTACAATGTGAGTTAGTCTAGCGGTAATGCCAGCAATTCTTGAACAGCGGACCCTGGTTCGAAGCTCGCCCAAATCATATTTTTGTGAATGTTTAGCAGTTTAAGGAGCCGGTCCAGCTCCCGTGAAAGTGCTGAAATAGCACGCTGTGTGCATTCAATAGCACTCTGAGTGCAGTCCCTATGCATGCCCTCAAAAAGTGCTCAGCACTTCAGTTTTTGCAGTGTACAGATGACGTCAAAATAAGACGTCCTCTTGACGTCTTGCGTTGGTGCAAGTTGTCGTCTTATTGACGTAATTACAGGACGTAAAAAAGACGAAAACCACGACGTAAATATCACGTAATTTTTACCACTTTCTGCTATCAGGGTTGCGGATCGAACTACTTCCTCAGTTTCTGACCGAAAGTCATGAAATTTGGTACACACATTGGTCTTACTGGAAAGATGTGTACAACATATTTTTTTGATGTGTCGGAATCTGCGTTGCCATGGAAACGGCATATCTATGGCAGTAAATCAGGGAAAAATCTTGCGGATCGAACTACTTCCTCAGTTTTCGACAAAATGTCAAGAAAGGCTGTTGTCACGGGGCGGGGGTATTAATCATCATCTTCAGTGATATTTTTTATTTTTATTTTTTGGGGGGGGGGGGGGGGGGTGGGGAGGGGGGTGGGGTATGTGTATGTAATTTACACTTACCAGCCCCCCCCCCCAAAAAAAAACAACAAAAAAACAAACAAAACAAAACAAAATATGAACGCTATTCACTTCCCGTTTGTTTTTATAATCCTTTGTTATTCAAGAAAAATGTAGGTTTTATGGCTTCATTATATCATATTGTCTAATGAAAAAAAGTATGCCAAATATCAGTTCTACTTACTGTGGACCGAAACAATATCCTCGTCGTCTTGCACCGTGGTCACAGAAATGCTGTAGAAATGTGATAAAATGGATATTGGAATTGAATTTTATATTCCTATCTCTTACATAGCACTCAACTGATGTACCTCTATATCTAGCGAAAATATTTGTAACCTAAATATTTATGTAAATAGAATTTCAAGAGTTAAGTTATGGTCCTGCGAACCAATTGTGCACGAAATTATTGGGAAAGTTAGATTAAATGTAAATGCATTATATAATAATTTCGTATGAGACGGTTTGAACTATTTGACAAAATCTTGCTGAAACCCACTTAAAGTGAACAGCACTGCACACAGAAATCGATATGTGGGACTATACGCATGTAATATCAAAAGCTTTTTCATGTCGTCTTTCGAATATAGGGGAATTCGAAGACCAGTCCTTTGATAATTCCTTCATGATACTCTTCCACATGACATAGAAAATGAGAAAGCTTACAAAATATTATTTTTTTCCAAAAATTAACTTTCCCTTTAATACAGTTTTAAAAAAGTGATTAATAAAGTACTTTAATTTGAATGATTGTTGGAACATCGAAAATTGAGAAAACAAAATATTTTGTGGAAGCTTCTACTACTACTATTGTATAATGTATTATAACAATACATTAAAAATTACCGTCATTTGCTATCAGTTTTGATCAGGGTTCTATGAGGGTAGAGTTAAAGGGGGAAAAAAAGAAGTTCTATAAAGGCCTACGTGCTTGTGGTGTCACTCCTTGGTTTCTGATGAAGTTTCCTTTTTCTTAGATTTCTCTCTCTCCCTCCCCCTCTTTCTCCTGCGATCTTTAAACAAAAAGTCGTAAAACAGGAGACATGAATGTAGTGAACTCTGGCATAATGGTGTCCACCCTCCAACTGTAAATGCTAATACAATAACCCCAAACCCCAAAACAAACAAACCAAAAAAAAAAACGTTAAAAAATGGGTAAATATTATTCAACCGGGATCGTTGATATGGTTCACTAATGTAGCTTATCGCATATCCCTTAATTTTCAAATGTAGTTATAAATAATATGAACACTTGCAATGCGCCGTTATGGATCGTGGGTAGATTCTCATAGAGCAGCGCGGCAGTGGAAGAAAAATAGAAGATATAAAGAAATACATGTACACAATGAGAAAAAGGATGAAGGAAACATTTACCAAAAAGCCTTGTTTAAATAACCATGCATGCTTGGAGTGAGGTATTAAGGTTACTGAGAGGGGATAGATTACGAATGTCTTGTGTGAGTTTATTCCAAAGGAATGGACTAGCATATAGAAATGATCGATCCCCCCCCCCCCCAAAAAAAAAAATAAATAAATAAAAATAAAAAATAAAATAAAATAAATATGAGTTTGTGGTAATGTATATGGCAAGTAGAGTTGATTTTGAAGACCTAAGGCTCCTTGAAGGATTGTATGTACAGTTGTAAGGAGGAGCAGTTCCATGCAGTGAATAAGACAAGTAAGATCAACTCAAAGATGATTCGATATTGAACAGGTAACCAGTGAAGAGAGACAAGTACAGAAGTTATATGTGTCCTCTTTAATGTGACAAAGAAATTATACGGGCAGCATTGTTTCGAAGCTAATGGAGACGATCTCAATATTGTGAAATATTATACAGAAACGAACCAAGACAAGAAGTAATGGGTGCATGCACTATTTTTTTCTGGACTGGGTGAGGTAATTTCTAATGAACCCTAGTTTACGCAATTAATATTGTACAGACTTACATTAGAGACGTGATTTGACATAGACATACAAGAATCAAAAGTAACACCAAGAGTTCTACATTTATTAGAAACGGTAAGTATAGAATTCCCTACTTTGATGGAACATACTTCAGACTTATACCCCCTTTACACCAACGCTACGTCCATGCAGTTCTCGCTGCGTAAAAGAAAAATGGTCATGACGCAGTGGGAACTGCTTCAGCTTATTGAGGGCGTAGCGAGAACTGTTATTGTCGTAGCATCGTCTGCATGATCTCCGGAGACCGATTTTCCGCTACGTCTGAACAGTGCGTAGTAATGACGCGGTAAGGACCTTGTTAAGACCTACTAACAGCTCCATCGACGTAGCATAGACGTAGCGGACACGGAAAGAACGTAGCAACAACTCCGTCCATGTCTACTGCGCGGCCACTACGCATATGCAGTTGTCGCTACGTCCTCCTTAATCTTTTGAATAAAGAACTTCGTTCAGTTCAGTCTTGCATAAGAGCAAACAAGTTATCACTTAATGTTAAGAAAACCAATTTTATGATATTTAGCAATTCTCTTAAAAGTTTACCTGCAAGATGTCAAGTGTGGATATTATTGTCCGAAGAGGAGTGGTCTACGGACAATATTGTCCGAAGAGGAGATGTTAGGTATAGATATTGTCCTAATAGGAGATGTGAGGTATAGATATTATTGTCCGAATAAGAGATGTCAAGTATGGATATTATTGTCCGAATAGGAGATGTTAAGTACAGATATTATTGTCCGAAGAAGAGTGGTCTACGGACAATATTGTCCGAATGGAGATGTCAAGTATAGATATTATTGTCCGAAGAGGAGCAGTCCTTTGGTCAATATTGTCCGAATAGGAGATGTCAAGTATAGATATTATTGTCCGAATAGGAGATGTCAAGTATAGATATTATTGTCCGAATAGGATAAGTTAAGTTTAGATATTATTGTCCGAATAGGAGATGTGAAGTATAGATATTATTGTCCGAATAGGAGATGTCAAGTATAGATATTATTGTCCGAACAGGAGCAGTCCTTTGGACAATATTGTCCGAATAGGAGATCTGAATAGAAGATGTCAAGTGTACATATTATTGTCCAGATCAGTTTATATATCTTGTTTTTTTTAATGTACAATGTATATGTTATATGTGTTATTTATTTTCTTTCTTATATTACTATGGTTGGACACTATTTTTGTCTGGCTGTTATTGATATTTAGTTTTAATAAATGATCAATGACAAGTTATTTTGAGCGACCCATTGAAATAATTAGTGTCAATTATGAAAAGTCCGTGAGATATGGTGGTGTTGTGAGGAAGAAAAGATGCCTAAGTAGATGTGGAAAAGCGTGATGAGAGAAAATAAAATGAAGAATGAGGGGTTAAAGCAAAGAGATTTGGATGGTGGTGTCGTGAAGAAGAAAAGATGCATAGGAAAAGGTGGAGAAGAGTGAGGGGTTAAAGCAAAGAGAATTTAGATATTGATTGGTTTATCACTATTTCTTGATTGCAAATATACCATGCCATCTGAATTTTCTTTGTAGAGTATCATTAATTCACAGTTATTTACCAATCTCATTAAAATATGAAATATAGACAAAATGAACAAAAATTTGTTCCATTTGAAAAGATATATTGTTTCAAGTAGTTATGGATAATGTCAATTTATTACAGGTTGAATCTACCAAATTTCTTGGACTCTACATCGATCATGATTTGTCTTGGAAGTGTCACATCAATTACTTATGTAAATTGAATTCTAGAAATATCGGTATTCTAAACAAACTAAAATTCTTTTTTCCTGATTATATTCTGTTAAAGTTATATATGACTCTCATTTCATCACGATTAAATTATGGTATATTGGCTTGGGGCAATACAAACAAGACCCTATTAGACAAGTTATTTAAATTGCAAAAGCGGGCTATTAGGTTGATTAACCAATCTGACTTTTATGCTCACACAAATCCATTATTTCTAAAATATAAAATCCTAAAAATCCATGATCTATACGAATTTCACTTGGGTATATTTATGTTTCAACTCTCAAAAGACGATCTACCGGAAATGTTTTCATCTTTATTTGAAAGAAACAACCTCATCCAGTCTTATCCTACCGGCCAAAGGGACTCATTCCACCTTCCACGTACTCGTACATTATTTGCTCAAAGAACAATTGTATTCGAAGGACCCAGGTTTTGGAATCATCTTCCTAACGAAATAATCAACTGTTTATCCTTAAATACGTTTAAATGTAAATTAAAATGCTCTCTTTTGTCCAGTTATGGACCCAATAAAGACGCACTGGCTGAACAAAATTATGATTTTTTGCTATACTGAAATTACTTTGCCACATTGTATTGTTATAATCAAATGTATTGTCTTATACTGTGTTGATATTTTACTTATTTTGTGATATGAGAAATATGAGAATAAATTCAAATCAAATCAATCAAATCAATCCTTATGACCGCTTTACGTCAACTCTACGTTACGGAAGTGCTTGCTACGTTATTACTCCGCTGTACACTTTCATGGCAAGTCCAAGGCACGTCCATGGCGGAGAAAAGGGTATAAATGCCGAGTCCAACAACTTCATTGAGTTCCTCCCCACTTCCTTTGAGTGCCTGCTGTTGTTTACCCTTTTTTTGCGGCATGGTGCTGGTCGAATTGGTAGGCCTGGGGTGTAACCCATCTGACCTCTGGAGTATGAATGAAAAAGGTGTTGACCTGCAGGATCATTATACTCACGTGACGGAGACGGAGACTCAAGTGACGGAGACGTAGGTACAACGAGTCGCAATCTGCTCGGACGTAGCGAGAACGTACGAGAACCGTTTGGACGCCGCACGGACCGCGTCTGCGCGCACAATAAACTCAGTGGCAACACCACCAACGCAACATGAACTTAGTAAGGACGTGTCGGCAAAGTAGCATGCACGGGACGATTTCACATTTTTCGAAAACAACGAAGTTGGCGCTACGTCCTAGGCCTTTTTTTTTTGGTTTTATTTCAAGGACGTAGAGGGAACTTCCTCAGGTGTAAAGGGGTCTTTAGACAACTGGGCCCAGGCACCAAACAACATAAATTCAGACTTAGTATTGTTGAGTTTAAAAGAGTGTGAGCACATCCATTCGTCTATAAAGAGCAAAGACGTTGTTTTCTTGACCAGGATCGACGGAAATGTACAACGGATATATGTACCACTGTACATCGTCAGCGTATTAACAGAGTACTTAGTTTAAAGGGCGAGTCAATTAGAATTATATTTCATGATAATATCAAAGTATTGTGTCAATACTGCTAGAAATCGCATATACTTTTTATTAAAAAGATCTGTGTACTTCTCTAAGCTTCGTTGAAATTGCCTAAATCGCACGTTTATCAGCTAGTCTGTCACGCCCCTCGAAAAATAGGGCCCAGTCACGTGCCTTGTCAGGTGACCTGTGACGTACCATCGGGAACATCTAGCTAGCGGACGACGCTTGTCTGTGTATATCCAGTGCAGGGAATTTTGGATAGGCATGATAGGAGTGCATATCTCAAGAAAATGCCGAGGAGATGTGTTGTTGCTGGGTGCAGCAAAGGCACCAGCGATGGTGTCAGTCTGCACACCTTTCCTAAAGATGATGCAACTCGAAAAATTTGGATTTCAAGGATCAAGCTGACGCGAGCTAGCTCAGTGGGATGGCCCTTCCGCTCACACTCACAGTACTGTTTGCAGTGACCACTTCAGGGAGGAGGACTTCGATAGTCAGGCCCTCAGGCCAGGGGCTGTATGACCAGCTAGGATTTGCGCCCAAGAATAAAATGCTGCGGCCGACAGCTATCCCTGTCATCAGACTGGGAACTGAGGGCTGTGGAACTGGAAGCCAAACACAGGGAGCAGTTCTGAAGCTGGAGTCACTGGAGAAAAAGAGGGTAGGTCTATACCGTACCGTACCGTAGAGCCCGGGGGGGGGGGGGGGGCACTCAACCTGTTTTTGGATGTGGGTGTGCCGCTGCCAATCTCAAAACAGGGGGCTAAGGAGCTAAATGGTTAATTGAGGAAGCTCATTTTTGAGGGTCTAAGGAGCGAACGGGCCCATGGGCAGAGCTAATTTTAGCTGCTCGCGATCTCACTACTCTGGTACACATACGGTGCATGAGCTGAGTCAGCGGTCGCAGCGCTGTTTTTAACGCTGTACATGCCGGGCCACTGCACTGGCTCGATGTCGCATGCAGATTGATCTCGCTGAGCCGCCGCTAGCACTAGTAATACCGCGTTCAGTTAGGGGGCACTAGGCCGCCCAGCTCCCCGCTGCGCTGGCCTGGGAGGCTAGGGAGCGACCGTTCCCGGACAATAGGCTGTGCGCATTGTTTTCTCATATTCTAGGGAGCGAGTCGGAAGCCAATCGAGGTGCGGTTAGTGAAAATCTGAAAATCACACGATTTTGCTGTAATTGTTGTAATATATTTAGACTTTCATCCAGTCTTTCAGTGTACTTGGTTGTTATCATAAGCACGCACACAAAGATTCGCAAGGTACGGTCAGCAGTAAAGCGACTGTCCACACGTCTACTTGTCTGTAAAATATTACGTTTTTCCAAAACATAAACCTAATCCAAAAGAGGAATTATCATGGGTAAAGTGTTTGAAAAAATGCCAGACTTGTCATTTGACCTCTACTAAAATGTCTAAACAACCTATTCAAATCCTTTTGGGGGACTTAAAGATTGTCGAAATTGTATAAATAGTGATATGAAAATGGATACATTATCATTCATTTACATTGCCAACATATTAGTCAAACTTAGTGGCTTCGCGGGGGACTTCCCGATGCTACGTCAAATCGCTCTAGCCAATCAGCTGTCAATTTTTAGGGGCGTTCCCAAATTTGTGAGTTTTTTGACCAATTTCTTGTTACTTGGCAATTTTTTTCTGTAAAAATGTCAGAATTGTGTCATTGGACCTATCTACTACATTTTTAGCCCCAATGTTGATTCTAACTGACTCGCCCTTTAACATGGCGGAGTCCACTTTGGGTTCGGAATTCGAGTTACTTCTCTTACCATGTTCGGTTTGTTTTTTTGTTTTTTTTTTGGGGGGGGGGGACTTTTATCCCCTAAACAAAAGGTGCACCCCCCCCCCCATTTCCATTGTCTGCGCCTGATGTTCCGCCGCCTCTGAATCGAGAGATTATATACTCCACCAAAAAAGTAGGTTTCCCCAGATAATTTTTAATATAAATCACAAAATATCTGAAAAATTTGTTCATTTAAAAAACGCCGTGTGCAGAGATTTTTAACCAACATTTTTATTGGTTATTTGCCAAGTATTGATTATGGTTATATAATGAAGTATGTTTTTTGTATCGCAGTGGGTACAAGAAAAAAAAACACAAATTTGGACTTTTCGTATCATAATGCAGTGTTTACTTGTGTCAAGTCTCTTCATCTTTTGTTCATGCAGGGCGGATAATATGCAATTCAAATTCAAGAAACTGCAGTAAAAAGAAATCACCATTTTTACAGCAGTTGTTTGAATTTGATTTACATCTTATACGCCTGTACATGAAAAAGAAGTGAATCGAGAACACAATGTACACCCCGCATCGCATTAGGAAACGCAAGTGCAAATCAAAAGAACACAAAACAGTTTCATTATGAAAAAAAAAACAGTTGTTTAAAAATAACCAAACAAAAAGTGGGTAAGAAAATTCTGGATATTGTTTTCCAAACGAACAATTTTCAAGTAATATTTTCTTGAGTTATGTTAAACGATGCCAGTGGGAACTTACTTTTTTGAATGTGTGTAAATGTATATATTTATAAACAGTCTGGGTGAATAAAAAGTAAACCCATATTCAAGCACCGCTGTCTAAAACTAAAAGGAAATCCCTGAAATATGTTATAATAGTATGGTAGAAGATAATATCTTCACTAGAATACAGTAATGGATGACTGAGCACTTGCCGTTTTTTAAAAAAGCATGTCAAAATTGTCTTTGCCTAAGTTTGTGCTGATTCTAGCATAGGGTTGACAGTCCATTTCATTCAAAATCTTGAGCAGAGGCAAATTTTATATTATATTTTAATCAGGAAAAATGTTGCTGTTCAGCTGTCCATGATCGGATTTTAATTATTAATGTGTCAAGATAAAGGAAACAAGATAGGCTAAAACATGAGTATTTTGATTAAATCTGTTATGTACTGATTGCAACGATATTCAGGGTTGACACAGGGTTCCCTTTTTATTGCCTCACACTGTGAGTACATAACATATACATGTATGTCACTAATCTGTCACGATGACGGGAATAGATGGAAAAGTCTCCATTCATGAAGTTCGGCATTAACAAAGCTTTTCCAAGTGAAACCGCATAAGAGTATAATTCATGATTCTTGTGTGTTTATCGAATCGAGAATTTTTTTTAAAGTGGAATTTCACGTCGATATGTCCCCCCCCCCCCCCCCCCGCCATTTGGAAATATGCTGACTTTCTCATTCGTGAATCCATTAAAGAGTTGTTCTATAAGGAGAGGAGGAGGATGTAACGGCCAAAACATAACTTCCCAAATCATTTTTTCTCCAACAATTACTTTACCACGAAAATGCCGCCGATCCGGCTCTTCAGGCTCTCTCACTTTGAGGGGGATTCCCTTACGGATACATATGAATCGTGATATATGAACTGAATTTAGAAAAAAAAAAACAGTTAAAAGAATATTATTTGGGCTGCAAATATCATAGCGAATTGAAGTTGACCGTCTATTATGTGAGGAAGGAAGAAATTTGAAGGTATAGACAGAACGATTTTTGTTTACAGATCGGTTCCCCCTCACTCCACACGAAATATAAATAATAACAATGACATGAACCAACATAACCAGTCGTGCAAATTAACCCACCTTGGGCCCAAAACCTCTCACTGTTATTCCGGGCCTAGATTCTTCCACGACCTCTCCCACATCTGTTTCGGGTTTATTTGCTTGACAGAGAGAAGACAGATATTAATATTATTTCCATATCTTATCCATACAACCCCAGAAATCAAATGCTAATACTATACAGTGCATCCCAGACAAAAAAACAAACACAAAAACTTTAAACAAGGGTTGTTGTGACCACACGATGTGCTCTATGACAACTGTTATTCATTTTCAATAGATTGAAAGCATTCATCCGTACATGCTTTGCCGAGCAGCAGCATTTTGAAAATGAAATGTAGAAAACTAAGTTATGCTGGATTTGGGTAAAACCTTTAAAACGTTAGTATCACATGCAGAAAATGACTAAAGGGACATACCAGCTTTAAGAGATATAGTACGAGAAATTCCCTTGTGTGATCGCATCCATTCAGTCAGAAATTCATTATAAAAAACCCAACATAAATGCTAATTTCCAGTAGTGGGAGGAGCATGCGCCCCCCCCCCCCCCCCCCAATTTCCAATATCAATAAATATCCTTCAAAAAGTGCCCTTCGTGTGATGGAAAAGGTGCCCCTCCTGAGGTTGGAAATTACTTAATCTTTTATTTTTTTCTACTTTATGTGCACTTTCTACTTTGTATTTCCTTTTGATGACAGTGGAATGTGCCACTTACTTTGCTTTTATATAAAAAAATCACCTTCTTTCCATTTTATCCTTAGAAGAAAGTTCAGTTCAGAAAAATGCATCTATACATCAGCAATACAACAAATGCCTTTTCTTTACCCCCAGCATCGAAAATAGAGTACCGAAGTGTGACGTCATCAAATTTATATTTTTGTATTTCAGTATTTTTACGACCATATTTAGATAGAGCATGATGGAAAACGTTCACACATCAAATTTGACACGAATCAGTTCATGGTGGCCCAAGGTATGGCTATATGAATATCTAATTAGCCCCACTGAAGTCAGTGTAAATTGGCCTGGTTCTTAACAGTTTAGAACCAGGCCAATTTAACACTGACTTACAATGGGGCCAAGGAGGTATTCATGCGGCCATATCTCGGGGCCCAATGAGCCAATTGCCATAAAATTTGGGCTCTGGATGTTTTTCACCATGTTCCTTTGAGATATGGTATCAAAAATGTAAAAATGAAAAAAAAATAGCTTTTTGTGACGTCATCACTTCGGTACTCTTAAATTGACGAGGGTATTATCATCTCCCTCATTATTGAACGAAACAGATGAAATCAGTCTTCTCATATGGTTTTAAAAATAATGTTACATTTGGGTCATGTTCGCTTGTGATCCTCGCGTTTGCACGGCACAAATGAGTTTTTACATGTCATTTTCAAAACGCTGCTGCTCGGCATGTACAAATGGATGTGATCAAGGTATCATTTAAAAGCATAACACCTCTAGTTTATGGAAAATAAATAATTATTAGAGTACATATTGTGGTCACAATAACCCTTTGTTATAGGATTTTCTTTTTTTCTGGACACACTGTATATGTGCAGTGCGACTCAAAAAATGACAGTTTGACGCATGTTGTGTGTCTTTGTAAATATTTAGCCTCGCCCCTTTTGGTACCATATTCATGAACTGATATTTCCTGGTTAGCTGAACAGCGGGCGATTTAGGTAACAGGGTCAAACCCCACTTGCGTTAACTCCAAAACGCCCCTTTTCTGATCAGAAATTCACTTACAGACCAACTTTATGCTGGAATGATATTATAAGCACAATTATCACCTCGAGACAGGTTAGGATTGTTCCAGAGCTCATACCGAAGTTAGATTACTCAACTGGAGTATCCATTCCTGATGAGTGGAAGCCTGAACTTTTTCCAAGGGGTTTATCGTTTTAAATAGCCATAATGCATCTGGTGTCTTGCAATCCCCTATCTTAAAATACAGGGGCGGATACAGGATTTTCAGAAAGGGGTGGCGCATTTCAGAAGGGGGGGGGGGGGGGTACACTAAGGAACCCTCCGTTTGGCATACTTTGTCAGACAAAACGGGGGGCGCACGCCCCTTGCGCCCCCCCCCCCCCCCCGGATTCGCGCCTGAAATATTTGTCGAGAGCGAAGCAAGGTTTCTACTACATGGACGGAAAGAATCTATGAAATTACCAAATCATGACTTGATGAAAATGTTTGACAATAATAGTGAAAATAGCTGTTTCTTATATGGCGCCTTATTCAAATGTAAGCGACCAAAGCGCTTACATCATTATTACCACGGCCACCTGTTCTAGCTTGCGACACCTACTCACTTCATCAGTTGGCCTAAGTAGATCTCGACCAGATTATCCAAACTGACCCCTGTTCATCCATGAATATGGTATAAAAAGAAGCAGGATAAACACTCTTCAAGTGCATACCACATAATACACTTACAATTCACTCTTAAAACACTAGGCAGGTATAGTAATTGCCTTTTTACTCTTTCTCTCTGCCTCTTAGAGGTAGTTTATTTCGATGTTTAACAAAACGTACAATTACTTAGCCTCGCATAGCTAAGGGCAATTTATGTTGTTGCTTTTGTTTGGAATAATTTTATGCATCAATCCCCTAACATTCAGCCAAATATCCTTGAGTTTTAATGTCTTCATCATCAATGCGCATGTTTATTCTATTTAAGAGAACGCGTTTACCTGTCGAGATAGTGTGAAGACGTGGCTGCATATGTTCTTCCGCACCCTCACTGGGGACAAGATCAGGTTTTCCCACGTGCCCGGTTTCAATCCACGAAGAGATTGTTTGTTTGGAATATTCTGCTTCTTAACCAGAAAGAGGGGTATCAAGATTGATATAAATTATATGAATCGCATTTATAAATCATATAAACTGCAATTATTTATTGCATTGAACAAATCCATGGAGGTTCACATTTAATTTCAATTTTTAAAATATATTAATATATGAAATTATCATATCACGTATCATATAAAACATTAGGTCGCTCTTTTCACATCCATTAGCACGGTTTCTCCACTCAACATATTTGTTTCGTATAGTAACGAAATCAAAACAAAAACCAAGGAAAAAAGAAAGAACAAAAAAATAATATACAAACAAAACAAACAAGTGTGCGTGTGTGTGTTTCCGATGGAGGGGGGGGGGGGGGGGGGGGGGGTTGACAGGCATAACAGTTAAACAAACATGACCTGTCGGAACGAAAAAACACGTCCCAGGGTTGGAAATTGTAAGCCAGTTTTACTCCATTGGTTTGTTTTCATTATATTTCGTTGACAAGGCTCATTTACATTAAAACAGATGAATTGGTATTTAGTTTGCATCACCATTCAATTCAACTATGAAGCGGCTGCCTACCTTCATCTTCCTGGATCTCAGTTATCCTCTGTCTTCTGAAATGAAAATCACTCTAATAATATTGGTTGAAATTGCTAAATGCCTCTTGATATGATATATCTAATTGTATTTCCTAATTTGCACACCAAACTATCAGGTATGATAACAAAATATATTCGTACACCGGCAATCACCCCAGAGTAGAATTATGATCATTACAAGAAGTATTATTTAAATACATTTTATCATCATTTACAAGCAGGAATTTGGGTAGAGGCTCTTCAAAAATTCACCCTATTCACCCTATAACCCATCAAAATTTATGTTTGCGGTGGGCAATTACATTTTATTATTATTTTATAGTGATTTATATTAACTTTGCTATTGAATATAGGGGGGGGGGGGTTCAAGACAGGAAGAAATGAACGAACGCGTGTGTGTATGCAATTGCTTGATCCCGTGTACATGTTATCAATGGAGGTTTCTCTACTGGTTATTTTGATATTAAACCAATGACTACTGAATTCTCAATTCCCATAAAGGGTTAATACAGGGACTACCCGTTTCCAGTAGGCAATGGGTTAAGAGATCGAGGAGTGAGGCAGGGTGACCCACTTTCACCGTATATGTATGTGCACTGAATTGACATAATAGCGAATGCTATATATGAGAAGCGATGATGTTTTTAAACGGGTTGAATTTGGTAATTTTGAAAGCTTATATGCCGATGATATGACTTTGTTCCTTAAAATTGAAACATCGATTTCAAGAATACAGGATATATTTCCGATATATTTCTATGCTTTAAGTGGTGTACAGGTTAACATAAAAAAACTACTAATGTGATGAGGATAGGAAAAAATACCCAGGAGAGTCGGGAACATAACCTATGGGCAATGTATTAACAAGAGTGAACATCTCAGGAGTATATTTTCACTCGTTATAAAAATAAGGGAAGAGTTCAATTACAAAGAGATTCTGAGGAGAATGAAAAGACATTTGATATTAAAGCACTATTGTTTTATTAAAATAATTTAAAGGCTTGGCAAGATATGGAGAAAAACAGGAACTTTCTTTTAGGAAAAGCTTATCCAATCATTTTTTATAATACAGACTACTTTTTAAAGGTAAAATGATTTTTGACGAAGACTTACTTAAGAACCAAATTTATTTTTTTGATCACTTTTAGAGAAAAAACAAGTGAAAACAATTGATTATTTCCATAACTTTGGTTAAGTAGGGACAATTTTGTTTGAGTCATGGTAGCAGTTAGTTAAAAAAAAAGTCACTCACGTGACAGTGTCTGATGATAGAGTCTCCAGCCAGAACGATATCGGATCGCGGTTGATAATTGGGTCTCGGTTTAGTGAGGTCGTGAAATACATCGTCATGTTCGTTATCGGAAAGTATCTCAAATCTATTCTGAGTCGGAATTGTCGGAACGTAGAATGTATGAAAAGATTTTTCCTACATTCGGACTGTCTGGGTCTTCCAGTACACAGACCAGTACCATCGTTTTCGCGACTCGTGAGGAGCTTGGTGATTGCTTCGAGGTTTGCTTTTTCGGCTTTTAGATTTTTGCTTGACCTTATCTTCTTGATTCACATGCTCCGCAATGATAGAGATTTGTTCTGCAAATCTATATTCTAGGCCGTCTTATCTTTTCCCCCCAACTCCTTGATCAATGAGTATATCTGTTTTAAAAGTTGACTATTCTTCTCCGTGGATGCTGACTATAACAGTGTCCTCCGTCTGAACTTCTACGGCCACTCCCACCTCATCTCGGATCACATTGCCACCTTCTACAGTTTCGTTGTCTAGAGCCCTCTTCAGTCAAGCGACAAGAGTTGCCTTCACATCGTTTGTCTCTAAACCACATTTCTTTAATTCGGCTTTAAGCTGCTTAACTTTTAGGGTACGAATGTTCAATAATGATGCCATTATGACGTTATAATGAAGTTAAGTCAATGAATAAATCATCATGTACGCAAACCGGTTAGGCGTATAGGTCTATGGAGACGACGCACTCGGCATATATCACGTAATATTTCATGTAATATTTCCACGAAAAAGCGAGAAAAAGTCTCGAAAATGCACGAAAACTACTTAATGAGACGAAACACTATGAAAATAATGAGATACTTGCATTCACGACCCAAACGGTAAATGTCCATATAAATCTTATTCAGCAGGTCACAAGAAAAAGGTCAAAAAACGGATTTTTTCACGGAGCTTCGAGAGACACGTTCTTCCCCTTCAAACGTCAAACTTCAACACATATGTTGGGATTACTGGAAAGGACCATTAAATCAAGACCAGAGGGTGTAGTTCTTAAACAGGAGGACATTTATCAAAGCAGAACATCGAGATTAAGAAAAGGCGAAAGCTATGAAAAGGAACAAGTTAGGCAAGCATTAAAAATGGGAGGGGTTTTATGAAAACGGCATGATTGCGTGTGTGTGAGAGAGAAAGAGAGAGAGAGAGATTGTGTGTGAGGGTGAGTGTTTGTGTGTGTATGTGTGTAGTGAAGGAAGCGGGGGGGGGGCTATTTTATGAAAATATTTCAGTCAATACTTTCTTTACAGTTTTGAATTTCAATGTGCTTTTATTTGTTATACACTTTCATTGAAATGTCGAGTTATAATTCATGTGTAAATTTGAGAAGAATGTAAATAGGGTCATTGAAAAAAAAATGTTATGATTAATTATGGCCGAAATGATCCCTGTTTCGAGAACAGCTATTATACATTGTCTCAAGTCTTGATTTTGCGTTGTTTCACAAAAGTGGCTGAATAGTCAGATTTTTGGAACGTCGTTGAAAACAACTTTTGGAGGATGCTTTTTCCCGGGTCTGCTCGCTATTCATAAGAACCGCTATTCATACACAACCGCTATTCATCTAGTCACGCGTATAGCGGTCGTTAAGAATAAGTGGTCCTTATGAATAGCGGTTCTTATGACTAGGAAGGTCACCCCCTTCCAACTGTAATATTTTTTTAGACGCATTGCAGATAGAATTAAAAGAAAAAAAAAACATTACTTTGGAGCCCTACGTCTCGGAGTTGGGAAGGAAGATACTCTTTTCCCTTTTGCCATTAAGGTACTCTCCGCTCCACCTGAAAAAAGAAGTTAATCCATACAAAGAATCAAGCTTCAAATCAGTACTAATAACATAAAAACAAAGATAAATAGAACGTTAAAAAGGGGTTAACGTTTTTATGGGGGCTTTACTTAAAGGACACTTTGGGAAAAGGAGTCAAATATAATTATACTAAAACCTCGTTCGCCAGTATACTAGAAACTTGTAAAATCAGCACTGATTTTCTTATTTACTATATAAATCTATATACCTACCTATTATGCCAGTAGTCTTGACTACGGGACCCCTTCGAGAATTTAACACAAATGAGCCACAATATTGTGCGCACCCCCCTAATCCTATTGTTCCCCTTCGCCACTCACGCGCGTCAACACGCAACGGCCATCTTCCTCTTTTGCGAGCACCCAAGTAGAAACATGTTGCTTGCAAGGTGAGGGGAAGGAGGGAGGGTCATAGGTAGGTATATAGATTTATATAGTAAATAAGAAAATCAGTGCTGATTTTACAAATTTACTGCAATAAATCATATATACCTACCTATTATGCCAGACCAGCGCCAACTCAAAGACCGGGAGGCATGTTTCAAGCAGAAGGGAATAGGATTACAAAGAAGACACAGCGGCCTTCAAGGTGGCTGACGCAAAAATAGCCTCACCTGCAGGGACATCCCTAAGGTAGCAAGAAATGAAGGAATTGGACGAACGCCAATAAGCAGCCTTCAAAAAATCATCAAGCGCCACACCTTGAAACAGAGCCCAGGAAGTGCTGACACTACGAGTGTCATGAGCATGAGGCTTACTGTCAGTAAAAGAGCCTCTGTGCCAGCCCTAACAGCCTCGACAATCCATCTAGAAATGGAATCAAGAGAAGCAGGAGAAAAGGCTCTCGAGTGATCAGGAACAACTGATCATCCTTACGATAGGACTTAGTCTTATCAATATACCATTTGAGAGCTCTAACAGGACACCAAACTTTGTCCTCGCGCACTGACGAAAATGCAGAAAGCGGACAAAGAAAAATCTCAACAGGGCCAGAGGAAGCCGTTTGATTCTTGGCAATAAAAGAAGCCTTAGGAATCAATCTAAGACCTTTTCTCTCCCAGCGAACATGACCAGGAGTAAGACAGAGGGCATGAAGAGTACTGCGCCTCTGCCCAGAGGCAATGGCTACCAAAAAGAGCGTCTTAACCGTAAGATGGTGAAGCGAAGCTTCACCTAACGGCTCAAAATGAGGCTTCGCCAGGGCTTCAAGACCTTAGGCAGACTCCAAGACGGGACTAACTTAGAACGAGGAGGACGTTTCAGAAAGAACGACCGAATCAAACCACTCAAATAGCGGGGAATTAGAAATCCCCGAACCATCTGAGAAACCCGAATGAATGGCCCCGATCGCCGAACGGTAGCCTCGGATAGTAGAGATGGATCTCCCTTTGTCAAATAGCGAGATTAGAAAATCCGCAATTGAACCAATAGGAGCCTTAGACGGGGTTTGATTTCGCTCTTTACACCAAAGGAAAAAGACCGAGAGACGGGAATTATAAATTTCCCTAGTAGAAACTCTACGACTGGACATTAAGAAATCCGCGGCTCTATCAGAGAGACCCGACTGTCTTGCAGATTCCCCGACAGGGGCCAAGCAGTCAAATGAAGGGACTCTGGATTGTGGTGAAGAATCCCCGAGAGGGGCTGCAACACCAGATCCGCTCTTAACGGAAGAAGGAACGGTTGAGCCACCAGAAGGCTCATTAGCTCCGGAAACCAACTCCTCCTGGGCCAAAAGGGAGCTATCACAAGCACCCGAGCCCGATCTTCCCTGATCTTCCGCAAGACTCGCGGAATCAGCTGGAAGGGAGGAAAGGCAAACCCTCGAAGATTCTCCCAACTGAGAGAGAAAGCATCGAGAGCCCAAGCTCCCCGATCGCGCGCACGGGAGCAATATTTCGGAAGTTGGTGGTTTAGAACCGACGCAAAAAGATCCACTTCCAGTGGACCCAGGCAACTGCAAATGCGGCAAAAGACCTCTGGATGGAGCATCCATTCTGATGGAAGACACCTGCCCCGAGACAGAAAATCCGCAATGAGGTTTTCCTGACCGGGGATGAAAGAGGCCACGGGTGTGATCGCCATGTGACGACACCACCTCCACAGCTGTGCTGCTAGGGCATTCAGGGTAGCAGAACGAGTGCCTCCCTGCCGATTGATATAAGCCGCCACAGTGACATTGTCCGTGAGGATCAGAACTGAACGACTGAGAAGTCGACTTTTGAAATGAAGCAGGACTAATAGAACTGCCATGAACTCCAGGACATTGATATGGGGAAGAGTCCCAAAATGAGACCAATCCCCCGCAACCGTGCTGCTTTTGCAATGTCCTCCCACCTCAACCGAGAGGCGTCCGTCGAAAACGAGATCGACGGAAGAGGGGTACGGAAGGACTTGCTTCGCGCGAGAAACTCCTCGTTCGTCCAACGAGAGAGAAGAGACTTGATTCTTATTGGTACTGGAATCCAGACCAACAGAGAATCCTAGCTCGGCTCGAAAGCCTGAGGAGATGTCTCTGAAACGGTCTCATAATAAGCCGGCAATCCTCCAGAACATCGACTAGACTGGCTAGATATCCCAAGAACTGAGGCCACTGTCAGGCCTTGACCTTTCTGGCCAGCATGAGCTTGCGAGCCGCCGAGACAATGGTGAGAATCCTGTCTCGACTGGGCCGAGCCAACTGATTCCGAATGTCTAACACAGCCCCCAGAAAAAACTGGGCTGCGAGTAGGAACTAACTCTGACTTTTCCCAATTTATTAGGAAAAACCCAAGTCTTGAGTAAGATTGACGAGCAAACGAGTCTCGTCTAACAAACGATCGCGCGACTCCGCTAGGAGAAGCCAATCGTCCAGGTAACAAAATAGCCGAAAGCCGCATCGCCTCAGTGAGGCTGCCAGCACGGCTACAACCTGAGTAAAAACCCGAGGGGCTGGGCGCAGCCCGAAGGGAAGAGCGCGAAAGCGAAAAGTCTCTGAGAGGAAGGAAAACCCCAGAAGATCGCGCGAAGCGCGATGAATGGGAATATGGAAATACGCATCTTTGAAAACTATCGAGACCGCGTAGTCCTTCCTCTTGATCAACGGGAGAATGGAGGCGAGAGTCTCCATCCGAAAATGTACTGAAGGAATGAATTTGTTTATTCAGTATCAAACGAAGTTTTCCCGAGCGCTTGGGAATAACAAAAGTCGGAGAAAGGGGGGGGGGGGGGAAACAGCCAGTCTCTTACCATTTCTATAGCCCTCTTTTTCAACAGAGATTCGATCTCCCATGAGGCATGAGAACGAGCGAGGGCAGACATGTGAGGTGACCGAGTTCCTATAGCCCCTCCGGGGAGCGGGGCGGACAGATCTATGAAGAATCCGTCTCGCCATCAAAGAGAACAAAAGCATCCCCGGATGGCCTCCCAAGCGGGGAGAAAGGAACGAAGACAGCCACCTACCAAGTCGCGGACAGAGGCCCGCGTCGACTTAGGGTGAGCGCGAAACTGCGTAAACAAGACAGAGACCTGTTTTCGCGCATCAATTTCTCTTTGAAAAACCGTAGCAAATTGACAGCCAAAAAGCGAAGGACCCCGAGACGGAACATCCCTGAGAAGCAGTGCGATGTCCGACTCCGTAACCCAAAGGGCCGTAAGAACCAAGACTCTGCGACGGTACATGACCGAGGCAGTTACAGTGGAAAACTGTGACCACTGCAAACTAAACAGGACGCTTAATAAGAAGCGCCGCTTCAATGCGGTCATACTCCAGCTTGAAATCCTCCGCAAGAGAAATACCCTCGGAGGAATCCTGCTGCCTGAACCAACGCGAAGTCGAACCCTGCGCGCGGGCTGACTGAAAGTCAGGGAGAAATTAGGACAACAAAGCAATCGCTTCTACCCCACAAAGGGAGAGCGACTGAGGCTCTGTCTGCCCCGTCTGCCCCAGCGATTCGGAAACCGAAGCTTGAGAGGCCGCCTCTAAATCTGGTTCCGCCTGAATTGATCGTGACAAAGGATCACGAACAAAGGCCGAAACAGTCGGATCCTCCCATGGACCACCATAAGTCTCCTCACCCGGCGGAGCCCCGAGGGCTGCGAGAATAGGAGGCGCATGTGATCCCGTCACAGACACAGAAGAATCAACCATAAAAGGCTGATTAGTCTCAATGTCCGACCCTACAAAAGGGACAAAAGCAGGGGATGTGGTGCCCGGTACAAGTCTGGGCAAAAGCCCGCATCATGCCGAACATCTCAGCTTGAAAGGCCGGTGGGTTAGCCAAACCCGACGGGCAAGAGGCAGGCAAAGCCTTGCCTCTATTAGCCCCTTTCTTAGGCTTCTTTTTGACTGGCTCAACAAGAGCCTAAGCCAAACACCGCCTTCTAAGGGAGAAGTGCGCTGAGGGTATGAACCCAAAGACGCGCACAAATTACCCATATCGGCTGAGCAAGAAGATGCAACAGCCATGGGCCGGGCGCTCAAGGCGCCCAATGCGAGGGCGGACCGGGATGACCCGGTATTTGCCCACCGACTACTAAAGGCCTGTGAACTCGCTATTGTACCACTAGAGAGTGGCAATAGGAGAGCACTAGTAGTCGCGCACTCAGGTGACCACACCTGTTGCTCCGTAGAGCGCCCATAAACATGGGCTCCAGTCTTCCCATCAGCTGGCAAAGCAACAGCCCGGGTAGCACTCGTTCCCCCATACGGCGTCGGCCGGGGGCTATTCAATAACCAGGTGCGAGGGCAGACTGGGACAAGGTCCCAGTATTCGCCCACCGACTACTAATGGCATGTGAACTCTTTATTGTTCCGCCCGTGGGCGACAATAGGAGAGCACTAGTAATCGCGCACTCAGGTGACCTCAGGTCAGACCGGAAGTAATCGCTCGCTCCGGTGACCGCACTTATGGGCGCTCCGTAAAGCGCCCATAATTGTTAGCTCGAGCATTCCCATCAGCTGGCAATATAGACAGCCCGGGAAGTACTCGTTCCCCCACTTGGCATCGGCCGGGGGCTAGGGTATGAGAACCCAGACCAACATGGGCGGTGCCCGTGAGCTGCCCTGCAGTAGTGGCACGCGTCTCCCCTAACGGATTTAAGCGAGTCATCGCTACCGCGCGGGAAACAGACGTCCCCCCCCCCCCCCCCTCTGGTCTGAACGACCGGGGGATTGGATTCATGATATCCAAACCACTAGAACCTGACGCCACCCGCCCCGAAGCCGCAAGCTCCGAGGCTGGCAAACCCTGCAGGGAAACACCACTGGGCAACTTACCTGCAGCCCTCCTCCTTCCCCCATGTACCGAAGTACTCGGGAGAGTTCTGGAGGGCCGAGTCGTCTTGCTAGACGACTCTTCGGAAGAAGCAGGTCTCCGCGACCTAGCTGCTTCTTCTTCCGAACTCATAACACTGCAATAAAACAGACAAATATACCAAAATACTTTGACTGAGTGCAGGTAATAATAATAATAAATTTGGAGATACGGTTTTGCTGTGAAATTTGTTGTGCGTGACAACAAACACCGAACCCAAAGGCTCGGTGCCAAACGGAAACACCCGTAAACACACAGATATAACTACGTGGGGCTAACCGTAAAAGTGAAAAATAATTGCCAAGAAAAAGGAATCAAAATCCCTTTCAATCGGCAAAAGTGACTAACAAAACACAAGAGTACTATAATCTAGACGAATATAAGTACCGAAAAGTGCTTTTACGATGCGAAAAAGCGCGCTGAAAAGATACAAAAAGCCCTGATTTCAGGAGCTCGACATCCTAACTCGTCGGGGGCGAGCAAGAAAGAGGAAGATGGCCGTTGCGTGTTGAGGCGCGTGAAAGAAAACCGAGGGGGTGTTTCATAAAGCTGTTCGTAAAGTTACGAATGACTCTACGAACGACTGGAACATGTTCTTGGGTGCTATACTAATCAGATTATCAATCATTTAGCACAAGAAATGATCACCAGTCGTGCGTAAAGTCGTGCGTAACTTACGAAGAGCTTTATGAAACATCCCCTAGTCTATTAATTTACGAGGGAGCATATTGACCGAGCAAGAATTTGTTTACTTCTTAATGCTGAAAATTTGCAGTTTAGAGCACTAACAAGTTTATTGTACATTGTTGTAATGCGAAATAATAACATCTTGCGAGGGGGGGGGGGGGGGGGGGGGAGGGCTGATATGATATGAATGTTATTGCCCGTATGCAGTATACAGTATATTTATAGCATTACAAAAGGTCTATTAAGTTTTAAGTATTACCTTGCAATAGTGATTCCCTTGCAGAAGTGATATAAGAATACGAATATTGATAACTGTGCTTCTCGGCAATCCTCGGTCGTCTGAAATTTAAATTATTGGAGAATGTCGTCTAGATTTCAAAATCGTTATATAGTTCACTGTGTATCATATCTTAAAGAAAACAAATCATTGTTTCTTATCGTTTAAACGGTTCAGCAAAAAATCTTGACGAACGACAATATTACATTTAATAACTAAGGTATTTATTTTTAATAACGAAATTTGCCATCAAAGCTTAAAACATTGCTACATTTCACATTTGTCATGAGTACACTATCAGAATCGTTGACATTACATGCATGCTTTATATGAAAAAAAAAGTTTCCATTCATAGACAAAAAGTTTTTAGTATCACCATTAAAAATGACTAATATTCAAACAGAGCCTTAATCCGTGCCATTTTCCATATCTCCTGGCTGAATGAGTTTTCCTTTATCAATGCCCTTTTTTCTCTCTCTCCTTTTGTATTGCACTTAACATTCCAGGTAACCTTACGTTGTGCGAAAATACGACCCGGAATTTTGCACTGTTTGAGGTTATCAAAGTCACGATAAGGTTGTAAACCTAAAACAAAGGCTTTTTTTGTGAATAAACTATGAGTGTTAACAATATAATTTTATGTTTGCCATAAAGTCGAAATAATATGCTTTAAAATAATGAATTGATGGCATCAGTGCATACATACACCACCGAGCAACATTGTTTTCAAAATGGCTTGTAAAACTTCATTTGTGCCAGATTTTGGTGAATAAAATCCGTGATAACGTTAGCATGACAAGCGAGCTTGACGTAAGGGAAATGTACGTTTAAAGAGGATACATTTTTTGTGATTATATTGTTCCAATTGTGTGATGAAATGCATTCAATATGCATTTTTCATAATACATGAGCAAATAGCAGTTGCCGTGTTTACCCCCAGGATTGTCCTAGTCTCCCAAAAGAAATGAAGTACCAGTCAGGGACATAACACCAAAACATAATTTTTGAGGTCATTTTTGATGATTTTAAATTATAATACGGAGATATCAAATTTACTCACGGTATATACATGTACAATCAACCCCCCCCCCCCCCCAAAAAAAAAAAAACAAGCAAAAACAAACACAATCACATTACTTTGGGTCTTTATGTGTAGGAGTTGCGGAGGCCCGTGGTCCAGAGCGACGTGCTCTAAATAGAACAATCGCCTCACCTGAACAAAAAATATATATGTATATATATATATATATATATGAAATATATACATGAAATTAAATATAAATAAATAAATAAATATATATATATATATATATATGATGCACCACGCGGTACCCCGGTGTAGCGTTGTACCACGGGGTACCACGTTGTGTAGCGCCATCTCACGTCCACTCGAGTACAACCCCAGAGTTATGAATGCCGTGCGTATACGTAGTCACAATGCATGTTAACAGTATGGGGCGCCAAGTCTAAAGTGCCTATTCCGTTACAAAATTGCCTCATTTCGTGACAAAATTCACTCAAAACTGTCTTCTGTTACAAAATTATTGAACAACGGTTCATTTTGTTACAAAATGAATTTGGAAAGGTTATTCTGTAACAAAATGATTCTGACCATTTTCATTCTGTAACAAAAATTTATTTTGTGACAAAATATTTTACACTCCCATTTTATTCTGTAACGAAATCATTCTGTTACAAAATAGTAAGGACAAAACGATTTTGTCCATTTTCATTTTGTAACAGAATTCATTCCGTACGCAGAGGACCAGGACCGAATGGTTTTGTCCATTTTCATTTTGTATGACAAAATCTTGCTTTTGTAATCGTTACTCTTTATTTTGTAATCGTTACCCACAACAGCCAACAGCAGCCAACAGCCGAAAACAAATCCCAGAGCAGCCAAGAGATAATAAAGAGGGACTTTCAAGATTGCTAGGGCTTATTTCAGTAATTTTCAATCAGAAATTGACCAGAAAATATTATTTCAGGACCTAAAAATCACGAAATAATCAAAGAACAAGTTGTGATCGATTCATATATATTTTAATACGATTATTATTATTATACGTAATCTGATTGGTCAATATGTCTGAGAGATAATTCCGTATTCTTGACCAATAAATTATAGGTGTACACTTTAAGGGATAAAATCGTTGCACCCTGATTGTTCTCACGGAATACGGGAAATATCTACGTTCTGGTTGCATATTCCATTCGGCCACAAGCAGGGTGTAACTAATATTATTTTTAACCAATAACCATAAGGGTATGGAAGTACAAGTACAAAATGAAGTAGTGGCAAACATAATGAGACTTATTTTTTAAGAAAAAAAAAATAATATTCATATGTTTTAATATTTCAAAGTTTTCCTCCCCTATTTTTCCCTTTTCGTTTTCTTTCTCCCCCCTCCCCCTTTTTTTTTGGGGGGGGGGGGGGGGGGGGAGGGGTGAGGGCGGTGAAGGGGTCCGTACTCTAAAAGCCCCTCACCCTAACCCACAATGAAAAATAAAGATAGAAAGAAGGGATATGAAAATGAATAAATGATAAAATAGGTGAACAATACTTCTAAAGCTTTTCATTTTGATAAGAATTACGAGAAAAAGAAATTAAGTGAAATAAA
The DNA here is from genome assembly GCA_025617745.1 of Heliocidaris erythrogramma. Taxonomy (NCBI): domain Eukaryota; kingdom Metazoa; phylum Echinodermata; class Echinoidea; order Camarodonta; family Echinometridae; genus Heliocidaris; species Heliocidaris erythrogramma. Next base: position 52,630,183 of record CM046863.1, on the reverse strand, counting down.
TTGAAGGAAGGGGGAAAAGGGTTTGCAGGGTTGCGGGGGCACGTACCTCCTAGGCCCTGCATGCATCCGCCAACAAGTTATTCCCACCCCCCCCCCCCCCCCCCCCCCCCCATCCATGGTCCACTTAATGAAAACTAAAATTTATTGAATAACTAGATAATAAATACGTGAATAAATACAAGGAGATAATGAAGAATGTCAAGATATATATCCAGGTACATGTATATATAGATGAATTTCTTTTCTTTTCTTTCCTATTGTTTTCCTCTAGCCTTTCACTCTTGTGGATGATAAAGATGATGCTAATGTCCATGATAATAACAATAAATAGCTTAATTCATGTTGATATATAATGATACTTATTCATTCATATATAAAGTTTATCACAAATTTGTAATTGTATAAAAAAAATTATGTTTAGAGTGTCAACTCCCTGAAAAACATCCTGGTGCTGAGAGTGATTTTACTTCTCTTTACTTATATATTATATGAAGTATGAACGAACTTCATCAACTATTTATTGAGTCATGATAAAATCTTAGCATGGTTGAACTTACTTTTTCTTGCCTGAGTGTATTATAACCTATTACTCAATATTTCTGTAATGTCTGAGAGCGACAGAGATACTCAGGATAATGATCATTTTTTTTCTTTCCAAGTTATGTTTCTATGCAAAGGACCTACTATCTTCAACAATTCCCCCCCCCCCCCAAAAAAGGGGGGAAAGATAGAAAAGGAAAAAATAGGGGAGGAAAACTTTAAAATATAATTTTTTTTTCTTAAAAAGTTAAGTCTCATTATGTTTGCCACTACTTCATTTTGTACTTGTACTTCCATACCCTTATGGTTATTGGTTAAAAAATAATATTAGTTACACCCTGCTTGTGGCCGAATGGAATATGCAACCAGAACGTAGATATTTCCCGTATTCCGTGAGAACAAGCAGGGTGCAACGATTTTATCCCTTAAAGTGTACACCTATAATTTATTGGTCAAGAATACGGAATTATCTCTCAGACATATTGACCAATCAGATTACGTATAATAATAATCGTATTAAAATATATATGAATCGATCACAACTTGTTCTTTGATTATTTCGTGATTTTTAGGTCCTGAAATAATATTTTCTGGTCAATTTCTGATTGAAAATTACTGAAATAAGCCCTAGCAATCTTGAAAGTCCCTCTTTATTATCTCTTGGCTGCTCTGGGATTTGTTTTCGGCTGTTGGCTGCTGTTGGCTGTTGTTGGCGGTTGTTGGCTGTTGTTGGCTGTTGTGGGTAACGATTACAAAATAAAGAATAACGATTACAAAAGCAAGATTTTGTCATACTAATTGAAAATGGACAAAATGATTTTGTTATACAAAATGAAAATGGACAAAACCTTTCGGTCCTGTGCGTACGGAATGAATTCTGTTACAAAATGAAAATGGACAAAATCATTTTGTTAATTCTATTTTGTAACAGAATGATTTTGTTATACGAAATGAAATACGACAAAATCATTTTGTCCTTTCAAATTTTGTAACAGAATGATTCTGTTACAAAATGAAAATGAACAAAATCATTTTGTCCTGTCCATTTTGTAACAGCTATAATTTGGTTACAGAATGAAATGGACAAAATTATTTTGTCCTGTCAATTTTGTAACAGAATGATTTTGTTACAAAATAGAATGGACCAAATTATTTTGTCTGTCAATTTTGTAGCAGAATGATTTTGTTACAAAATAGAATGGACAAAATTATTTTGTCCTGTCAGTTTTGTAACAGAATAGTTTTGTTACAAAACGACATAGACAAAATCATTTCGTCCTTACTATTTTGTAACAGAATGATTTCGTTACAAAATGAAAATGGACAAAATTATTTTGTAATGTCAATTTTGTAACAGAATGATTTCGTTACAGAATAAAATGGGAGTGTAAAATATTTTGTCACAAAATAAATTGTTGTTACAGAATGAAAATGGTCAGAATCATTTTGTTACAGAATAACCTTTCCAAATTCATTTTGTAACAAAATGAACAGTTGTTCAATAATTTTGTAACAGAAGACAGTTTTGAGTGAATTTTGTCACGAAATGAGGCAATTTTGTAACGGAATAGGTACTTTACACTTGGCGCCCCATATAACAGTGCAGTGTTATTATGCATGGTGTGCATGCACTGTATGTACTGCTGCTCGCGCGCTAGCTGCTAGCAGCCCTCACAAGCGCAGTGGCTATAGCGTTAGCTCCCGCGGCTTTAGAACTTGATTTTATTTCACTTCTTCCTAAAAGACATCACTTGAAGGTAATGGTGGATACGGAAATTTACTGTAAGGGAAAGGACGTAAAAGACGGAAGATTCCAAGGAAAGAGAAAGTTGAAAGAGCACGATATCGTGCAATACAGAAGTAGGGGGACGAGCAGGCCGCTGATCTGTGTACATGGTAGCGGTTTTTAGGAAGGCGAGTAACGGGGGAGACAAGGAGCAGGCTGATGGTGTTATTATGACACTGCTGGCCCAATCCCTCTCTCAAATCGAAGAAATAGAAATCAATAATAGAATAATTACTCACAACAATGAATTTGAGAAAAATACATGACTTATAGGATGTTTTACAAGAACATGGGACACAATTGAATGTTGAGAAAATCACACCAAAATAATTTCCCACTTTTTGGTAACCCAGGGTACAGCCCTAAATAACACGGTTATGGGGACATTTCGGATGACATATCACAAAATGATGTCCCAATAACTACAGTGTCTGAATAAATCCTATTGTTATAGGTCCCCACAACCACAGTTTTGTCAGTAAATATATATATATATATATATATATATATTTCCGATCATAGGAAATATAAAGATATAAAGAACGGGGAATTTCGACGGGCGTTACGGGGAATTATAACAATAGGCTGAGATAAAAAGATTCCCTTTATGGCTGCGAATAGAGTAATATATAGATAGGGATATATATATATATATATATATCCCTATTTCCGATAACAGGGGGAATCCTAACAGTGCGGTTTATTCTGTCACAATAAAAATCAGAAATAGGTATATATATATATATATATATTTCAAATACACAAACTTGTTACATTTAAACAAAAATATTTCCTTGCATACTTACAGGGTGCAAATTGGTAATGGGGGAAAATCTTGCATTTGGCAGTTATTTACTATTATTTTGTTTCTCTCTTGACCAAGATACTCTTCGATAACTCTTACTCACTGTACATCCAAGGAGCTATAACTCCTTGGTATATCATACGATTATTTAGATATATGTATATAATTATTTATCCTGCCAAAAAAAAAAAAAAATCTATCCACTTCCCGTTTGTTTAGAATCATTTGTTATTCAAGGAAATGGAGGTTTTATTGGTTCCTTACACCATATTTGTAAAATCAGCACTGATTTTCTTATTTACTATATAAATCTATATACCTACCTATTATACCTACCTATTATGCCTGTAGTCTTGACTACGGGACCCCTTCGAGAATTTAACACACATGAGTCACAATATTGTGCGCACCCCCCGTAATCCTATTGTCCCCTTCGCCACTCACGCGCGTCAACACGCTACGGCCATCTTCCTCTTTTGCGAGCAATCCCAAGTAGAAACATGTTGCTTGCAAGGAGCGGGGAAGGAGGGAGGGTCATAGGTAGGTATATAGATTTATATAGTAAATAAGAAAATCAGTGCTGATTTTACAAATTTACTGCAATAAATCATATATACCTACCTATTATGCCAGACCAACGCCAACTCAAAGACCGGGAGGCATGTTTCGAGCGGAAGGAAATAGGATTACACCAAAGACTACAAAGAAGACACAGCGGCCTTCAAGGTGGCTGACGCAAACAAAGCTTCACCTGCGGGAATATCCCTAAGGTAGCAAGAAATGAAGGAATTGGGCGAACGCCAATAAGCAGCCTTCAAAATAACAACAAGCGCCACACCTTGAAACAGAGCCCAAGAAGTGCTGACACTACGAGTATCATGAGCACGAGGCTTACTGTCGGATAAAAGAGCCTCTGTGCCAGCGGCCCTAATAGCTTCAACGATCCATCTAGAAATGGAATCAAGAGAGGCAGGAGAAAAAGGCTCTCTAGTGATCAGGAACAACTGATCATCCTTACGATAAGACTTAGTCTTATCAATATACCATTTGAGAGCCCTAACAGGACACCAAACTTTGTCCTCACGCACCGAAGAAAAGTCAGAAAGCGGACAAAGAAAAATCTCAACAGGACCGGAGGTAGCTGTCTGATTCTTGGCAACGAAAGAAGCCCTAGGAATCAACCTAACACCTTTTCTCTCCTAGCGAACATGACCAGGAGAAAGACAGAGAGCATGAAGAGTACTGCGCCTCTGCCCAGAGGCAATAGCTACCAAAAAGAGCGTCTTAACCGTAAGATGATGAAGCGAAGCTTCACCTAACGGTTCAAAAGGGGGCTTCGCCAAGGCCTCCAGGACCTTAGGCAAACTCCAAGACGGCACTAACTTAGAAAACGAAGGTCGTTTCAGAAAGAACGAACGAATCAAACCACTTAGCAGCGGGGAATTGGAAATTCCCGAACCATCCGAAAAACCCGAATGAATGGCCCCGATCGCCGAACGGTAGCCTCGGATAGTAGAAATAGATCTCCCTTTGTCAAATAACGAGATTAAGAAATCCGCAATTGAACCAATAGGAGCCTTAGAAGGGGTTTGATTTCTCTCTTTGCACCAAAGGAAAAAGACCGAGAGACGGGAATTGTAAATTTCCCTAGTAGAAACCCTACGACTGGACATTAAAAAGTCCGCGGCTCTATCAGAGAGACCCGACTGTCTTGCGGATTCCCTGACAGGGGCCAAGCAGTCAAATGAAGAGACTCCGGATTGTGGTGAAGAATCCCCGATAGGGGCTGTAACACCAGATCCGCTCTTAACGGGAGAATTAACGGTTGAGTCCTTAGAAGACTCAAAAGTTCCGGAAACCAATTCCTCCTGGGCCAAAAGGGAGCTAATACAAGCACCCTCGCCCGATCTTCCCTGATTTTCTGCAAGACCTGCGGAATCAGTTGGAAAGGAGGAAAGGCGAATCCCTGAAGGTACTCCCAGCTGAGGGAGAAAGCATCGAGAGCCCAAGCTCCCTGATCGCGAACACGGGAGCAATACTTCGGCAGCTGGTGATTTAGCACCGACGCAAATAGATCCACTTCCAGTGGACCTAGGCAACTGTGAATGCGGCAAAATACCTCCGGATGGAGCATCCATTCCGATGGAAGATACCTGCCCCGGGACAGAAACTCCGCAATGAGGTTTTCCCGACCGGGGATGAAAGAGGCCACAGGTGTAATTGCCATGCGACGACACCACCTCCACAGCTGAGCTGCTAGGGCATTCAAGGCAACCGAACGAGTGCCTCCCTGCCGATTGATATATGCCGCCACAGTAACGTTGTCCGTGAGAATCAGAACTGAACGACTGAGAAGTCGACTTCTGAAATGGAGCAAGGTCAACAAGACTGCCATAAACTCCAGGACATTGATATGAGGAAGAGTCCCAAGATGAGACCAATCCCCCGCAACCGTGCTGCCGTTGCAGTGTCCTCCCCACCCCAACCGAGAGGCGTCCGTCGAAACCGATATCGACGGAAGAGGGACAGAAAAGGACCTGCCTCGCGCGAGAATCACCTCGCTCGTCCAACAAGCAAGAAGAGACTTGATCTTTACTGGTATTGGAATCCAGACCAAAAGGGAGTCTTTTCCCGGCCTGAAGAACCTGAGGAGATGTCTCTGAAAGGGTCTCATGAGGAGCCGGCAGTCCTCTAGAACATCGACTAGACTGGCTAGAAAACCTAGAAACTGAAGCCACTGTCTGGCCGAGACTCTTCTGGCCAGCAAGAGCTTGCGAGCCGCAGAGACAATGGTGAGAATCCTGTCTCGACTGGGCCGAGCTAACTGATTCCTTATGTCTAACACCGCCCCCAGAAAAACTGGGCTGCGAGTGGGGACTAACTCTGACTTTTCCCAATTTATTAGGAAACCTAAGTCTTGAGTAAGAGAGACGAGCAAACGAGTCTCGTCCAACAAACGATCGCGCGACTCCGCAAGGAGAAGCCAATCGTCCAGGTAAAAAGACAACCGCAGGCCGCGACGCCTCAGAAAGGCCGCTAGCACCGCTACAACCTGAGTAAAAACCCGAGGGGCCGAGCGCAGCCCGAAGGGAAGAGCCCGAAAACGATAAGTCTCCGATAGGAAGGAGAACCCCAGAAGATCGCGAAAAGCGCGATGAATGGGAATGTGAAAGTACGCGTCCTTGAGATCTATCGAGACCGCGTAGTCTTCCCTTTTGATCAACGGAAGAATGGAGGCGAGAGTCTCCATACGAAAATGAACCGGAGGAATAAATTTGTTTATCCTCTTTAGGTTCAGTATCAAACGAAGTTTTCCCGAGCGCTTGGGAATAACAAAAATTGGAGAGAGGGAAAGAGACGGCCTGTCTCTTACCCTTTCTATAGCCCTCTTTTCCAAAAGAGACTCGATCTCCTTCGAAGCATGAGACCGAGACAGGGCAGACATGGGAGGTGACCGAATTCTTATAGCCCCTCCGGGGAGCGAGGCGCAAAGATCTATGAAGAATCCGTCTCGCACGACGGAGAGAACGAACCCATCCCCGGAGATGGCCTCCCAAGCGGGGAGAAACGCGTGAAGTCGGCCACCTACCACATTCGGTTGAACAAGCGCTCGGGGAAAAACATCAAAATCCAGGCTTGGCCTTCTGCGAAGCCATCGCCTTACCACGAGAACCTCTCGAAAAGCCCCTGCCACGACTCCCTCTCCCACGAGACGGAGCTGGCTGAGGCTCAGGAGGCGGGACCCTAGACACGCGGCTGCGCTGACCCGAAGCGGGACCAGCAGGTCTACGCCGAACAGGGGCCCGCGTTGACTTAGAGCTAGTGTGAAACTGCTTAGTCATATCCGAGATCTGCTTTCGCGCATCGATCTCTCTTTGGAATACCGTAGCGAATTTACCACCAAAAAGCGAAGGACCCCGAGACGGTACATCTCGGAGAAGTTGAGCAATGCCCGACTCTCTAACACCCAGTGCCGAGAGAGCCAAGGTCCTGCGACGGAACGTAGCCGAAGCAGCTGCTGCCTATCCTCCGCCCTGAACGCAGCGGAGGTAAGCGGATTAGTCGCCTGCAAGCGACGACCAACCTCTAAAATCTCAGGAGAAAGAATCTTAGCCTTGAAAAAGCTGTCTTGGTCCTGAGAACAAAAGGCAAAGGCCTTACCCCTGACCGCGTTAGATCGCTTAACCAACAAAGCGGCCTCAATGCGGTCATACTCCAGCTTGAAAACCTCCTCGAGAGCAATACCCTCGGAGGAGGCCTGCTGCTTGAAATTCCAACGCGAAGTCGAACCCTCCGCGCGGGTTGACTGAACTTCAGGGAGATATTTGGACAACAAAGCAATCGCTTCCACTCCACAGAGATTGAGCGATTGAGACTCCGCCTGCCCAAGCGATTCGGGAACCGAAGCTTGAGAGGACGCATCCAAATCTGGTTCCACCCGAGTGGAATGAGACAAAGGAACGCTAACAAAAGCCTCCGCAGGCGGGTCCCCGCATGGTACACCAAAAGTCTCCTCGCCCGGCGGAGCCCCGAGGGCCGCGGGAGTAGGAGGCACATGCGAATCAGTCTCAGACAAAGAGGAATCAATCACAAAAGGCTGATTAGACTCAAAGCGAGATCCCTGAATAGGGACAGAAGTCAGGGTTGAAGAAGTCGGTACAAAGGACCAACCCAGATTCTGAGCAAAAGCCCGCATCATACTGAACATGTCAGCTTGAGAGGAGCTAGCCGGGTCAGCCAGGCCAGATGGGCAAGAGGCCGGCAAAGCCTTGCCGCTCTTCGCCTTTTTCTTGGCCTTTTTCTTGGCTGGCTCGACAAAAGTCGTAGCCGAAACCCTTTTCTTAGAACGCTTAATCGGAACCGTTCGGATCCCCGAAGCCTCTTCGGAAACACGGACCGACCCCTCCGTGGAGGGACGTTCACTTCCCATAAAGGGATTGGAGCGCTCATGGCGTGAGCCTTGAGAATCATCCAAAACACCCATATTAGCTAGGCAAGAAGATGCCGTAGCCATGGGTTGAGAGCTAAAAGCTCCCAGTGCGTGGACAGACCGAGATAACTCGGTATGTGCCCGATGACTACTAAAGGCGTGCGAACCCACTATTGGACCGCTCGAAAGCGGCAATAGGGGAGCACTAGTAGTCACGCACTCAGGTGAAAACACCTGTTGCTCCGAAGAGCGTCCATAATTGTTAGCTCGAGCATTCCCATCAGCTGGCAACTGAGACAGCCCAGAAAGTACTCGTTCCCCCATATGGCGTTTGCCGGGGGCTAGGGTTTGAGAACCCAGACCAACATGGACTAAGCCCGTGGGTTGCCCTGCAGTAGTGGGGCGCGTCTCCCCTAACGGATCAGAGCGAGTGAACGCTACCGTACGGGAAACAACAGCCCCCCCCCCCCCCCCCCCCCCTCTGGTCTCCGCGACCGGGGGATTGGATTCTCTCCAGATATCCAAACCACTAGAATCTGACGCCACCCACCCCGAAACCACAGGCTTCGGAGTTGACAATCCCGATTCAGTTAACGCCACCCGTCCCGAAGCCGCAAGCTCCGAAACTGGCAAACTCTGCAAGGGAACACCACTAGGCAACTTACCTTTAGCCCTCCTCCCTCCCCCGCGTACCGCTGTACTCGGGGGAGTTCTGGAAGGCCGAGTCGTCTTGCTAGACAACTCTTCGGAAGAAGCAGGTCTCCATGACCCAGCTGCTTCTTCTTCCGAATACATACCACTGCAATAAAACAGACAATAAAGTATACTTTTCAAATTAAGAAATACTTCAACTGAATGCAGTAAATAAAACTAAAGTTTATTTGGGAGATACGCACTAAAGAAATTTTCACAGCCTAAAAACCGTAAGAACAAACACCGAACCCGAAGGCTCGGTGACAAACGGAAACACCCGCAAACACGGAAATATCTACGTGGGGCTGACCGTGAAAGAGAAAAATAAATGCCAAGAAAGGGAATCAAAAAATCCCTTGCAATCGGCAAGAGTGACTAATAAAACACAAAGTACTATAATCTAAACAAATATAGGTACCTAAAAGTGCTTTAACTATGTGAAAAAGCGCACCAAAAAGATACTATACGACCTGATTTCAGGAGCGCTGTGACTAAACGTCCTAACTCGTCGGGGGCGAGCAAGAAAGAGGAAGATGGCCGTAGCGTGTTGACGCGCTTGAGTGGCGAAGGGGACAATAGGATTACGGGGGGTGCGCACAATATTGTGACTCATGTGTGTTAAATTCTCGAAGGGGTCCCGTAGTCAAGACTACAGGCATAATAGGTAGGTATAATAGGTAGGTATATATGATTTATTGCAGTAAATTGTCTAATGGGAAAAGTGTGGAAATTATCAGATCAACATACTGTGGAACAAAACACAATCATCGTCCTTTTTATACCCCCGCCAAACGAAGTTTGAAGGGGGTATATAGGAATCAGTCGATGGTTGGGCGGTCGGTCCGTTGCAAATCTTGCGGATCGAACTACTTCCTCAGTTTTTGACCGAAAGTCATGAAATTTGGTACACACATTGGTCTTGGTGGGAAGATGTGCAAGACATATTTTTCGGATGAGTCAGAATCTGCGTTGCCATGGTAACGGCATATTTATGGCAGAAAATCAAGGAAACACCTTGCGGATCGAACTACTTCCTCAGTTTTTGACCGAAAGTCATGAAATTTGGTACACACATTGGTCTTGGTGGGAAGATGTGCAAGACATATTTTTTTGATGTGTCGGAAGCTGCGTTGCCATGGAAACGGCATATCTATGGCAGTAAATCAGGGAAAAACCTTGCGGATCGAACTACTTCCTCAGTTTTCGACCAAAAGTCGAGAAAGGCTGTTGTCACGGGGCGGGGGTATTAATCACCATCTTCAGTGATATATTTTTTTTTTTTTTTTTTTTGGGGGGGGGGGGGTATGTGTATGTAATTTACACTTACCAGGCCCCCCCCCCCCAAAAAAAAAAAAAAAAAAAAAAAAAAAACTTCCCGTTTGTTTTTTATAATCCTTTTTTATTCAAGAAAAATGTAGGTTTTATGGCTTCATTATATCATATTGTCTAATTAAAAAAGTATGCCAAATATCAGTTCTACTTACTGTGGACCGAAACACTATCCTCGTCGTCTTGCACCGTGGTCCCAAAAATGCTGTAGAAATGTGATAAAATGGATATTGCAATTGAATTTTATATTCCTATCTCTTACATAGCATTCAATTGATGTACCTCTATATCTAGCGAAAATATTGGTAACCTGAATATTTATGTCAATAGAATTTCAAGAGTTAAGTTATGGTCCTGCGAACCAATTGTGCACGAAATTATGGGGAAAGTTAGATTAAATGTAAATGCATTATATAATAATAATTTCGTATGAGACGGTTTGAACTATTTGACTAAATCTTGCTGAAACTCACTTAAAGTGAACTGCACACAGAAATTGATATGTGGGACTATATGCATGTAATATCAAAAGCTTTTTCATGTCGTCTTTCGAATATAGGGTAATTCGAAGACCAGTCCTTTGATAATTCCTTCATGATACTCTTCCACATGACATAGAAAATGAGAAAGCTTAAAAAATATTTTTTTTTCTAAATTAACTTTCCCTTTAATAAAGTAAAAAAAAGTGATTAATAAAGTACTTTAATCCTCTTTTTTCTATTTGAATGATTGTTGAAACATCGAAAATAGAGAAAACAAAATATTTTGTGGAAGCTTCTATCAATATGTTGGTCAAAGGAGGATGCTGTTCTACTATTGTATAATGTATTATAACAATACATTAAAAATTGCCGTCATTTGCTATCAGTTTTTATCAGGGTTCTATGAGGGTAGAGTTAAAGGGGGAAAAAAGAAGTTCTATAAAGGCCTACGTGCTTGTGATGTCACTTCTGAAGCTACGTGCCCTCCTTGGCTTCTGATGAAGTCTCCTTTTTCTTAAATTTCTCTCTCTCCCTCCCCCTCTTTCTTCTGCGATCTTTAAAAAAAAGTCGTAAACAGGAGACATGAATGTAGTGAATTCTGGCATAATGGTGGCCACCCTCCAACTGTAAATGCTAATACAATAACCCCAACCCCCAAAACAAACAAACAAAAATCGATAAAAAATGGGTAAATATTATTCAACCGGGATCGTGGATATGGTATGCCAGTTCACTAAGTAGCTTATCGCATATCCCTATATCGTTATGCATATTGGGTAGATTCTCATAGAGCAGCGCGGCAGTGGAAGAAAGATAGAAGATATAAAGAAATACATGTACACAATGAAAAAAAGGATGAAGGAAACATTTACAAAAAAGCCTTGTTTAAATAACCATGCAGGCTTGGAGTGAGGTATTAAGGTTACTGAGAGGGCATAGATTACGAATGTCTTGTGGGAGTTTATTCCAAAGGAAGGGACTAGCATATAGAAATGATCGATTCCCCCCCCCCCCCAAAAAAAAAAAAAAAAAATAAATAAATAAAAAATATACAAAATAAATATGAGTTTGTGGTATATGGCAAGTAGAGTTGAGTTTGAAGACCTAAGGCTCCTTGAAGGATGGTATGTACAGTTGTAAGGAGGAGCAGTTCCATGCAGTGAATAAGACAAGTAAGATCAACTCAAAGATGATTCGATATTGAACAGGTAACCAGTAAAGAGAGACAAGTACAGAAGTTATATGTGTCCTCTTTAATGTGACAAAGAAATTATACGGGCAGCATTGTTTCGAAGCTCATGGAGACGATCTCAATATTGTGAAATATTATACAGAAACGAACCAAGACGAGAAGTAATGGGTGCATGCACTATTTTTTTCTGGACTGGGTGACGTAATCTAATGAACCCTAGGTTACGCAATTAATGTTATACAGACTTACATTAGAGACGTGACTTGACATAGACATAGAAGAATCAAAAGTAACACCAACAGTTCTACATTTATTAGACACGGTAAGTATAGAATCCCCTACTTTGATGGAACATGCTTCAGACGTATACCCCCTTTACACCAACGCTACGTCCATGCAGTTCTCGCTGCGTAAAAGAAAAATGGCCATGACGCAGTGGGAACTGCTCCAGCTTACTGAGGGCGTAGCGAGAACTGTTATTGTCGTAGCATAGTCTGCATGATCTCCGGAGACGGATTTTCCGCTACGTCTGAACAGTGCGTAGTAATGACGCAGTAAGGACCTCCTTAGGACCTACTAACAGATCCATCGACGTAGCATAGACGTAGCGGACACGGAAAGAACGTAGCAACAACTCCGTCCATGTCTACAGCGCGGCCACTACGCATATGCAGTTGTCGCTACGTCCTCCTTATGACCGCTTTACGTCAACTCCACGTTACGGAAGTGCTTGCTACGTTATTACTCCGCTGTACACTTTCATGGCAAGTCCAAGGCACGTCCATGGCGGGGAAAGGGTATAAATGCCGAGTCCAACAACTTCATTGAGTTCCTCCCCACTTCCTTTGAGTGCCTGCTGTTGTTTACCCTTTTTTTGCGGCATGGTGCTGGTCGAATTGGTAGGCCTGGGGTGTAACCCATCTGACCTCTGGAGTATGAATGAAAAAGGTGTTGACCTGCAGGATCATTATACTCACGTGACGGAGACGGAGACTCAAGTGACGGAGACGTAGGTACAACGAGTCGCAATCTGCTCGGACGTAGCGAGAACGTACGAGAACCGTTTGGACGCCGCACGGACCGCGTCTGCGCGCACAATAAACTCAGTGGCAACACCACCAACGCAAAATGAACTTAGTAAGGACGTGTCGCGAAAGTAGCATGCACGGAACAATTTCACATTTTTCGAAGTTGGCGCTACGTCCTAGGCCTTTTTTTTTTTTTTAATTTCAAGGACGTAGAGGGAACTTCCTCCGGTGTAAAGGGGGCTTTAGACAACTGAGCCCAGGCACCAAACAACATAAATTCAGACTTAGTATTGTTGAGTTTAAAAGAGTGTGAGCACATCCATTCGTCTATAAAGAGCAAAGACGTTGTTTTCTTGACCAGGATCGACGGATATGTACAACAGATATATGTACCACTGTACATCGGCAGCGTAGCAATGGTACTTAACAGAGTGCTTAGTTAAAACATGGCGGAGTCCACTTTGGTATATCCAAAAAAGCATGGGCCCTCTTCATTCGAAATTCGAGTTACTTCTCTTACCATGTTCGGTTTGTCAAATCGTTTAAAAGCGAGGCTGTCAACGGAAGTTTTGTTTGTTTGTTGTTGTTGTTGTTTTTTTGTTTTTTTTTTGGGGGGGGGGGACCAAAAAAGTAGATTTCCCCAGATAATTTTTAATATAAATCACAAAATATCTGAAAAATTTGTTCATTTAAAAAGCGCCGTGTGCAGAGATTTTTAACCAACATTTTTATTGGTTATTTGCCAAGTATTGATTATGGTTATATAATGAAGTATGTTTTTTGTATCGCAGTCGGTACAAGAAAAAACAAAACTTTTCGTATCATAATGCAGTGTTTACTTGTGTCAAGTCTCTTCATCTTTTGTTCATGCCGGGCGGATAATATGCAATTCAAATTCATGAAACTGCAATAAAAAGAAATCACCATGTTTACAGCAGTTGTTTGAATTTGATTTACATCTTATACGCCTGTACATGAAAAAGAAGTGAATCGAGAACACAATGTACACCCCGCATCGCATTAGGAAACGCAAGTGCAAATCAAAAGAACACAAAACAGTTTCATTATGAAAAAAAAAATCAGTTGTTCAAACAAAAAGTGGGTAAGAAAATTCTGGATACTGTTTTCCAAACGAACAATTTTTCAAGTAATATTTCTTGAGTTATGTTAAACGATGCCAGTGGGAACTTACTTTTTTGAATGTGTGTAAATGTATATATTTATAAACAGTCTGGGTGAATAAAAAGTAAACCCATATTCAAGCACCGCTGTCTAAAACTAAAAGGAAATCCCTGAAATATGTTATAATAGTATGGTAGAAGATAATATCTTCACTAGAATACAGTAATGGATGACTGAGCACTTGCCGTTTTTTAAAAAAGCATGTCAAAATTGTCTTTGCCTAAGTTTGTGCTGATTCTAGCATAGGGTTGACAGTCCATTTCATTCAAAATCTTGAGCAGAGGCAAATTTTATATTATATTTTAATCAGGAAAAATGTTGCTGTTCAGCTGTCCATGATCGGATTTTAATTATTAATTAAAAGATTATTAATAAAGATAAAGAAAACATTATATGCTAAAACATGAGTATTTTGATTAAATCTGTTATGTACTGATTGCAACAATATTCAGGGTTGACACTGGGTTCCCTTTTTATTGACTCACACTGTGTGTACATATGTCACTAATCTGTCACGATGACGGGAATAGATGGAAAAGTCTCCATTCATGAAGTTGGGCACTAACAAAGCTTTTCCAAGTGAAACCGCATAAGAGTTTAATTCATGATTCTTGTGTTTTTATCGAATCGAGAAAGTAATATTGTTTTTTTAAAGTGGAATTTCAATGCCCCCCCCCCCCGCCATTTGAAAATATGCTGACTTTCTCATTCGTGAATCCATTAAAGGGTTGTTCTTTATGGAGAGGAGGAGGATGTAACAGCCAAAACATAACTGCCCAAATCATTTTTTTCTCCAATAATTACTTTACCACGAAAATGCCGCCGATCCGGCTCTTCAGGCTCTCTCACTTTGAGGGGGATTCCCTTACGGATACATATGAATCGTGATATATGAACTGAATTTAGAAAAAAAAAAACAGTTAAAAGAATATTATTTGGGCTGCAAATATCATAGCGAATTGAAGTTGACCGTCTATTATGTGAGGAAGGAAGAAATTTGAAGGTATAGACAGAACGATTTTTGTTTACAGATCGGTTCCCCCTCACTCCACACGAAATATAAATAATAACAATGACATGAACCAACATAACCAGTCGTGCAAATTAACCCACCTTGGGCCCAAAACCTCTCACTGTTAATCCGGGCCTAGATTCTTCCACGACCTCTCCCACATCTGTTTCGGGTTTATTTGCTTGACAGAGAGAAGACAGATATTAATATTATTTCCATATCTTATCCATACAACCCCAGAAATCAAATGTTAATGCTATACAGTGCATCCCAGACAAACACAAAAAACAAAAAACAAAAACAAAAACAAAAAAGCTTTAAACAAGGGTTGTTGTGACCACACGATGTGCTCAATGACAACTGTTATCCATTTTCCATAGATTGGAAGCATTATGCTTTTAAATGATACCTTGATGACATTCATCCGTACATGCTTTGCTGAGCAGCAGCATTTTGAAAATGAAATGTAGAAAACTAAGTTATGCTGGATTTGGGTAAAACCTTTAAAACGTTAGTATCACATGCAGAAAATGACTAAAGGGACATACCAGCTTTAAGAGATATAGTACGAGAAATTCCCTTGTGTGCTCGCATCCATTCAGTCAGAAATTCATTATAAAAAACCCAACATAAATGCTAATTTCCAGTGGTGGGAGGAGCATACGCCCCCCCCCCCCCAATTTCCAATATCAATAAATATCCCTCAAAAGATGAAAAAGTGCCCTTCGTGTGATGGAAAAGGTGCCCCTTCGGAGATGGGAAATTACTTAATCTTTTATTTTTTTCTACTTTATGTGCACTTTCTACTTTGTATTTCCTTTTGATGACAATGGAATGTGCCACTTACTTTGCTTTTATATAAAAAAATCACCTTCTTTCCGTTTTATCCTTAGACGAAAGTTCAGTTCAGAAAAATGCAGCTATACATCATGAATACAATAAATGCCTTTTCTTTACCCCCAGCATCGAAAATACATTGACGAGGGCATTATCATCTCCTTCGTTATTGAAAGAAACAGATGAAATCAGTCTTCTCATATGGTTTTAAAAATAATGTTACATTTGGGTCATGTTCGCTTGTGATCCTCGCGTTTCCACGGCACAAATGAGTTTTTACAAGTCATTTTCAAAATGCTGCTGCTCGGCATGTACAAATGGATGTGATCAAGGTATCATTTAAAAGCATAACACCTCTAGTTTATGGAAAATAAATAATTATTGTCATAGAGCACATAATTGTGGTCACAATAACCCTTTGTTTTAGGACTTGTTTTTCTGGGACGCACTGTATATGTGTAGTGCGACTCAAAAAATGACAGTTTGACCCATTTTATTTGTAAATATTTAGCCTTGCCCCTTTTGGTACCATATTCATGAACTAATATTTCCTGGTTAGCTAAACAGCGGCCGATTTAGGTAACTGGGTCAAAACCCACTTGCGTTAACTCCAAAACGCCCCTTTTCTGATCAGAAATTCACTTACAGACCAACTTTATGCTGGAATGATATTATAAGCACGATTATCACCTCGAGACAGGTTAGGATTGTTCCAGAGCTCATACCGAAGTGAGATTACTCCACTGGACCCGAGGCAGTATCTATTCCTGATGAGCGGAAGCCTGAACTTTTCCCCAAGGGGTTTATCGTGTTAAATAGCCATACTGTATCTGGTGTCTTGCAATCCCCTATCTTAAAATACAGGGGCGGATACAGGATTTTCAGAAAGGGGTGGCGCATTTCAGGAAGGGGGGGGGGGCGCACACTAAGGAACCATCCGTTTGGCATACTTTGTCAGACAAAACGGGGGCGCACGCCCCTTGCGCCCCCGGATTCGCGCCTGAAATATTTGATAATAGTGAAAATACCGGTTTCTTATATGGCGCCTTATCAAATGTAAGCGACCAAAGCGCTTTCATCATTATTACCACGGTCACTGGATAAACACCTATTCTAGCTTGTTGTTGCGACACCTACTCACTTCATCAGTTGGCCTAAGTAGATCTCTACCAGGTTACCCAGACTGACCCCTGTTCATCCCATGAATATGGTACATAAAGAAACTGGGCGTTGTGGCGTGCGCCTGTAATCCAGCTACCAGTGGAAGTTATAAACTGATTCAGCGGACCCAGGTTCGAGACTGAGTCACGTCTTTCGGATGGTGACGTTAAAGGTCGGTCCCAGACGTAAATAATCATATCTGATTGATACACGTCTGTAAAAACCCAATTGCACACACACACACACACACACACACTCTTCATGTGTATACCACATAATACATACAATTCACTCTAAAAAAAACTAGGCAGGTATAATATTGCCCTTTTTCCTCTCTCTCTATCTGACTCTTAGGGTAGCAATTGTACGTTTTGTATAACAAAACGTACAATTACTTAGCCTCGCATAGATAAGGGCAATTTATGTTGTGGTTTTTTTTTTTTGAATAATTTTATGCATCTATCCCTTAACATTAAGCCAAATATCCTTGAAGTTTAAGGACTTCATCATCAATGCGCGTTTATTCTATTTAAGAGAACGCGTTTACCTGCCGAGATAGTGTGAAGACGTCGCTGCATATGTTCTTCCGCACCCTCAGTGGGGAGAAGATCAGCAGGTTTTCCCACGTGCCCGGTCTCAATCCACGAAGAGATTGCTTGTTTGGAATATCCTGCTTCTCAACCAGAAAGAGGGGTATCAAGATTGATATAAATTATAAGAATTGCATTTATTAAACTGCAATTATTGATTGCATTGGACAAATCCATGGAGCTTCACAATTATCTATTTAATGTTGATAATGTAGTTGAACTAACGGTCGTTTGTCATTTTTCTTCTAATCAATACTTCAATCTTTAAAATATATTAATCGCATCATATACGTTAGATTGCTCTTTTCACATCCATTAGTACGGTTTCTCCAGTAACGAAAATAGTAACGAAATCAAAACAAAACAAAAGCGAAGGAAAAAAGAAAGAAAGACAACATAATAATATACAAACAAAACAAACGCAAGCGTGTGTTTTTTCGGGGGGGGGGGGGGGGTTGACAGGCATAACAGTTAAACAAACATAGAAATTCAATTTCTTATAAATGATTATATTATAAATTATTTTCGGGATGACCTGTCGGGTTGGGATTTGTAAGCCAGTTTGACTCCATTAGTTTGTTTTCATTATAATTATTTGACAAGCTTCATTTACATTAAAACAGATGAATTGGTATTTAGTTTAAATCACTATTCAATTCCTAAACTATGAAGCGGCTGCCTACCTTTATATTCGTGGGACTCAGTTATCCTCTGTCGTCTGAAATGAAAATCACTGTAATAATATTGCTTGAAATTGCAAAATGTCTCTTGATATGGTATGTTTAATTGTATACAAATAGTGAATGCAACGAGTGCATTAATGGTACAAGATTTGCACGAGGTGAAAGATAAGCGTCTCATCTTTCACCGAATGCAAAATCTTGTTCCATTGCACGAATAAAGACCATTCACTATTTGTTTTATGCAACACCTAGGACGTTAACTGGCTTAAAACGTTTTTTTTTTTAAGAACAGTTTTACTAGTCCAAATATGACCGATCAGATTCAGCGATCCATAAAATTATCAGCGCTCACTACTACACTAAAGTAAGCAACAAACAAGTTTATCGTTCAACTTGGCAAATATTTGTAACTCACTGAATGAACTCCAATAATCCATGTAATATACTAGGAATCCAAACGATAAGAATCGAATCCAATTCGAAACACAGTAGAAAACAATATCT
This sequence comes from Heliocidaris erythrogramma, assembly GCA_025617745.1. Taxonomy (NCBI): domain Eukaryota; kingdom Metazoa; phylum Echinodermata; class Echinoidea; order Camarodonta; family Echinometridae; genus Heliocidaris; species Heliocidaris erythrogramma. Next base: position 52,611,429 of record CM046863.1, on the reverse strand, counting down.
TTCAGTATTTCCGTACTAATTAGATTCTAACTTTAGGATTAACTTTATGTCTAACCTAAGTTAGAGAACGTTAGATCTAACGTTAATAACGGGTCCGTGTGGGAATGAAAATTTTGCACGGAGCTTGTGGAAGAAGATGTGTTCTGAATAGTTTACTTAGATTTCTGTAAGATTAGCAGTTCTTGAGAAAGAGTAACTAAATCTATATACATGTATGTCCAGTATGCAGTATTTTGCAAAGGATTCCAAACGGCTCTTCGCAAACTTACCGGTACCGTACCCCTCTAAATTGTGAGCATAGGGGTCGGACAATAATTCATTCAATCCTTCATCAGTTTCAGTTAGCGATACAAAGTTTGGTCCTGCCATGATGTCAGTGTTTTTAATTCAAAAGTCAAAGAACAAATCCTCGGGGAACAAATCATATCTCACTTGACTTTAGTCTACGATACGTAACCTAGCGCTATGATCGATGCCAAACGTAAACATATACTCTCGGCGCGGCGCGCGGCGTCGTTGAATCGCTAGCTAGCTAGCTATGTATTTTCATCGATCGATGGGTGCGGTGTGTAGTGCATATTTTGTGTTGCATAAAAACTGCGTTGCGCGTACCATGTTTTATGTTTATTGTGACGTCAGAGTGCAAATTCGTTTGATCTATTTCGTTCCATTGCACCTGTGATGTCACCTACCTCACAACATACTGTCTACATAGTGACGTCAGCGTGCAAATTGATCAAACGGAAGAATGATAATTTTCAACTGATTTAAGTAGGTATGGGTATCAACATTTACCACCTAAATGTTAGGTGGGATAGGGGTGCGGAAAGTGCTTTTTCTATTGGTCAAAGGTCATTGACATTTGCTAAAACATGAACAAATGTATCTCAGGTATAAAATATAGTATGTAGACGATTTCGGTGTCAAAATGCTCAGAAATATAAAAGTACACTCAAAATAAAATTTGACTCTGATGACCAACCCGTGACCTCCAAATTAAGGTCTAAGGTCAAAAGGTGAAAGCAAATTTCGACTGATTTAAGTAGGTATGGGTATCAACATCTACCAAAACAATGTTAGTTGGAGGCGGTGTGGAAAGTGCTTTTTCTAGAGGTCAAAGGTCACTGACCTTTGCTGAAAACATGAATTATATCTCAAGTATAAAATATGGTATATGGTCAATCCTGGTGTGCCCAGAATGCCCAGAACTGCAAAAGAAGTTCACACAAAAGTTGACTCCAATGACCATCGTGACCTCTAAACTGAGGTCAAATGTCAAAAACTAAAAATATCACTTCACTGCAAATTATCCGTAAGTCACAAATCTGTGAAGAAAAATATCAGGAGAGCGAATTTAATCTAATATAAGTATATAGGAATTAACACCCCCTCCCCATGTTAGTTTGCATAGGGGGTGGAAAAAGTTATATTTCTAGGGATCAAAGGTCAATTACCTTTGCTGAAAACAGGAAACTCTGTATATCTCGGGAATGAATTATGGTATGCGGATTACTTTGGTGTCAAAATGCACAGAACTGTAAAAGAAATACATACACAATAGCAGTTCACTCCGATAACCAATTATTTTGTGACCTTTAAAATAAGGCCAAAGTCAAAAACAAAAATAGGCCTATCACTTAAAATCACATATTAATTACTATGTTAAACAATCTACCGACAAACATTTAAGCAGAAATTACACACATTAATATTTAGATATAAGTGATGGGCAAAATTCTTTTCTGGCCAGCTTGGGCTCAAAGGTCTTACAATCTCTGCGGATATGCAGTATCTGTGAGACAAAATACGATTATAAAGTATCTTTATTGTAGTAAGTTCGAAAGTGGGTTAGGCCACAAAAAGGACGGACACAGATTGGTTGTAGTTGTTGATATTTATTTCGTCATGACAAAAAACCCTGCAAAATATAATTGTAATACATTTGATTAATATCAACTCGTAATCAGATACAATATCATTTATTAAACCTCATCGGTATAGGAATGGTGGGCACCACACCAATCGATTAGAACCCTATGCTCTACTCGGCTCATAGTTCCGCAACCATTTCTACACCCATGAGGTTTCACAAGACATTTGCAGGTTATTCTCAATCTAACTCTTTACAATAAATCAATTTTCCTTCAGCCATCAATTTTAGACTCGTACTCCTCGCTAATACTCGTTCAATTTAATCAACTACAATTGAACTCTACTCATGATACATAGTTCGAGATTTGAACTTTGTCAAAGGTCAAGTAAAATCAAGCTTAATGAAATATCTTTGATAAGGTAATTAGGGAACAATTATCATACAAATGGTTCCGCGTTCCCACAATGCAATGAATAGGGCAAACGTACAATAAAATAGAAAAAAAACCATTATTAAATAAATGTGAATTGCAAGTAATGGATAATAAAAATTAAGTTGATAGAACTTGAATATTTGTAACAAAATAATCTAATAAATTCAGCATAAAGTGTATCACCGGGAAAAATTACACAAGTTCTATCTACATATAAGAGTCACCGTGGTCAGTTTACCAAGTGCATCCTTATCCACTCATTCGTTCCGCCATACGGAACAGAAGGAAGACCGGCAAAACGGGAACATCGTCATAATTCTCTAACAGATGACATACAAATCCCATACTTGTAAAATCCCTCTAACCACAACCTCCGCCGCCTCGGCGGCATACCCCTCGAGGCAAATGTATAGCCCCTTCACTATACCCTACACTGTGCTTCTAACAGCATACCCCAGGGGACACGCCCAGAATCTCTTATAAATTATCACAACCTAAGTTAATCAAATAATCTAAGTTAATCAAACCAATTATATTCGGGTTGATGGTGCATATCCAAGCAGTCCATTAATTAATTATAATTTAATCATTACATCTGTAAGCAAGGCTTACCCAAGATAAACCTGTCCCTCGGACCTCTTAGTACCAAGGACCATCGACTGCAAGCCCTCCAATCTCAACTGTTGTAAATAAATTCAAAATATCAGTCAATTCAACTAAAAATCTCAGTAACATCAAACATTAGCAGCCGACTCGTAACTGAATAAGCATGGGCAATCGACTTCAAATTATAGAATTTGTCACAGGTTACACATGGGTACAATATTTTATAATTGTGCCTAAATATTCTATATAACATACACCTGAATTTGTTTATAGATTTATTACATAGACCTGCACCTGACAGGTTACACATGGGTACAACATACTTGGAATTAATTGTTTTATCATCGGAACGTCTCTTTAGACATCGTGTATTCATTATTTTCCATAGAGATACAAGCGTTTCCGATTTCCGGAACGCAGGCACATAGAAAGGTACTGTACATTTAATACATAACAATTACTGTTGTACATACCCATTATTGAAAAACCCAATGCCAAGTCCATCAAATATATCCCAGCTCCATCGTAAGTAATGATACTTTGAATATACGGTACATTGAAGAAAAGAAAGGCACGAAATATCTGTTGCAGAAGGGCACCTTGAATCCGCCTTAACCGTCAAGAAAAAGTATTGAGAATCATTTCCAACATGGCGAAGCCCTAATGTAACTCTCTCCTAATCATTGATGCGAGGCATAATTCTAGATTGCCAATTTGCGGTGCAATGAGAAGTCTCCAGTAAAAGGCGACGCAACGTACAAGGCGAATAGGGCGTACTCACGCCGCGCCAATAAATTATCGCCTCCTCATTTCATCATCGCAAATTGGCAACACTCTACCTCGTGTATTACAATCAAACCTACTCACCCCACCACCAAAATTATTGCGCTATGAATAATTAATGTCAGCCAATCAAAGGAAAGGAAACAGAATGGCCACCCCCTTATTTCCCTGCTAACAGGCAGGATTACATCACTACACGTAAGGACATTAAGGTACCGAGGTTCTCTACTCAAAAGACGTAAAAACCCACGCTTTGGGCTATTCAAAATATTTAACAGCCCATCCCAAGTTATATAGTCACACCTGCATCATAAAATTGTCTACATTCCTTACTTAATCACCAGAGGTGCCCAGGGCCAATAGTCCCAGGGACTTTCATAAGAATACAAAGAATACTCCGCTTTCTACATTAAAGCCAAAACCCAACCCTCCATGTTAAGGAAAAAACCCAACTTTCCACATTATTCTTAGGTGCGCAGAACTGTTCTGTAATGAATAGCATTCAGTCTGATGGTCAAAAGCAAATCTTGATCCTTCATATTTTAGGTCAAAGGTCAAAATAATTGGTATCTTCTTTGTCACGATTTTCTCTTTCCACTGTCTTCAACACTTTCCACATTCAGCAACGCATATCATGCCAAATTTAAGGCAACAGCATTTCAGTTTTTGACACTGCTGATCAGCTGATTAACAGCTACAAGTTCATCTGAGGATGTTTTTGGAGTGATATCACCTTGAGTTTCTTGTGAAACTCCCATCCTCTTTTGACAGGGTCAACGGTTATTGTATTGCTTCTTTTCACACTCCAACGTATTAATGAATGCAGCTTTTTAGAGTGTTATGTTGCTTTTCTGTAGGGGTACTCTATCAGGATCGAGTCTTTTTTATGCAGCTTGCTTCTGAAATTTCAGTAAATGAGTCTTTTGAAAATAGTATCCTCACGATCAGAAGTGATCTCCATGGCCTTTATTCCAACTTGTCTGATTTCTAAGGTATTTGAGGTGCTACATAAGAATTGTTGATAAAACACGAGGGAAACCGTTGTCTGTTGTCATATCGCCTAGTCATAATTGAATGGAAGAAAAACTTTTCTTTTAGTGATGTTAATTTTTGAAATGTCGTGGAGTTAACCCGGAATTAATGTACCCGTATTTATGGCTAATGAAAAGAACAAAGGAAATGTAAAATCATATCTACAGAGATTGCATGCCACTACATCACTGTACAAGATGATGGTTACACGTTGATTGTAGAGAATTAAATTGATTTACTATATAGAAAGTGTTTACTCCAGTTGTTGTTGTTGTTACCCAAGAAACCGATGTTTTTGCCTTTCTAATCTAACAACAACCAAACAACTGTACCAATTGTACTTGTAATCAGAAATGAATGCATGGCCTCTACGACATTTCAACAAATGACATCACTAACAGAGATGAATTTGGGTCTGAGCCAAAAGTAGTCAACATAAACCCTAAATTTTCAATTTAAGATTTGTGCCTGCCCTTGTATATCACATGAAAGCTGAGAATCTGTAGTTTATGAAAATGTACATGTCTCTTCATGATTGCGTTCCGCTTTTTTTTAAATAACCTTTAAAATGGAAAAGAGCGCCCTCATAGCGCGACGGGACGGAATTATTAGAAAAAGCAATTTAAAAAAAAGTGAAAGGGCATTTGAAAAATAAAGTTTGGAGTTGGAATACTATATGCAATACTATTCAATGCCCAATGCCAGTTCTGGCAATATTCTGTTATAACTGGGTTAAAATTTGAACTTTTTGGTGCAAAATTTTAATTTTGGGGCACTTTGACACCCCTTTTTTATTTTTTTGTAGGATAAAATGGAGTTCATAGACTGAGGTCTTATAAAGTATCAATGACCTATCGTACCATCACTTCTGTACGATTAAAATTGATTCCTTTATATTTCGAGAAGAATAATTTTTTTTGTGATGTGTTCTTTTTTTTTCCGTCCCGTCGCATTTAGTGGGTATTTAATGGATTTTAGGCGCGACGGGACGGAATTTTGCATGGAAAGTACAGTCCCATATATGTCATTTGATGTAAGTATACTTTTTTTAACCCGATCAAGTTTTTATTCATTTAATTTGAATAAACAATAGAGAATAAAAGTTTTCTTACTCGAACAATGTAGTTCTACCACATTTTTTTAGAGAAAAGAACTATTTCATGATATCAAAAAAATGTCTTTTCATAATCCCCATTTGTTTTGTACATGGTGCAAAAGTGTCCATCCTCTCTAGTGATTTTATGTCTTTAATTTGAATTAACAATAAAGCTTGCCACTTCCCTGTGCCTTAACATTGTAGTTCTACCATAGTTTAAAGTAGATATTCAAAGAAAATCACAAATATGGCAATTAATGTATCACTAGAAACTGGGAAGCTTACAGATGGCAATCGTATAAGTTTTATGTCAACTGCGTATCTGGTGATTATAAAAACAGCACAAATAAAAGCTCTCCTCCGCATCTGGAATATCCGAGGATTCGCCAGAAATATAGCGATGTTTTGATGTCGTCACACTCGGGATCGATCCTGCTTAAGCAGACGACGTCCTATAATGAATGAACGTAATTGCAATGCAATTATTTATCAAATTATAAAGAGTTTGGTGTATTTAAACATGACCTTATTTCACACCATTATAAAGGGAAAGTGAAACTGATTCTGATAGCTAAAACCGTTTGATTGTAAATACATAGGAGAAGGGTCAATGATCAATGAAATAAACCCCACTTTCAAATTGAAAAGCCCTCCGAATAATAGCAGGATGGTATTCGTTCCCTCTTGAAACGCCGAACATGCCCCGGTGCAAGCAGCTGAAAATACAATGGCGTCTTATTTTGTTTACAAGTGACTGATTCCTTTATTTTTTTAACGCTGCATTTTTCATCAAAATAATACCATACACGAAGTTAAGAGTGAGGCAACAGACTAACATTAAGACTGACGCTAGTGAAGGAAGAGAAATAAGTGAAGAGGAGATGACAAAATAGGCTCTGAAAATGTGTAAGATGTTATGGGACATCGTCTGCTTAGACAGGACTGGTCCAGGGTGTGTCGTCACATATCTCAGCAGCGTTCGAGGAGCTCTTCAGCTGCTATATTGGGGGCTGTATTTTACCGTTTTATAATTGATAATAATCATTACTTCAAATGTTTCCAAGCGTTGAATTTGGATAACCTTGTTTAATTTATGCCATCTATGCAATAATAAGTATTAAGCCAATATTTAAAATCATTAACGTTCTACTTTAAAAGAAAAAAGTACAGTTAGACAATATTTAAAAAAAAAATTTAAATCCCCATTCATTTTGTACATGGTGCAAAAGTTTCCGTCCCGTCGCATTCCGTCCCGTCGCGCGACACCCATTCATCAATTTTCAAATTTAAAAAAATTGATTGGGCCAAAATCTTAGCTTAATGGTTGAATGTCATGTGCTCTATCATACTAATAAAAAATCAGGATACGTAGCTAGTCTTCAATTTTAACTTCGATAGAATTTTACTTTGAATCTGTCTTACAAAATTTCACCATTCTATCGTTCCGTCCCGTCGCACTAACAAAAAATGTTGTTACCATGGAAACGGAATTACGATCATTCTTGTGTTTGTAGTGGAATTGTTCTTCAGTGTAAACTTATTACATAAGTAAAGGTATGCAGCAGGTAGCATTTCTTATTTTCTTGTAAGGAGAAAAAATCCTATTGAATTCCGTCCCGTCGCGTTGACAGGACTTTTGGCTCAGACCCACTTCATTCCAGTTATGCCTATAATAGTCTGAACACGGTTCCGTCTCCTCTTTTCATGGACAAATAAATCTTATACCCTATATAAATTAATACTTATTTCCTGTATTTTCAAAAACACACTTTGTTATGCTGAACTTCAAATTACTCAAAAATAAATAACCTTGATTAAAGGCTGGCAGATCACTTATGGTTGTGGGGATACTAATTTCTTTTCTGAACTTTCAGAAGCTAGTGGCAAAAGAAAGGATCGACTCTGACAGACTACCCCTACACAATATGCAACAATTAACATAACAATCTCCCTGCCTTCATCTGCAGATTGGGGTATGAAAGAATCTTTATGCATGTAAGCAATCATTGACCCTGTTGGAATGTGGAGTGTGTGGACAATGATCTTAGCCTCTATCGGTGGAGAGAGAGAAAAATGCAAAGAAATGGCTAGCGACGAAGAAGAAATCAACTAATTATAACCAAATGGTTTTTTTTTTAATGATTAAAAATCAGACTTCATTTGACCTTTGTCCACATCTCGAAAGTTCAAGGTTTTCAAGATTTTCTTCTGGCCATCGGATTGAATACTACTAGTATCGTGATATTGCAAAACATTTCTATTATTTTTACCTTTGACCTCATTTTGGAGGCCAAGCTTTGATCATCGGAGACAACCTTTATTTTGTGTGTACCTCTTTTACAATTCTGAACATTTTATCACCAAATTTGATCGCATACCACATTTTATACTTGAGAAACAATTTTTATGTTTTCAACAAAGGTCAGTGACCTTTGACCTCTAGAAATAGGACTTTCCCCATCCCTACCATATCTTTTTTTTTATATTTGTAACGTCTCTATCATATCTTACTTATTGGGTTGGGGGGGGGGGGGGTCATGTTACTCATATCAACTGAATTTAGATGAAATTTGCTTTCACATATTTTCCAGGGATCGGTGAGAAATCTGACTTATTTGGGGCTAATTTTAAGTCACATTTTTTTGTTTTTGACCTTTGACCTCAATTTTGGAGGTCACGACAGGAGGCAAATTCTGTTATGGGTGTACTTCTTTTACAATTTTGAGCATTTTGACACCACTTGAGATACAATTTTCATGTTTTCAGCAAAGGTCAGTGACGTTTGACCTCAAGCAAAAGGACTTTCCCCACCCCCTATCCCACCTAACGTTTTTTTTTAATTTTTTTTTTTTGTAGATATTCCCATATACCCATATACCCATACCTACTTAAATCAGTCGAAATTTGCTTTCATAAAATTTTATCTTCACAGACTAGTGTTAAATGGCTAATTTGGGGTGATTTCATGTGATATTTTTTTTTTTTACCTTAATTTAGAGGTCATGACTTTGTCATCAGAATCAAATCTTATTTTGAGTGTACTTCTTTTATATTTCAGAGCATTTTGACACGAAAATAGTTTACATACCATATTTTATACCTGAGATACATTTTCTCATGTTTTCAGCATAGGTCAATGACCTTTGACCTCTAGAGAAAGTACTTTCACCACCCTCTATCCCACCGAACTTTTTTGATGTAAATGTTAATACATATACCAAATAAAATCAGTTGAAATTTGCTTTCATAAATTTTTTTTTACAGATTGGTCAAAAATATTGCTAATTTGTGGTTACTATAAAACTAATACCATAACAACAAGTTGAGATGTATAATAAACATGATAAATTTGTTATAGTCAGGAGGGGTCTGGAAAATAACGTCCAAAAAAAAATTATCATACTGGAACTACATGTTTAGGAGTAAAGAAGGTCCGTATTTCATACTTGCGTGTTGTAAAGTGGCCCTCCGTTTCTTCTGGAAAAAAAATATATACAATTTTTACCTGAAGAATGTGATAACGCATTTGTGACATTTCAATGGAAAGAGCATGCGTTGATACCAAAGGAATACATTTGCAATTATACCGGAATTTAGCTACACTCCTCGGTTATCTTTGATTTTTTTTTTCCTCTTCTATATTAGCTGATCACTTCCATGAAGCAGGTTTTGCCTCTATGACTTCTCCTCGTTGCATTCACTTTGGCAAGCACACAATCATTCGTCGGCAAACACCACCCAACGTGACTTTGAAGTGTTTAACTTTCCAAATTGCGTACGGGTACAACTTAATGGGAGAAAGGGCTAATATCGCTTTTCAGCTCTGCAGTTTGACACTATTATATTCAAAAGGTTATTTCCATTAAAACATACTATATAACTGCAAATCCATTGAGGCAGCGGGTGCCCCAATATTTAAAGCCACTTGTAAGTAATCGGGGACTATCTAACTGATATCTGAGAGCGCCTGGTGAACAGATATGACATGATGATCGCCGTGATTCCTTTAAGAAATACATATGGGGGGGGGGGGGGGGGTAGAAGCCCTAGCTCCCCCGCTTTGTATTGGTATAAGTATATGTTACCATCCCTAAAGTACAGAATGTATATTATTGTGGTATATATCAGGGCAACTTACCGTGTACCGAAGAGCGATTCTTGTCCTCTAGCGCCATGTTGAAACTTGTTGAAAATAATGTTAATATGCATAATTAATATGCAACGCGAATTGCATCATTTTGTATACTTTACTTGCATATCAACTGTTGTAATAACCCTTTAAATTGCGAGCATTGGGCGTATACTGGTCCATGGTTGTCCTGTTTTAAAATACTACAAAGAATTTTAATACTATTTGATTAATCACTGCACTTGAAAGTGATAAAAAATGACTAAATTTCCCTGCAAATGGATATTGCAAAACATGGCAGTATAAATTCACGCTCTTCAAAGAAATTAGTTTTTATGAATGTATCATGATTTAGCATCATAATTTCAACATAGGTTAAATATTTAAATATTTCAATAATGATCTTCGTCTTTTCAATAACAAAATTCCGCATTTCATAGGAAGCAAATGAAATGTGATGATCATTTTAGTTCGTCAAAGGTGAATGCTGATATGTTTTGTTATACCTTTGTTTTCTACATCCACTTTTTCAAAGCATATTTAGAAAACAAATTGTAAAGCTTGTTGGTGATAATAACTTAAAATCTTTCAGGTTAAAAAAAAAATATGATTTATATGGCATGGATATCTGAATGTATTGTTTTCGAAAGATCTGCACACAATTTCGAACATAAAATTTAATCGGCAGCCATACCTGCCTGACGTGTCACTTCCGAAACTAGGTGTCCTGGTTCGCTTTCTCAGGACATTGTCTTCCGAATTCTCTCTCCCTCCTGGAACCTTTATAATAACAATAATATTGGATATTTATATAGCGCTCATATCCACCAATGGTGCTCAAGGCGTTCCAATATTACCCTGGCTTTAGCCATGCCCTATAAGACGCTATAACACGCTGAAAGCATTCAAGGAATAAATTCCTACCAGATACCCATTTTCTACACCTGGGTGGACAGTGGCAAATGTAGATTAATGTCTTGCCATAGGACATTAGTGCCGCGGCGGGATTCGAACCGCGAACCATGAGATCCACAGTCCGGTGGCGTATCCACTAAACGACGACACCTCTACAGAGAGAAAGGAGATAACATAACATGTTCAAGTAGCGGCCAGGTAATCACATATGTTATGATTGTAACGACCATGAAACGAAGAAGTTTTGTGTATCGCTTGTTACTCTACTTTGCTCGGATTATGGCAATAGACACATCACTGCATGTTCTCTCTGCTGGTCAAGTGTCCAATTTAATTTAAATTTTTAACAGAGTCTGGACAGAATGGGTCTTGGCAGATGAACTTGAACTCGGCAAGAAGCCCGACACCTAATGGGGTGCCATTTGCGAATACCAGAATAATTTGTCATAATTGCAAACAATACACATCATTTAGAGGCCAAGAGGATAGTGGTTTCTTTTTAACACAATAAGAAGAATATTGGTAAACATGAATTCCTCATATCATACATATTAAAGATGCTGCCCATTCTTTGGTCGACCTTATCAAATCGTAACACAATGTTATTTCATAAAATGCTTTCAAGTTTGAATTCTAACCGTCAAGGTGGTGCAGCTGCAGCTTACAATGAATTACATTGAATTCCCACTCCTAGATTAATAAATTAAACAGTAATTTATGGAAGATAAGTAATATATTTGAGCGGCGCTAGATATTTGCCCTACCCCCATCAACAATGCACAAGATGACGAGAATAGCGTGGTTATGTTCAAATGTGGTCTGCTCCCCCCCCCCCCCCCTCTCTCTCTCTTTCATCAATTAAAGTTGCAGTCTCTGCGATACCATTATGATATTGTGTCCGCGTGATTTCCTTACTACCAACCTCCCTACTAGGTTTTATTATCGAAAAAATGAACAGAGTATTTAGAATTGCTTTTAAATTGGAATTGGAAAGACGGAGTTTTAAAGAATAAGGAAGACATAAATAGTAATAAAGGTAAAGGGAGAGTGACTATATGGGGGGGGGGGGGCGAAAAAAAGATTAAAAAGATGAATACATTACATTAAATACATTAAATTAAGAAGAACACAAGGTAACTAACATTAAAATTGTGTTCCGTAAGGCTGCATGCACCAAAGCTGAAAGATTAGACCAGCATTGTTTGAAAAGAACCTAGAAGATATTCTTTCGTCGTAAGTGTACAGTAGATGAAGAAGGAGACACAAGCTAATGTATGCGGATCACCACAAGAAAAAAAATCCTTTATCATTAATTGAGGATTTTCTGATTAGCTGACTGTACAATACACATAAATTAATTCAGTATTGATGAAGGAAACATACTCGTAGTTTTATGTGAATGATGCTTGGAAACAAGGATTGACTAATTAAACCGGGGGCCGTATTCAGAATCTTTTATGTTAGTAAAACGATGTTAATTGTCATAACAAATCAAAATCAGGACAAGTCATTGGTTAATGATTGCGCAAAGATGGCTGTGCCCGCATAAAGTTTACAGAGACATCTGCGCAAGCACCAGTGATAAGTGTTTATTGCGTGCAATTTCAATTTGTTATGACAATTAACACATTTTTCCTTAACACAAAAGATAACACAGTTTTCAGAATACCGCCCCATATGCATAAAGTTAGCTTTAGAGATGTATGGCAACTCTAGATTAGTATAACCAAAGAAATGGGGAGGGCATCTCAACTGACATTTTATTTTTGCAGTACCTTATATAATATTTAAGTTAAAATTATGACGAAATAAATCACGAAGCATAGTTTCAACAGGCTGCAGATTCGACCTTATACTAATTAGTTTATAAATCATTAATGTCTTTCTCTCTCACACACAGTTTATCATTTTTTTAATTATTATCCTTCTTCACCTTTCCTTCACTTCTTTTGTTCTCTCCTCTTCGTTCTTCTCACATTTATTCTCCTTTTTTTTTGTTCGGGGGGGGGTGGGGAGGGGTGGGGGCACTTTTTCCATTTCTGGATCCGCAAGTACATGTAGATTGTTTTTTTTAAATATGCCAATTTTCCTTTAAACGATAGCCTGTATGGTGCCTTTACCTAATTACCGGCCTCTTAACGATGTTTCCAACGACTACGGGAAAGATTCTTCATGAAACGTAATGAAAATTCATCAGACTATTACCCAAATACTGGGGAACAAGATCCAGGTACTAACGAGCGATAATACTTGCGCGTTCTTGTAGAAATGACGTTGCAATAGAGTCATCTCATTTTACGCATAGAGGGAGAAGTGCGTTTTAATTACCGACCCCTACACATATTCAATGGCAATTTATGAAAAGAGATTATTTTAATGAAAATATGAAAAATTAACAAAAAATTGATAATAATTACGTTTTTATTCCTCATCTTGCTCTATTTTGGCTGTTCTCAACGTTGCTAGGCATTCTACGCGTAGTCCCATGGGTTGATTTGCAAGACGCGCGCTAGATGCCATGATACGCTTAAGGACGTTCCCTAGTTAAAGTCAAATCCATGTCAGTTTCACCAAATTTTGCACACAGTTACTTTGGTCCATGAGAAGCCCAAATATGCATAGAAAAGTATAGGTCCATGTGCTTACTTTTTTTCTATGGGACACTGAAGTGTGCCATGATTGGGTGTCGGGTAGAATGACGTCAATGCAGGTTTTTGGCCATTGATAGACCTCAGAATTCGTAATGTCATATACAAATCCCCATTATTCTGTCAAAATCCATGTCAGATTCGTAAATTTTTCCAGATTTGTAGAGAATTGTATACTGCAAAAGGAGAAAGTTTTAAAAAGGGGGTCCAGGCACTCGTTTTTATGCTAGCAGCGCCCTCATGTGGCGGAAAAAGTAAAAAACTCGCAAAACTAGTGAAAACTGGCTGAGAACCTGTGTTGGAAGGGGATGGGTTCGTAATAACTCTGCTGTATATTTAAAATCCATGCAAGATTCGTAAATTTTTCATCATTTGTAGAGAATTGTATAATGCAGAAGGAGAATGTTTAAAAAAGGGGGGTCCATGCACTCGTTTTTGTGCTAGCAGCACCCTCAGTTGGCGGAAAAAGTAAAAAACTCGCAAAACTCGTAAGAACTGGCTGGGAACCTGTGTTGGAAAGGGATGGGTTCGTAATAACTCTACTGTACATATAAAACCCATGCCAGATTCCTAAATTTTTCAAGATTTGTAGAGAATTACATTCCTTATTAGGAGAAAGTTTTAAAAAGGGGGTCCATGCACTCGTTTTTGTATTAGCAGCGCCCTCAGTTGGCGGAAAAAGTCAAAAACTTGCAAAACTAGTGAAAACTGTGCATGGCAGGGTAGGAACCTGTGTCGGAAGGGGATGGGTTCGTAATAACTCTGCTGTATATTTAAAATCCATGCCAGATTCCTAAATTTTTCAAGATTTGTAGAGAATTACATACCTTATTAGGAGAAAGTTTTAAAAAAGGGGGTCCATGCACTCGTTTTTGGGCTAGCAGCGCCCTCAGTTGGCAGAAAAAAGTCAAAAACTTGCAAAACTAGTGAAAACTGCGCATGGCAGGGTAGGAAGCTGTGTTGGAAGGGGATGGGTTCGTAATAACTCTACTGTACATATAAAACCCATGCCAGATTCCTAAATTTTTCAAGATTTGTAGAGAATTACATACCTTATTAGGAGAAAGTTTTAAAAAGGGGGGTCCATGCACTCGTTTTTGTGCTAGCAGCGCCCTCAGTTGGCGGAAAAAGTCAAAAACTTGCAAAACTAGTGAAAACTGTGCATGGCAGGGTAGGAACCTGTGTCGGAAGGGGATGGGTTCGTAATAACTCTGCTGTATATTTAAAATCCATGCCAGATTCCTAAATTTTTCCACATTTGTAGAGAATTGTATACTGCAGAAGGAGAAAGTTTAAAAAAGGGGGGTCCATGCACTCGTTTTTGTGCTAGCAGCGCCCTCAGTTGGCGGAAAAAAAGTCAAAAACTCGCAAAACTAGTGAAAACTGTGCATGGCAGGGTAGGAACCTGTGTTGGAAGGGGATGGGTTCGTAATAACTCTGCTGTATATTTAAAATCCATGCCATATTCCTAAATTTTTCAAGATTTGTAGAAAATTACATTCCTTATTAGGAGAAAGTTTTAAAAAGGGGGGTCCATGCACTCGTTTTTGGGCTAGCAGCGCCCTCATTTGGCGGAAAAAAGTCAAAAACTTGCAAAACTAGTGAAAACTGCGCATGGCAGGGTAGGAACCTGTGTTGGAAGGCGATGGGTTCGTAATAACTCTGCTGTATATTTAAAATCCATGCCAGATTCCTAAATTTGTCCACATTTGTAGACAATTGTATAGTGCAGAAAGAGAAAGTTTTAAAAAGTGGGGTCCACGCACTCGTGTTTGTGCTAGCAGAGCCCTCAGTTGGCGGAAAAATAAAAAAAAAATGCAAAACTAGTGAAAACTGTGCATGGCAGGGTAGGAACCTGTGTTGGAAGGGGATGGGTTCGTAATAACTCTACTGTACATTTAAAATCCATGCCAGATTCCTAAATTTTTCAAGATTTGTAGAGAATTACATTCCTTATTAGGAGAAAGTTTTAAAAAAGGGGGTCCATGCACTCGTTTTGGGGCTAGCAGCGCCCTCAGTTGGCGGAAAAAAGTCAAAAACTTGCAAAACTAGTGAAAACTGCGCTTGGCAGGGTAGGAACCTGTGTTGGAAGGGGATGGGTTCGTAATAACCCTACTGTACATTCAAAATCCATGCCAGATTCGTAAATTTGTCAAGATTTGTAGAGAACTACATACCTTATTAGGAGAAAGTTTTAAAAAGGGGGGGGGGGGGGGGGTTCATGCACTCGTTTTTGTGCTTGAACCAACGGAAAAAGTCAAAAACTCGCAAAAATGGCGAAAACTGTGCATGGCTGGATGGGAAACAGTGTAAGAAGAGGATGGGTTCGAAAAAACTCTACTGTACATTCAAAATTCATGTCATTTTCACCAAAGTTTCCAGATTTGTAGAGAGAAGTATACTAAAGGAAGAGAGCGTTTGCAAAAGGGGGTCCATGTACTGGTTTTTGTGCTAGCAGCGCCCCCCCCCCCCCCCCCCCCCCGTTTGTCGGAGAGCCTTAAACTTAAACAAATTATCGTTGTCTGTTATCAGACATGTCACCATGTAACTGATATGATTTTTTAATATACATTCACGACCATAGGCACCGGAAGCGCGGGGAGGGGGTGGGCAGAGGGGGCATTTTCACCAGTAATCATTCAAAAAGGGGGACCCCCTCTCCCGGATCCCCTCGGAAGAAAAAATTACATCTTAATTGATTTCGCATTACAACCATGACAAGGATGACTTGTATAATAAGCTGCCTTGTCAGTAATAATGCAAACCTTCAGTATTTAAAATTTTAACAAATCGCACTCTGTCACCACGGTCCCTACTATATTGATAGACGCAATGTTTCTTAACATTTAGAAACCCTGTCTATTGTATATTTTCCCCTCTACCCCCCCCCCCCACACACACACACGACAATAAAAATTGCAGTATTGCATCACCTTTATCAAGTTATCTGAAGTATTAATACTGTCTACCACCAGTGGCGACAAAAGCGAAGTGGCAGATTTTTCCTACTATTAAAGGAGGAGGCGGATAGGGGTATAACGAATAATTTTCTAGTGATGCGAAATGCAAGGTTTCAACACGCAATAATCTTAATTTTCCTGTTTGCAATAATCTGTTCTGTCCCCTCAGAGGGGCCCCTCGCAAGACAAGAAATATTATTTTAAGTTAAACAATGTAAGAACAACATTTACTTTGCCAACGTTTGCTCTAATATAAAATTCCTCTACATTCTCTTTTTTCGCTCAGTCGCTATACTCCCTCTCACATTAATGGCAACATTGATTATTTGACTTTACAATATATCTTCTATATTACAAGGCCCGAAGCGCATGGGTGTGGTAGGTGCTTTGCTGTGCCTAAAAAGAAGGGAAAACGTCGTTATTATTCTCCTCCTCATTATGACATCAATCATTTTGCAGTTTGGTAATGGAAACATTTTTTGTGCTCTAAAATACGTAGTTTCAACATTGAATAATCCAAATCTAAATCGATACTTACGATCTCTCGCATTTCAATAGATGCAGTGTTTATTAACACGTATGTGTGGGGCAGGGGCTTTCCTCGGTTTGTTCCCACCCTATCGCAAGATTGTTATCTACTTTATATAGTTATATATAACTATATTTGATGTTATGTAAGTCACAATTCTAAGTAAGATGTGACCTGCCTGTGTGTGTAAAGTTTCTCTTGAATGCAAATATCAATACATGTATTATGAAAGCAACTTTTTCGCTCGGTCGCTACGCCCCCTCACCAAGTAGTCATACGAAGAAAAAATGTCATATATACTGCTGAAATTCTGTTCTATTAAAACTGTTCCGTCTTAAGAAAAAAAAAAAAATGTTTAATGATTCTCTAATATGCTTTGAAACATTATCTTGGTGGCTGAGTTCCAATATTCTCCTAAGGATGTTTAGCATGAATAGCCCATAGGCGTACGAGGCGGGGCTGCAGCGCCCCCGCATATTTATAATAAAATAATTTTGCAAGGTACCCGAATATCCTCATATTTTGGTAGCGAGTTGCCTTCAGGCAGCGAAGTGCCGGTATAGCAAAATGTTTTCAAAGTTTTGTACACAAAATGTAGAAACAAACTAGAAATGTGCATTGCTGGGGCCGCGCAATGCTAAATGTATCCCCCGGCACTGGCAGCGATTTGAAGGAGGGACAAAGACCCTCCCCCATCCCCTCCCTCAAACAAAAGGATGGTGTAGAAATTAGATGTGTAGGTTTCACTAAGACACATCTTCATATAAAATTTGAAAGAAATGTGTTGAGAGATATACCAAGATACATCTCCATACAAAATTTGAAAGAAATCCATCAAGAAATGTGGCCTGCAGAGTGCACTCACGCCATGCCTGAAGTATGACCTTTGACCCTATAAAAGACGGAACACTGGTGGCAGCATCACCAAAAACTATAGGTTTTTAGATTACACCAAGAGACACCTTCATGCAAAATTTGAACGAAATCCGTCAAGAAATGCAGAAGTAAGAGTGCAAGAAATGGAAAAATGACCTTTGACCCTATAAAGGACGGAACAATGAGGGCAGCATCACCAAAAATTAAATATGTGTAGATTATACCAAGATACATCTCCATACAAAATTTGAATGAAATCCGTCAAGAAATGCAGAAGTAAGAGTGCACAAAAGGGACAAATGAGCTTTGACCCTATAAAGGACGGAACAATGAGGGCAGCATCACCAAACAGTAAAGATGTGTAGATTATACCAAGATACATCTCCATACAAAATTTGAAAGAAATCCATCAAGAAATGTGGCCTGCAGAGTGCACTCACGCCATTCCCTGAAGTATGACCTTTGACCCTATAAAAGACGGAACACTGGTGGCAGCATCACCAAAAACTATAGTTTTTTAGATTACACCAAGAGACACCTTCATGCAAAATTTGAACGAAATCCGTCAAGAAATGCAGAAGAGTGCAAGAAATGGAAAAATGACCTTTGACCCAATAAAGGACGGAACAATGAGGGCAGCATCACCAAAAATTAAATATGTGTAGATTATACCAAGATACATCTCCATACAAAATTTGAATGAAATCCGTCAAGAAATGCAGAAGTAAGAGTGCACAAAAGGGACAAATGAGCTTTGACCCTATAAAGGACGGAACAATGAGGGCAGCATCACCAAACAGTAAAGATGTGTAGGTTTCACTAAGACACATCTTCATATAACATTTGAAATTTTTGAGTGAACTCACGCCATCCCTTGAAATATGACCTTTGACCCTATAAAAGACGGAACACTGGTGGCAGCATCACCAAAAACTACAGGTTTTTAGATTACACCAAGGGACACCTTCATGCAAAATTTGAACGAAATCCGTCAAGAAAAGCAGAAGTAAGAGTGCAAGAAATGGAAAAATGACCTTTGACCCTATAAAGGACGGAACAATGAGGGCAGCATCACCAAAAATTAAACATGTGTAGATTATACCAAGATACATCTCCATACAAAATTTGAACAAAATCCGTTGAGAAATGTGGCCTGCAGAGTGCACTCACGCCATGCCCTGAAGTATGACCTTTGACCCTATAAAAGACGGAACACTGGTGGCAGCATCACCAAACACTATAGGTTTTTAGATTACACCAAGAGACACCTTCATGCAAAATTTGAACGAAATCCGTTGAGAAATGTGACCGCCAGAGCGCACACAAGAGTACACACAAGACATCTATCAAAATATGACCTTTGACCCTATAAAAGACGGAACACTGGGGGCAGCATCACCAAAATCTATAGGGTTCCAGATTTTACTAAGAGACACCTTCATACAAAATTTGAACAAAATCCGTTGAGAAATGTGACCGCTAGAGCGCACACAAACTATCCCCAAAAATATGGCCTTTTACCCTATAAAAGACGGAACACTGGGGGCAGCATCACCAGAAACTATAGGGGTCCAGATTTTACCAAGATACATGTCCACAGGAAGTCTGAAAAAAATTCGTCGAGAAATGTGACCGCTAGAGCGCACACAAGAATGTGACGCGGCGGCGGCGGCGGCGAAACGCTGCTGAATCCAAAGTATCCTCCGGCATACTGCCGGGGGATACAATAACCATATTTCTGGTGTAAGGAGAAACAATGGATGATTACAGTGCAGGTGGGGCCCCTCACAGTGTCCCCCTCCCCCAAAAAAAATCTTCTGGCGCGCCTGTTCACGACTATTTTAAACATAAATGTCACGGTAACGACATAACCTGCAATGTTTATATTCTACGTACGAAGAGTGAATTAACAGTTCATGCGACAGTCAAACGCACACTTTTGAACCAGTGTATAAAAAAGAAGGAAATTGTTAGTCGTTTAATACGTGACATTTTACTCATAATTCTATTTGCTCATGTCTTTGACTGTAGGGATAATGATCATTAGACATAATGGCATAGACCCCCTGTTCTTAATTAGTGCCGACCATGGGCCACTTGCGGCCCGCGAGACGATTTCATGCGGCCCGCCAAATTATCTAATTTGAAAAAAAAAAAAAAATCTAAAGTTTTAAGTAATATCCTAACTATCGGTATGATTACAGGTGTCAATTTCGCTCGCAATTAGCATATCATAATTATCTGTTCCCTGTCCTACCAAGGAGTTATCATAGCATGTCCTACCACGGATAATTTGAAAAATATATTAGTCAAACCAAAGAAAAATAAGGATAATAATATTATTTATGATACCGGGATGTGTATTATGAAATTCTTCCTCAGTCCTTAGATTCGGGTGTATGCGGAGGCGTATGAGACCTGGGATGTGGGTTGCAGCCCCCTCCCGAGAATATCAAAATTACCTGGCATTAGGGCACCCGCCTCCTCATTTACGGGCAGTGGAATGATCTCGTACTTTTTATATCTTTTCTGAATTAGCACATTTTGATGACGAAATTACATTTCACGGTTCTAATGTGTCAATTTCTTTGGATTGCTCGCTTTGCTCGTTTTCGGGCAAGATACGTCAGTCCCATACATTTTTTGTATGTATGTGTAATACTCAGTGGCCCGCGACGTAATTTCGAGAATATTTCTGGCCATGCACCTGACAAAATAATTAAGAACCCAGTTCATAGACAAATGATTCTTCGGCATATAATTATTTGAATTTCTTTCTCCAGCTCTCTTTTTGTGTTAATTTAGTGTACAAAAAAAATGGGAGGTAGATGATCATGACTATGAATTCCAAAGGACATCAATCTTTATTATTTTTTTCCCTATACGACTCCCGGATACGACTAACTTTGCCTATAGAAAATTCATAAGGGGGCATCAAATGTTATCTTTCAGCTCAAGCTAGTTAATATTTGGTATATTTTTCGCAGGTACAGAATATTATTGATTTCATCTATATTTACCGGGTTCTTCTTACTGCGCACACTTGCATACCCATTATTAAGCATTGTGTTAAGTGTGCGCAATACTCTCCCGGTGTTGTGATGACGTAACACAACCAGCCAGGATGCGCAGCTGAGGTGCGCACAAACATAACTAGGGAACGTCCTTAATGGTCGGTATTATGACATGGCCGGTATTAGGTGAAGTGATCATACTTTGTCTTTAGGCAACAAATCAGACATTAACTATATTGTGCCTAACAATACGTGGTATAAACAGATCGATAAGGGATCAATAATGGAAATTAATCATGTTAATAATGACATACATGTGCCAACACACCCTGGCGTGCAGATGAACTCACGTGTTCCAAACCTGGCACTGGCAATTCGATCCTCGATACATCATGAGGTAATTCTCCTCGGTTGCCTTCCACGTTTGTTTCAGGTTTATAATCTTGAAAGAGATTGGGGAAAAGGAGGCCTTATAAACGGTGGACTTTAACCGTATTTGTCGATTCAAGTCAAGGAACACACTTCTGTCAATCAAATCTTTCTTGATATTTGATGAAAAATATTTCAAAGATACATAATGATATTTTTGCAATAAAATGACGGCTTTACATGTAGTTCAATCGTGTTTTCAGTTTGGTTTACCTTGGCATCTATTTTTAAGCTCTTCCTAACCGCAATGAGGTTTACCTTCTCTAGGTTTTTGTTCCATACAACGATATGAGTCACCTGAGTCGTTCACCGACTGCCATATTTCACGCAGATGATTGTCTGCTATGGACACCGAATGCTGTATGCCTTTCCAGTGGCGGAGCATGACGGAAACAGCTTTCTGGTTTGGGGTGATTGCACCCCCTTCACCCGACTCCTCCTGGTGTCTGATTCTAAACTGGATGCTGTCTAGTGTATGGTATGATAGACCCAATGCTATACCAAGATGGTAGTACTGATCAATAGTCATCTCTTCTGTGATGAGTTCTTCACTTCCAATTACTTCACTTTTGCTATATGACAATTTAGGTAAAAATTAATTAATACTGTATTGGATTATACATTTAATGATGTTTAGAATTTCTGATATTATTATGTTTTTCAGAAAAGATGATCGAGAAGTATAACCGATCCATTTGTAAATTATATATGGTAATACTTCAGTGATGTGATTAAGGGATACTCCACCAGGCGGCCGTGGGGAAAGTCAGGATTGCGTAGGCCCCATTCACTCGTACACAACGTATGTGTGTCAAACGCGTCCGTCGGACAACTGGGATTACATTTTGGACTGCACGACCGAATCTTGCACGAGAGCTCGAGCTCAGGCGGAGCGTGCATGTTGCGCGGCGACCTGTCTGTCCGGAGTTTGCGCCCCGCAACGGCATTATCAGGTAACAATCACGGTGCCCTCTCGCGGAATAAAAACGTCCACAATCTTCGGTGGAGTATCCCTTTAAGTATCACGCAAAGAAAAAGTCATCCCTGTGAATGGTACCTGTGTGTATATATGGGGAGGGGGCAGGCACCTGGGAACGATTTTGTTACTGGAGGTGCTGTGAGCCAAAAAAAGGGTCCTCATCATTTTAGGGTGTCCTTTTAACTACTTTTTAGCTACAGCACCCCCAACAACCCCTACAGCACCCCAGCATTCTCAGCCTTCTAGGTGGTGTTGCGCACCCCCTCAAAAAATTCTGAGGGTGCTGAAGCACCCCCGGCTCCCGTGGGGGAGGGGGGGGGGCAAATGTATGCTGTGAACTCCCAATAATTCAAAAGTTTAACGTCACATGAAGATTATAAATGTAATTAATACAAAACTAGGTGAGACAGAGGCAAATCCCCACCACAGACAGAATAAGTATTATATTCCTATTTTACCTTTAACTGTTTATTATGTTTTTTACTTGTTATTTTCAAAAACATTTTTTGTTTACCTCAGTTGAATATGTGATCCAGGTTTCATCTCATCTATAATAATGCCGATGTTGGTGGATGGTGGTGGAAATTGTTGTTGGGAAATGATAAAATTAATGAGTTAGCACCATGTTATGAGCTAGCACTATACGATATTTCAAACTCGTTGAGATAGATAGGAAGGCTTGTATTTCAAATGAGAAAGGAACAGCAGCAAAGAATCAAATACACAATAAACAATAAAAGCAGGGGCGGATCCAGGATTTGGTATAAGGTCGGTGTTGGCAAACAAATGCAGGTTTGTCAACTTTTGGAAAACGTAGACCCGTATTTTCGGGGTCTAGGCAGCTTCTCGAAAAGTCGCTTAGGGGGGGGGGGGGGGGGGGTGCGACAATTCTTTTTTTTTCGCCAGACCTCCAAATTTAGCTCAGTGGGAGAGGGGGTCCAGTTTCCCTCCAAAATTCTCTGACCAGCAAAAAAAAAACGTTTTCATTCTAAACGGTGTGCACAATCGGCAAAAGGGTGGATCCTCTATACTCATGCATACTTTTCTTCCAAGGGGGGGTGGGGGGCGGGCCGTATGAGTGCCCCCCCCCCCGGATCCGCCAATGATAAACGGGATCCTCTTATCTTAATTTATAAGTGATAATATCGTTTTCTACGAATTGCAGGATTTTTCAGAATTTTACCCAATTATATTTTGATTTATTGATTTATTGCTTCATTTCATTCTCATTTACATTTTTCGATAACAAAACAATGAAATGTACATAACGTGCATAACATGCAATATAGGGTACAAAATAATAATCAGTAAGCACTGAAAATGAAAATGAAATCAGGGCCAACAAGAAGCGAAGCTTGTAAATAGCTAGCCCCTGAATTACAAACTCAGATACACCAATAAAACGTATAATAAATTATGTACACTCATAATAAATATAAATACATATGGTATAAAAGGACATGGGGGAGGGGGAGGCGGTAGGGAAATGGTATATCGTGATCTAAATTTATATTAAAAATAAGAAAGTATGAAACCATAATTTAGATGATGTTTAAATTTCATTTTAGGTTTTAGGTGATGTCTGTCTTTCACCAGAAACAGAGAGAAAAAATGTTTATATACACTCTAAAAACTCAAATGTTAAATCTACATTTAAAAGGTTGGAGGAGTGACAACATTTTCAAAATGGTAAATTAACACTTTTAACATGCTGCATCCAACCTTTAAACTATTAGATCCAGCATGTTAAAAGTGTTAATTTACCATTTTAAAAATGTTGTCACTCCTCCAACCTTTCAAATGTAGATTTAACATTTGAGTTTTTAGAGTGTAATGAAATTAGCATTTTTTAAGTTTGTATTTTAGTGTAAATATGCTTCCTATTTCCTGTATGTCTCTGGGCAGGGAATTCCAGATTTTTGGGGCAGTAAAAATAAAAGTACTTTGTGTGAGCACAGTACGGGTTCTAGGTAAATGGTAAAGATTTATCTGCCTGGTGGGGTATCGATGAATTTCGTTATTAACTATAAACATATTGTTGAGAGCAGGGGGCAATTCATTATTCGCTCTTGAAACATAAGCACTGCAAGATTTAGGTGATATATATCACTAACTTTTAAAACATTATTAAAAAAAAAAACAAGCTATCAGTGTGGTGACGGAAACTGACATTGCTAATTACATGATAGACTCATGAATGTTTCATTCATAGATATTGCACAATAATACCCTGCTCTCAGATATGTCACGCTTTGACGCTCAAGGCCCTTCGACAAGTTTACCCAAGTTCTATCTTGTAAATATTGTAAACATTTTGCACAACAAATAACTCACAGGCAACTTTTCGCATGAAATGGCCATAATTTGAGCTATCTTATAAAAAGTCTACAAACATGAATGAATGCAAGTATAATGGGCTATAAATATAATACCGAAATATGAAATGATGAAGAGTGTCTGTAACTTATGTTTTGAAGAAAGATAAACTAACCATTCCGTATCGCCATGAATGACATGCTAGTTTGTGCTTGGCCGGTACTGGTTGAAAACAAGATGTTAATCATCTGCGTTTTGGCATTTGTTTCCATGGCGACCGGTATTGTGACAAGCCTCTTCTGCTGGCTGAATAATTCTCCTGCAGGAAGGATCTGATATAATGTAATATAGGTGTTAATTAATCTTACTGAGGCAATGTTGCAGTTGACGTAGTTGTGGTGACCCGACACTGAATCCGGGAAGGATGCCTACCGCCTAGCAACCTACCCAAAGTTGTATTCTTTTGTAAATTGTCCACCGGCTACCGTAAAGGGGAGTAAAATGGAGGAAGTGTACAGACTCTCATCTTATGAAAGACTATCGTCAATGAACAAACTTTCCGAATGACATGAGTGATTGAGCCTGACAGTCTTCAAAGCCATATCGAGTCGATAAAAAAAAAAAAAAAAACAAAAAAAGTGCCGACGAGATGAGGCATCGCCGAAAAAACCCAAACAAGCAACTGAAAAACTAAACACAACACCAACATCTTCCCAGACTTACCTGTCTTTCACCTGTTCTGGAAGACATTTTTTTAAATCTCGCATATGCCTCGGTAGTCACTGGCTGGCCTACACGAACCGATTGAGGAACACCTTCTTAGGCAAGCAGACAAAGGTCTTTTTTTAAATAGACTTGATCATGATGATGCGGTTCACTTTTGATGGCTTAATTTACCTGACCACTAAGAAAGGATGTGTATGGTTTTATGTAAGCAACCAGAGGACCGACGGCTTTAAGTCTTCTCCGATGGACTTGGTAATGAGGATTAATGCCTTTACAAAGGGCACTAGCACATCCACATGGTATCGAACCCGGGTCCTTCCATTGCTCTACCACTGAGCCATCGACTTAGTATTAAAATACTAGTAATGAATATTGATAATTAAGGTTTGACGATGATGAGCACTAACTGATAGCTGTTATTCAGCCAGAATGGTAAATTTTATCATGCCACTTATTCAGATGGGCCTACATATATCCACTTGGATAAGAATGTCAACTTGGTGAAAATAAATGCGCTTGGAAAAGGTACACTTTAAAAAAAAATGTCTGTAATTTTACAGCAAATCTGGTGTCCGCAGAGTCGCCATAACTTCTGATGTAAAAATACAAATTAGTTGTAACTTTCTCCTATGACATTGATGTACAAATAACATCAGATTAGCTGTTATGAGTAAATACAGAACTACTCTGTATTTTTCCCCTGTGAAAATACTGATATTTTTTACAGTGTACAGAGGGCAAACATAAACCTCTTTTTGTAACAGACATTTTAAATTTTACTTGTATATTCAGAAGTATATTATTTAACTAGGCGAAACATATAACTCAACACTTCGACTAAGGAATCCGCTTTGTATCTCATGACTTGCTTCCCGCAAGTTTGTTATATTCAAAACCTATGAATTATTGTAGAATATATTTGCCTTCTTTTGCCCACTGCATTCCAGTACTAGATCACTTGACTTTGGTTCAAGAGCAAAGCATCTGATAGGATGTACTTGACGGTACGACAGACTTTTCTCCTCGTTCACAATTGTCTGTTGAAAAGGAACATACACAGGAAGAATGATGACAAACTCAATACATGTAATTACGAAAATATTAATGATAGCAATGATCATTATTTCATCAAACACGAATTAAAGACCTCAGCCTGACCGAATTTTGAAATATACACTTTATTCATCCACGGGGAGCTATATATTTTCTGAACAAATTGAAACCAACTTCATGAGATTCCGTTTCCTGTGGAATGAGTAACAGCGTCCCGAATGTTGAGCCCCGGTGGTTTTTCTGACGAGGGCCCCGTCTGTGAGGAACGCTACTTTGCGGGGGGTGAAAATTTGATGACGACATATCGTGTAGACGCACTCGGAGCTGTATACATGATATGTCGTCACACGTCTAGCGACCCCCTGCAGTTTCCTCTCTTGTTACGCAATAGGGAGGGGGCGGACCAAAAAAATTATCTTTTTTATTTTTTATGGATAAACGGAGACGAAAATTTATGAATACCCAGGGTAATTATATTCTTTGCTTTACGTCAATATATGGTTGTTTTGGGTCAGGCTGAGGTCTTTAATAAACTTGACCAGTCCTACATTATGGCCTTTGATATAAATCTAATAAGTTCTTAAAGATCACATTACAAGAAAATTCCATCAAAGTAAATATTGGCTAAATACTTTTTATTGCATATATGGCATAAATTAAACGAGGTTATCCAAAATTCAACGCTTGGAAACATTTGAAGTAATGATTATTATCAATTATAAAACGGTAAAATACAGCCCCCGATATAGCAGCTGAAGAGCTCCTTGAACGCTGCTGAGATGTGTGACGACACACGAAGGACCAGAATAGAATAGAATAGAATATTTATTTATTACCAAGAATACAAGAATACAACGAATATACAGTGCAAAAATACAGATCGAAATACTTTGGTAAAATGAGCTAACAAAATAGCATAATGCTAATCGAGGTTAGCCCATTATCACTATTATACATATTAATCATTTTACATTCAAACATATTTACAATTTACAATTGATACATATATTTACAATTTACAATATTTACATGAAAAAGCATTAATACTAATTACTTTTTTGTTATTCATATATAATCACCAGATACGCAGTTGACATAAAACTTATACGATTGCCATCTGTAAGCTTCCCAGTTTCTAGTGATACATTAATTGCCATATTTGTGATTTTCTTGCAATGTGATCTTTAAATTATTCTTTGAAAATATTTTCCTAAAGATTTTTGACACTTGTTGAAATATTTTCCTAAAGATTTTTGACACTTGTTGATATATTTTGATTACGCGCAAACAAACATTACATGACATACACTTACATGTATTTTCCTCATTTAAACAAAAAAATAACGTTCCTGTTGAATAATATGTCCATTTTTTTCGTTTTATAACCATGCCCTTTGTTTGGATATTTCTTTTACGTGTCGTTTTATGCGTGTAATCAAAATATATTCCATTTTACAGGGTCAGATATCAAAAAGAATTATGAAACTATTTTAGATACGTTCATCACACCTTGTGATGTCCATGAAAAACTGTGGAATGACAGGCCGTTGTTATTTTGTCCCTATATAGAAACATTTTTGTTTGTTTGTTTGAAAGAGAGAAAACAATATCCTAGTCCAATTTCAACAAGTATTTATAATGGTACAGTTTGATAAAAGAAAACGTATTTAAAGACTAAAAAGTTTTAGGGTGAATGAAATAAAACAACCGTAAGCTTTGCAATGTGCTTTCCTTACAAATTGGTTTATATTTATTTTTACATGCTTTTATGTTTTTTTATTCAATAAATAAGTATGTGACTTTTAAAAATATATAAAATCAATTAAAATCATGGTGTTTTTTCAACAACTACTACAGATCTTGCCTGTGCAATGTACGGTATATCTTCGTGTATGTGTATCCGGAGTGTGATGTCTTCTCCCTGGGCCATGTCCATGGGAAGGAAAGGCGTGCACACCATTCGTTTACCATCAGCGTGATGATGAAGCTCCATTGGTATCCATAGCTGTACTTTGTCCTTGATGTTAGATGTAGCATCTATGATAAGCTTGATTTCCCTTTCCTTAATGATACATTGCGTATCACTCCCTTCATAGGACTTTTCTCGTTGAACTGTGAAATGTAATAATGTCGAATGCAAATGTATTTAAAAATGTTTGCTTTCTTTTGTAATACTCTAGTTGATAATAAACGTTGAGTAACTATTCTTCAACTTCTTATTAGATGCTTGATTTACTTCTGCATTTACTACTAATTTACTACTAAATTGGGGGGGGGGGGGGCTTAGGAACCCCCCCCCCCCCCCTTAATGAGGCTGAACAGCAAGCCCAAGGAAGTGGAATATGGTGACACGTAGGAGAGCGAAAGGACACACCGCCCTATGCATTTAAGTCCAGTAAGTCAAGTTTCATGGAAGGTGCACTTGCCATGCTCTTGATAAATCAAAGGAATGATCAAATGAAATGGAATTAAAAACAAACAAACAATTTAAATAGATGAGCAAGAAATATTTGAAAAATAAATATTCATAAACATTACAGCGGACGTCTTTGTACGTAATGCATGTTTCATTTATCAATTAGCTATGTGGGAAATAGAAATACTGAAGTGAATATCAATCTGAAAAAAGCATTATTTTTGTGTTTACGATTCTTTCCATCCCTCCTTTTGAAGATGTTTGGCATCTAACCTGAAGTCGATGCAGTTCCCTTCCAGATAATGTCAGCATGAATAGATGATGACTTTACCACTTTTGCGGCATGAGGGACAGTCAACGTTATAGGTTGTTCCGTGGAATAAGGCCATTGGGCAGGTAATGTTATCTCAATACCATTACCAGTGAGAAACTCTCCCTCTCGAATAGGTGAAGGATCAGTAGCTGGACCAACAGAGACATTGTGGAATGAGCCAGCCTCCACTGTCCCCGATGGAATAGACATTGTGATGTCACAACCGTCCATGTATAGGATTCCTCCGTCACAGCCAATGTTGCGATGACATTGTTGCGATGACATTGGCACAGGTAGGTCTATGTTTATCACACGAAACCAAAAAACAAAAATCGAATCAAGGTTTCTCAATGAATGACAGACTATCATTAATGCGATGTTTATCCAGTTACTCGATTAATAGCACCAACTCAGAGCTAGAAAATACATTATTTTATCAACGTTAAAGGAAAATGTATGTAAGAAACTCGTCAAATGCTGAACCTTACCAATTCCGATGGCACCCCCCCCCCAAAAAAAAAAAAAACAGCACAAAAAAAAAGCACAACAACAAACGCCGCGTAGTCTACTTCAACGGAATATTCCTTTCTACTTCTAAAGAGTAGAATATACTGCTAGTGTTTAAAGGTACCCTGCAGCACAAATGCAAGTTGATTTCTATTGATGTGCAGGGATGCATACAACTCATATTTTTGTCATTCAAACATCTAAATATGTTTCATAAATTTTAAACTATTTTTAAAGATCATTTTCTCACACATACTAAGCTCCAATAACAAATGCTCTAGATCGTATTTCTGCAATGACATCATCTGGCAATCATTAGTGAGCTAAGGCGAGATAGTGGTATCTCGCTTTGCCAGAGATGACCATCTGATCTAATAGACCATACAATGCCTACATAGGAGTTGCTATGTCAGACATTCTGTAGATTCACCAGGAAAGGAATGGTAATGAGGAGGTATCGTTTGAAAGCATGCAATTCGATTGTGCGCATGTGCTGAGCTTTGTGTGTGTGGGGGGAGGGGGAGGGAGAAGTGCAATTCGAAGTTACATTCCTCTGTCTATTGTAGAATGTTAATGTAGCTGACTGGTGATTTACAGATGATGTCATAGCAGGAATGAGATATGGAGCTTTTCTTTAGGGTGGAGCTTAGGAGGTTGGAAAAAAAAACATTTAAAAAACGACTTAAAAATCTATGATATATATTTATATGTTTGAATAACAAAATATTAGTTGTATGCATCACTATACAAGCATAAACAGCGATGAACTTGCATTTGGTTCCTTGTGGGTTGCAGGGGCCCTTAAAGGTTACTATATTCTGAAAAATATGAGGGTGCGTTTTCTTTTACATTTCCTCATAAATAAATTTAGTGCATGATCAACAAAAATCCAATCAAGTACTTACCACGTAAGGTATGAACATCATCTTCGGTTAAGCTGCTATAGAGAACAAGTATACCGTGAGGTATTGGTTTATAGTTATGCTTTACAATTTATTATACACTTATGATTTGAAAGAGAGTTAACAATGCTTTACACTATTAAGTGTTATGCTGACATCTCATTATGTAATTTAACTTTAATACCATTAAAATATGCTCAATATACATTTCAAAAGGGAAAAATAGGAAATCGGCAATTCACAAACACACCCTCACACACAATAATAGTAATAACAATGCACACTTTTGATGGAAGAGGAAAGAATGAGCCTCTTGACCTTCAGCCCTGGTTACGTGTACTTTATATGTTTTCAAAAGATAGCGAAGAATGATAGAAAAGAAATTAACCCACTGGCTACAGAAACCTGGTGGTCCCTACATAAAGCCTACGGAAATGACAGTAGTAGCAGTCAACAGGTGAATTTCCGCTTTGCTTGATTGAATTTACTCATTTGAGATGTTTTTGATATTTTACTCACCTACAGAATATCATTTGTCTAATCCGCTCATTCCTAGCATACTGTACTGGTTTAAACCCGTCGTTATCCTTGATATCGACCCTGGATCCTTTGTTGATGAGGTACCTTATCAGAGCTTCTGCGTTGGTTATATCATCAGCACCCTCTTTTATCTACCTCTCCAATGAAAAGGTTCATGTTATTATCATTTCTTAACCACATGAAGTAAATTATTTTGCATACAAAAGTCAAATGTTCAAATTCATTTTTTACAACACACACAAGTTTCTAAAATGCTGAATTGGAAGCCATAGAGGCTTTATATTGACATAGGATCGTAGTTTTTACGTTAAATAAGTGTTGTCGTTATGCAGTATTGGCTTTCACATGATAGGTCCCAGGTTTGATCCTTGCTCAGTGATTTCATGCATCCTTCGACAAGGTGTTTTGACCATTCCCCCCACCCCCCCCCCCCCCCCCCCCCTCTCCTGTGGTGTATTAAATGGGTATCTAGAAATGCTCTAAAGTAATAATGATCACATGCAGAGCAGTGTTAATGCTGGTGTGGCTACCCTGGGTTATAAGACACAATTTTATCGTATCACATGATGAAAGTAATACAGATTATGTGTATACTGTATACGCCCATCGCACACCTGAAATGTCGTGCATTGGTTGTTGATAGCAAAATGTATACAATAATAATACATTTATAAAGCGCAGTAACTATGCAACAATTTGTATATATTCTACTGCGCTGCATGAGCTCCTGATATGCTTGTTATTAATTGAATAGATACGCTTTGAGTTTTGATTTAAACATATTCACAGATTGGGATTTCCTGACTTCCAATGGCAAGTTATTCCAGAGTTTAGGGGCTGCACAAGCAAATGAACGATCACCCAGTGTTACTTTTGTTTTACGAATGGAATTTGGAGAAGCAGAGTATCTTGGGAACTACGCAGGTTCGACTATGTTGATTGACTCTGAGATTCAGCAATTCTCTGATGTACATAGGAGCTTGACCATGAAGCGCCTTATATACAATAAGCAAGATTTTGTAAGATATTCTTTGGCGAACAGGTAGCCAATGCAGATTTCTCAACATTGGGGTGATACGGGTGAATTTGGAACAGCCACTAATCAGCCTTGCACAAGTGTTTTGAACTCTTTGCAGTCTCGATATTTGACAGTCAGGAATCCCATACAGTAGACCATTACAATAGTCCAACTTATTAGTGATGCATGCATGAACAATATCTCTCATAATATCCTTATTTAAGTATTTCCGAATACGTCTGAGATTATAGATCATGTAGTATGATGATTTACAGACATTTGTGATATGATCACCCATACTCAAGTGCACATCAAACTGTACTCTGAGATTCCTTGCATTCACAGATGGTTTGATTATAGAATCTCCAATTGACACGCCATTTAAGTTGATTTTGGATGTCTGTTTAGGTGTGCCAATGATCATTAATTCTGTTTTACTATCATTGAGCATTAGCCTATTTTTCAACATCCACCGACGTACATAGTTGACGCATGTTTCGAGGAGTAATACACATCGCTCTTGAGTATGTTCATCAGGTCTAAATAATACATAGAGCTGTGTGTCATCTGCGTAGCAATGGCAAGATATCTCGGGGAAGTTCGTTTGGACACCTGAAATGAGGTTAGCAGTGTACAAGGTAAACAGCAGAGGACCTAGCCGAGAGCCCTGTGAAACACCGAAAGGTACTTAAAAATCATCTGAGATGACCCCATCTACTTTGATCTTTTGATTTCTATTTGTCAGATACGACTCTATCCAATCCAGAACGACACCATCAATTCCAAAATGGGTATTTAAGGTTTCTAATAAGCAAGAATGATCAATGGTGTCAAACGCACTACTTAAATCCAATAAAAGTAAGAGAGTAACCCTCTGAGAATCCATGGCCATTAACAGATCACTTTTTATTCTTAGTAATGCAGTTTCAGTAGTATAGTATTGTTATGCAGACTGAGTACATGGTAGAAGTGAGTTTTGATTGATGTGATCCATGATTTGCCGGGTAGCAGCACCCTCGACCAGCTTCGAGATGTATTTCAGATTGCTTACAGGCCTTAAGTTCTTAAAATCTGCATCAAGACCAGGTTTTTTTAATAATGGTGTGACAAGAGCAGTTTTCCATGACATTGGAAAAAGACCAGTCGAAAGAGAAAGATTGATTAATGATGTGACCACAGGTAGCAATATGTTAGTGCATTGTAGTAGGAGTTGTGTGGGCATATGGTCTAATGAGTATGATTTTTTTACTAAGGTTAAAGTAGAACAGTATTGCCGATCACGAAATACGGTGATTTACATATGAATGTAAAGCAGGATGTGTGTTGAATACGTTGGTGTTCATTACAGCCAATATAAATATCATTATATCAATGTAAAAACACATTTAATCAGCCCGTCTCAGACGGCGACGAATTGCGAATTGGCGTTTGCGAACGGAGTGTTTATTGATGACGTCATCGTTGGGTCGTTTGGACGGCGCGCATGCCAGCGCTTATATTGGATGGGCGTGAGATGTGTAGATCATCGGGGTGATAGCTTGTTAGATCTCTCATTATGAAACTACTAATGGCATAACTACTTAAAAGAAACGATTCATACATTTCTTATATAATTCAGTTCTCATGTAAATGGCTGTGGGACTTTTGGAGTGTAATTGTTTGAAGAAAAAGAACGTCCAAATTCACGAGCTGAGACTTCATCTCCAGACATAGTCTAGTTCTGAACTCTTTTTATTGATTTTTTTATTCGCCGACTATACGCGATAAGCCGAGTGATGGCACGATCGCAAGAACCTGTTGGCCCCGAAAAAAGAGTCCAGTGCAATTGCTCCACGCTGACGACTTTCCCTGAGATTTTTCAGGGAGAGCAATTAAAATTGGCCGCACCTCCCCATGCTAAAGCGCTAGTGAACTTTGGACCCCTGACGTCAGTGTGTAGCAATTTCACTGGACTCTCTTTTGCTTGGGCCATCAGGTTTCCGGATCGCGCCAATCACTCGGCATAATACGTACAGTCGTCGAAAAAAGAATTCAGTAAAGAGAGTCCAGAACTAGACTACTCCAGACACGGCCCGAGCTCCAGACGTGTCGATACTGAGTTTGATTTTGTTATACTGGGCCTTAGTTCTAAATTCCCCTTATTTGATAAAGCTACGTGTATGGTGGCATATTGTCATCTATAATTGCTTCTTCTGAAAACTGATTGGCTCACATTCTCTCTGGATGAAGTGTCGAAGAAACTTATTTGATTTCAGCAGAAATCGAATTTCGCGCATATGTATATAGTTCCGTGTACGGGGACCGTACCGGTGAAGAATTGTTCGTCACTGATTTGTTCCTGCAAACGAGATTTATTTGTGTTTTTAACGCACTTATTTACTGCAAATGTCAATGTCAGATTCTATTTAAAAATATTTATATTGCATATAATTTTTAAAAAGAAATTATAGTAAATAAATGTGAACATTTCCGGTACAAAAATAAATGTCGTCTCAGCTCAGATCTCGCTATCACTCAGCTTGTACGTGAATAGCGTGCATGCAATGACCTGTTGTTTACATACGTGCATGCATGACTGACGGAATTGCTGAATGCTGGTGCTGCTGTTTCGTCTCCGGAATTGCAATTTAGGGTGGCTAATTCTTACATATTTCAGTTATATATTTAATTTTGTGAGTGTGTGAATCGAATCAAGAGTTTGTTGGACGTTGGTGAAGTAGAGGGAAGGGAATATGGCTGAGCGGTCGAGGTCGTCTGGCAGTGAAGTAGGCTCCGGGATGACGCTCATGCTCGGCAACTTCTTCTCCTTCTATCTCCTCGCCCTCGCCTAATTCACCACTATCATTGTCACTGTCTGATACACTATCAACATCTCCTTCTTCCTCTTGGTCGCTTTCGATTTCAAAGTCTAAATCTAACTGAATCTCGTCCATATTTGTGGTGATACTAATCGAGCACATATATCCAAACAGCGTATGCCTAGCGTTTGTACAGCTTTCTCACCACCCGCGCGCGCCAGCACATTGTTGAACGACCCAACGATGATGTCATCATGAAACACGCATTTCAGATTCGTGTTTCAGATACAATATCGCGGTGAGATTTTATAAATTTGTATAAGTAATTTATGGCGTCCCAACTACTTTTCCAAACTGAACAATAGTTTAAGACGGTTCTATGAACCATAACCTTTACAATGATATGAAATTTAACGTTATTCATATCAATACTGTTCTACTTTAATAGATCATTGACAACCATGAATAGTTTCCTTTGATTAAGTTTATTCTCTATGATCAGATCTCTATGATATTTTCTACGAGCTTTATTCAAAAGTTGTATTGTTGCATTTCGAACTAATTTATATTTATTCCAGTCACTATCAGCCTTAGTTTTTAACCATCGCTTCTCAGCCCTTCTCTTTTCCTGTTTTGTGATCTAATACCGTTAGTATACCACGGTACTTGAGGACGTACAGCTACCTGTTTGGTAACAACAGGAGCATGTTTCTCTAAGATTTCACTGAGCGTGATATCGTACAACCAGGCTAGTTCAGAGAGGGTATTAGGTTAAAAAGCTTACTTTTTGCTATGTCTAACTTCAATCTATGGACATCGATGGCAGAAAGCTTTCGATATGATATCTCTTTAGTAGGTAGTGGAGGTTTATAAGAATTCAGAGAACACACAACTGGAATATGATCAGATATCAAAGAACAATGTGGCCATGGTCATCAGAGTGATGGCATATCATTAGGTCAAGGGTGTGACCATGTACATGTGTAGAGAAATTAACCAACTGTTTACAACAAAGAGATTCACCAAGATCTACAAAGGATTTAGTATCTGCGTTAATAATAATAATAATAATACCTGGTATTTATAACGCGCCTTTCCCAAAGTGGCCCAAAGCGCTAGATATATATTATTACCCCGGTCATTGGATTCTGGCACGCTCGCACACAATGTAGGCACATTCTCCACCCCCTGGGGAGCATTCCAGCAATGGGCAGTACAGTGACGCTCACATGCTAAGCAAACAACATAAACTTTCGCATCCTACACTCTTAAAAATGCGGGGTCGCATATTGCGTGGTCGAATTTATTCGACCACGTTTCGGGGTTGTTTTCGATCAATAATGCTCCCGCTGCATTAAAATGACCAGTTTTTGCGTGGTCAAAATGACCACGCAAAAACTGGTCATTTTAATGCACTCTAAAAAAGGACTGGTCAAAATGTACCAATGCGATTGGTCAACACATGGGTTATTTCCAAAAATATGTTGGTCACAATGTTCCAATTTCACTGGTTAATCACTAACCATTTGAAATATTGCTTATTCATCAGCAAAGTATTGGTCCGACTTCTACTTGGTTAAACGTTGGGCCATTGTCATGAATATTCATGATGTATCCTGAATACCCATGAGCAACCGTAAACAACCAGAATTTATATATATAAATGACACTTGATTTTTAAGTTTTTATGCAATGATTGCACTTTGAAATGTGATGAAAAATGTATGTATACTAATTATTATGTTGTACATATTCAAACATGTAATTAGGTTTAAGATCTAATTAGAAAATTAAATTAAAATCTTTAACCACTTTTAGCAAGCACTGCAATACAGTCCCTATATAATAAAGTAAAGGTTTTCAGGATATATAGGTATAGGATGTAGGACTACAATAGGAGTAGGGTTAAAGTAGGATGATAGGGGTATGATATGCTATACGATAGGAGAGGATAGGTTATAGGTCATAGTGAGCAAAATATGTTATGTTATGATATTACTTGACATTAGCTTCTTTTTTTTTAATCTTTGAAACGTGGATGGTACACGCGCATCCGGCAGAAGTATCAACCCCGTCCGACGGGAAATGACCACGTTGCGTGGTCGGAAGAAATGACCCCGTACGTTTTGACGGGGTTATAAGGTAATGATCATTAGTATGCGGGGTCAAATTATGCGGGGTCAAGTTATGCAGAAATGACCACGCAATCGTGGTTAAATTTTGACCACATTCGGGGTCGAAATGTAACCACGCTATGTGGTTACTTTGGGTGACCCCGCATGGCGGGGTCAATGTGACCCCGCACGGGGTTTGTGCATAGTTGATCCCGCATGCGGGGTCATTTGTAACCCCGTTTGGGGTTATTTTTGACCACGCATTTTTAAGAGTGTACCGGGTACCCATTTAACACCTGGGTGGAGAGTGGCAAATGTAGATTAACGTCTTGCCAAAGGACGCTAGTGCTGCGGTGGGATTCGAACCCCGGACCTCGTGGTTCACAGTCCGGGACTTATCAACTGATCCACAACACCTCTACGATCCACAACACCTCTAGTAGTGTCCACTAGTAGTGTCCACATGAATACTGAAATCCCCTACGATTAATAAAGGATTGTTTGACAGTAAATGACTCTGTATGTAGTCACTGAATTCTGAAACAAACGCTGTAACTGTAACTTGGTGAATTTCTGAGTAGGGGGGGGGGGGGGGGGGGGGGGAGGGGGTCTATAGATATTAATTACTTGTAAACGAAATGATTTACATGAAATAGAATATTCTGCAAATTCAAAAGAGTTCTTTTCACCAGCAGCAGCTTGATGGTCATTGATTGTGTCTCTATAAACGAGACCAGTTCCGCCACCACGACGACCCTTTCGTGGCTGGTGAACAAAACTATATCCAGTAGGGATGAGTTCATAAAGAACTGTTGCATCATTGTCCATCAGCCAGGTTTCTGTCATGGCAATCAAGTCTGCGTTGCTATCACATATGAAATCTTGCATCAAAGCAGTCTTTTTACAGACAGACCTAACATTCATTGAGCAGAGGGGAAAGTTTGAAGATGGATTACCTTGTCTCTTCCATGTGATACTGTTCTTTCTTTTACCTCCCCGAGATCCTCTTCGTGTTCTCCATCGATGAATTCCAAAAGAATGAATGATATTGTGAACAGCCTCAGCAAGATGAATCCTTGGATGTCTCAGTTGCAGTAGTTCAGCTGGGGAATATTTAATCGCATGTTGAAGACGATGAGCAGTATGGTGTCTTGCCAAAGACGAGAGCGTATCACCGTCATCTCTGTCCGGTCCTGGATTGGGATGAACATCTCCAGCATGCAAAAGTTCTATTTGGAAAGACGCTGTACAATTTGGGTGATATGCGATCCTTCTCTTTAGAAAGTGCTTTCTCATGGAAGAACCATAATGAAAGGACTGCACAAATGATTGTTCCTTGCATCGCACAAAGTCAGTCAATGAGGCACTTAGGTTTACACATAGTACACAAAGGACACTAAAATGAATAGACCTCATTGTGTATAGCCTGTAATCCCTATGTACATTCAAGTTCAGTCAGGCAGGGTCTGTACAATAACTAATGGTACTTACATAGAGTTACATGCATGGGGATACATGGCCACCAGATACTGCAGATACTATCAATTCAAAGACGTAACACATCAAAAAATGACTCAAAAACAATACTTCATGAACTCAAACTTGTCTAGTAATTTCCAGGCTACTAATACAAGAAGATAGTAACACAAATTATACAAAATCCCTAAAAATAACAAGCAGTCAGAAGCTAGCAGAGCAAGCAGAAAGCATGTGCAAATGCTCGTGCGCTCATCCAACAAATATATCAATGTCACTGCTGGGGAGGCGATTTCAGCGTATCACCGCATATACATCATTTGTAAACGCATATTGCCCCTTTCTGTATAAAACTCGCTTACGTTGTTCTGGGTGTTCTCTTTATTGATATATAAATTAAATCCTTATTCCCCCCCCCCCCAAAAAAAAAAAAAAAAAAAATCATCGGATGTCTATAACAACAACAAAAATGTTAAAGTTTCAGTTATTGTTTTAAAATATCTTAAGTGTCAAGGAACTTCACCCTGCACTGTTCACTATTTTGGCTTGTAAACATTATAATACTGTTTATATTTTTCTCCAAATATTTGCAACTGCATTTGTCTACTCCTGTCATTTGAGGACTGTTACGTTGAAAATGCTAAGATATCCTTTTCTGCCTTTCCCTTAATTAAGAGAAAAGGGGTTGAATGATGAAAGAAGTAAATGTTTGTTGGTGCCGACTTTTTTATTATAAGAGTCTCAAGTCATGAAATAAGGAGTTGGTGTGAATTCAAGATGGTACATCGCAGGCCTTTTCGTATAATCTTCTTTTGTAATGTAGTTAGCTTACCTGTATTAGACGCATAGGTATTGCCCCCACACATGAGTGCAGTACCATGCATATAATAGAACTAACAGCATTACAAACTTCGACGAACATTCTGAGGAAACAGAAAATGAAATCTATGTATATAAATAGTTATATGTTTGGCAATTTTACTTTCTACTTCACAGATATGCAGTTGCAAAGACAACGGACTATCAATACAAACGCCTAGAAATGTGGAAAGGTTACAGCTTAACAATTACTAAGAAAAACCCCGCCCACGACAACATTGCTTTCTTTTTCATTGAGGAAGATTTCGACCTTTTTAAAGTTGTCAGATAATGCTACTAATCTTTAATAGACCTCGCTATCTATTCTTGAATAATTTCTCATAATCAAAGGCATTAGTTAGCTTTTCAGTCGCAATTTGCCATATGATTCTGGTTTTCAAAATGACAATTGAAGGATATCCTACGCTGTAGCTTTTTTATGAATAATAAGTGGTGTTAAAAAAATAGAACATTCAGTAGGGAAATTATAGAGGACTAAGATATGAAATACTTAACCTGTTGCAAAGCTGGTGTCCCTGCGACCCGTCTTTCATTACAGTGACATAGTCTAATTGCTAGATGTAACGGTGTCTGACCGTCATTTGACTGAAGATTTAAATCAGCACCATATCCTACCAACTCCTCAATGATTGATGTTAGCCCACTTATAGTTGCAAGGTGAATGGGTGTCAGTCCAGCACTGTCAACGCCATTAATACACGAAGTGTCCTGTGAAACACACATATAAATTATGGACTTCTTATAATCATGATTAAGCAATAATGACGTAATTTGCATAGATTTTAATTGGATCAGTGTACGCATATTCTTATACTGTATATCTATATTTGATGTGGCAATATTCACGTATCATTGATAATGATCAGCCATTACTATCAATAGAGAAGACAATAGGAGAAATGCACTATGCCTGAATAGCATAGGTATGGATACCAATGGTTACTGTTGATGAAATGGTAAGTAGTAAATAGGACATGTTGGAGGAGGAGGAGAAGTTGTTTTGGAGATGATGGTTGTAGTCGTATTTTCATTAGCTGTATGAGTGGTATCATTGTTATGTATCTATGTTTAAATGAACGAATAATTGTCATATTTACCTTATCGAGTAGATACCTTGCTGTATCAGCATTTCCTGAGCTAAGTGAAACATTTATTGGTAATTGGCCTCTTCTGGAATGTCTCTTAATCATATTGTCATTCCGATCGAGTAGATCCTTCACCAATGCTTTATTCCCACTGAATTCAGAAATAAAATGGAGAAATTTCATATGTTATTCACTTGAATGAGTACACGTCTTCTTTGAATTAACCCTAAAAGGGCAGGGGACGGGGGGGGGGGGGGGGGGTGGAATCCACCCCCGGACGTTGGCCGCGATATGTTCGAGGATAAATGTTTTGCGCCGCCAGCTTTCATGACTTTATTGCCTACAGTCTTACGCACCCTTTGATACATTTCATTCGGGTACAATTTGGATACAGCGCAGCATCAGAAGTCACCGCGCTGTACGCGGCCTAAGTGATAGTCTCTCCATGAATGTGTATTTTACACAGTGCGCAACTTTAAATTCGCGAATATATAAATAATCAATTAGTTTGAGATAAAAATATGAAACTTTGCAGGGTTATTCTTTATAAGATATTTTTATATGTGTGTGCTAAGTTTCAGAAATTGTCATCACTCCACGGCCGAGATCAGCCCCCCCCCCCCCCCCCCCCGGCTGAGAGAGCGCCCAAATAACCCGGCCTTTACAGGGTTAAAATTAGGGTGCATGCTTGAATACCGAATTCTAGCAAATTGATAGTAAAACATACTGCAAATTTTTATTAAATGCAGTTAAATAAAGAAAGGTTTAATCAAAATATTAGTTTAAATCAACTTGCCTTCGCATTGAAAATAAATATGATATACTCTCACTCTCGTGTGTAATGTCATGTGCTATGTCTTCATTTTCCATGCAGTGAATTATTAAAACACATTGAACATAAAAACTATCAGTAATATGACATCATTAGTTTTTTTGTTTTGATTACGAATGATGATGTATGCTTATCATCTACGATGCACAGAAAAAGA
The DNA here is from genome assembly GCA_025617745.1 of Heliocidaris erythrogramma. Taxonomy (NCBI): domain Eukaryota; kingdom Metazoa; phylum Echinodermata; class Echinoidea; order Camarodonta; family Echinometridae; genus Heliocidaris; species Heliocidaris erythrogramma. The sequence goes on along the minus strand of CM046863.1, from coordinate 52,569,995 downwards.
TGAATTGGATAAAAACTCTATCACACTTTTGTGGCAATTTTTCACCTAGTTGCACCATAATGAAGAGCCGTCCATCCTTCTGCATCTTCTGTTTCGAAGTCTGCATTGTTCTCCAGCAGCAGCTGTAGACAGTCTAAATGTCCTCCTCTTGCGGCTAGCATCAGCAGCGTGACTCCCCTTAAGGTCTGTAGAATAAACAATATGTACGGTCTGGGATTATAGCCTCCGATGCTCATTTTAAGAAATGAAAATAAATTGCCATTATTACAGATGGGATAATAAGGAAGAAAACGAAATGTTTTACATAGATGGTCATTTATTTTATAGAGTTATAGCATCCTTTACAACTACGGGGGCTTGATATATTTCTTCGTAATGTTGAAATTAGTAATCTGTGCAATTAATATTCGGGGAACATCCACACTAATATGCAGAGTGTTTTATGCACATAGAGATAAATCAGCTTATATATCAAGTTAGAACTTCATTATTGGTATTGAATTGAAAACTCTGCCACTGTGATGTCCTTTTTGGTGAAAAAAAATATATTTAAAAAAATCCCCTTTTGGCAAAGAGTATCATACACTCGAGAGCACATGATAGAATGTTAACCTTTATATTTCTTCATCACAGTATCATACAAAAAATTGTTTCGTTAAAGCTTGAGATTCATGAAACCCCGTATAGTAAGCAAATTAATGGGGAGTAGATCGAGTGCCACATTTAATTAGTCAGACCGCCGCTCTAGTTTTGTGCTCTGTATTGACGACGTTCTACTAAGCACATTATGACTGTTACCAATCGGATATCTGTGTGCTTCTATCATGTCTACTGTTCATTTACTTTTGTTCAAGTCAACTAAAAAACTAAAAAACAGCATTACGTTACTATTTTGTTAATCAAAACATAAATTCTTGTATACTGACAAATAATTCTTATTTTCTATAAGAGAACGATCGACCTATAGTCATCAGAAATATATACATATTGCCACATGTCCTATACATTTGAAACGAAATTTCATGAATTTCATGAAATAAGTGATTGAAACCATACCTGAAGTCCCACTTCAAGAGCATTGTAGCTATTTCCCGATGTAGTTCTAGAGTTGTTCGTTAACAGATATTCCAATGATATCAAGTGACCATTATCTGATGCATAGTGCAGAACTGTCCAACCATAGTTATTACGTGCTTCCATATCTGCTCCTTTCGTAATGAGATATTTCAGAATATCGAGATGGCCCTTACGAGATGCAGCATGGATGGGTGCATCTCCATCATTTGCTCCTTTGTTCACATCAGCTCCTGCATTCAAAAGACATTCAACAATATTCAAATGACCCTCCTGCGAAGCACCAGAAAGAGGTGTGTAGCCATCATTATCAATTGTGTTAATATCTGCTCTTTGGTTGATAAGATATCTTACAACGTGAATATGCCCTCCTTCTACAGCCGCATGTAATGGTGTACCGCCATGTGTTGATGCTTTGTTTATATCTGCTCCTTTATTCACGAGGCATTCAACGATGTCTAGTAGGTCTTTCTTTGAAGCGATGTAAAGAGGTGTGTTACCTTCCTTATCACCCTTATTGAATTCTGCTCCTTGTGATATGAGATATTTCACTACGTCTATATGACCATTACACGATGCAGCATGAAGGGGTGTGCTACCATCATTTTCTGATGTGTTGATATCTGCTCCTGCATTAACTAGATATTCGACGACAGCAAGATGTCCTTGTCTTGAAGCGTAATAAAGTGGTGTGCGGCCTTTCTTATTGCACATATCGAGTTCTGCTCCTTTTGATATGAGATATTTCACTACGTCTATATGGCCATGACACGATGCAGCATGAAGGGGTGTGATACCATCATTTTCTGATGTGTTGATATCTGCTCCTGCATTAACTAGATAATCGACGACAGCAAGATGTCCTTGTCTTGAAGCGTAATAAAGTGGTGTGCGGCCTTTGTTATTGCACATATCGAGTTCTGCTCCTTTTGATATGAGATATTTCACTACGTCTATATGGCCAATACGTGATGCAACCAGAAGGGGTGTGCCACTCTCATTTTCTGATGTGTTAACATCTGCTTCTGAATTTACAAGACATTCCACGACATCAAGATGTCCATGTAGAGAAGCAACATGCAGTGGTGTGTGACCATCATTTCCTTCTTTGTTCACATCTGCTCCTGCATTCACTAAACAATCGACAACGTTAAGTTTCCCGCGTCTTGAAGCGATATGAAGTGGTGTGTAACCGTCTTCATCACACTTATTGAGTTCTGCTCCTTTTGATATGAGATATTTCACTACGTCTATATGACCATTACATGATGCAAGCAGAAGGGGTGTGCTACCATCATTTCCTGGTTTGTTAACATCTACTCCTGTATCCAAGATATATTCGACGATGGCAAGATGGCCATTCACAGAAGCGTGGAACAGAGGTGTGAAACCATCATTTTCTGGTTTGTTAACATCTGCTCCTTCATTCACTAAACAATCTACAACATTAAGTTTCCCGTGTCTTGAAGCGACATGAAGTGGTGTGCGGCCTTTGTTATTGCACATATCGAGTTCTGCTCCTTTTGATATGAGATATTTCACTACGTCTATATGACCATTACATGATGCAAGCAGAAGGGGTGTGCTACCATCATTTCCTGGTTTGTTAACATCTACTCCTGTATCCAAGATATATTCGACGATGGCAAGATGGCCATTCACAGAAGCGTGGAACAGAGGTGTGAAACCATCATTTTCTGGTTTGTTAACATCTGCTCCTCCATTCACTAAACAATCTACAACATTAAGTTTCCCGTCACTTGAAGCGACATGAAGTGGTGTGTGTCCGTCTTCATCACACTTATTGAGTTCTGCTCCTTTTGATATGAGATATTTCACTACGTCTATATGACCATAACATGATGCAACCAGAAGGGGTGTGCTACCATCATTTCCTGGTTTATTAACATCTACTCCTGTATTCAAGATATATTCGACGATGGCAAGATGGCCAATCTCAGAAGCCAGGAACAGAGGTGTGAAACCATCATTGTTTTGTTTGTTAACATCTGCTCCTGAATTTACAAGACATTCCACGACATCAAGATGTCCATGTAGAGAAGCAACATGCAGTGGTGTGGGACCATCATTTCCTTCTTTGTTCACATCTGCTCCTGCATTCACTAAACAATCTACAAGGTTAAGTTTCCCGTGTCTTGAAGCGATATGAAGTGGTGTGTAACCGTCTTCATCACACTTATTGAGTTCTGCTCCTTTTGATATGAGATATTTCACTACGTCTATATGACCATTACATGATGCAACCAGAAGGGGTGTGCTACCATCATTTCCTGGTTTGTCAACATCTACTCCTGTATCCAAGATATATTCGACGATGGCAAGATGGCCATTCACAGAAGCCAGGAACAGAGGTGTGAAACCATCATTTTCTGGTTTGTTAACATCTGCTCCTTCATTCACTAAACAATCTACAACATTAAGTTTCCCGTCTCTTGAAGCGACATGAAGTGGTGTGTACCCTTCTTCATCACACTTATTGAGTTCTGCTCCTTTTGATATGAGATATTTCACTACGTCTATATGACCATTACATGATGCAACCAGAAGGGGTGTGCTACCATCATTTCCTGCTTTGTTAACATCTACTCCTGTATCCAAGATATATTCGACGATGGCAAGATGGCCATTCTCAGAAGCCAGGAACAGAGGTGTGAAACCATCATTTTTCTGTTTGTTAACATCTGCTCCTGAATTTACAAGACATTCCACGACATCAAGATGTCCATGTAGAGAAGCAACATGCAGTGGTGTGGGACCATCATTTCCTTCTTTGTTCACATCTGCTCCTGCATTCACTAAACAATCTACAACATTAAGTTTCCCGTCACTTGAAGCGACATGAAGTGGTGTGTGTCCGTCTTCATCACATTTATTGAGTTCTGCTCCTTTTGATATGAGATATTTCACTACGTCTATATGACCATTACATGATGCAAGCAGAAGGGGTGTGCTACCATCATTTCCTGGTTTGTTAACATCTACTCCTGTATCCAAGATATATTCGACGATGGCAAGATGGCCATTCACAGAAGCGTGGAACAGAGGTGTGAAACCATCATTTTCTGGTTTGTTAACATCTGCTCCTTCATTCACTAAACAATCTACAACATTAAGTTTCCCGTCACTTGAAGCGACATGAAGTGGTGTGTGTCCGTCTTCATCACACTTATTGAGTTCTGCTCCTTTTGATATGAGATATTTCACTACGTCTATATGACCATAACATGATGCAACCAGAAGGGGTGTGCTACCATCATTTCCTGCTTTGTTAACATCTACTCCTGTATCCAAGATATATTCGACGATGGCAAGATGGCCATTCTCAGAAGCCAGGAACAGAGGTGTGAAACCATCATTTTTTTGTTTGTTAACATCTGCTCCTGAATTTACAAGACATTCCACGACATCAAGATGTCCATGTAGAGAAGCAACATGCAGTGGTGTGGGACCATCATTTCCTTCTTTGTTCACATCTGCTCCTGCATTCACTAAACAATCTACAAGGTTAAGTTTCCCGTGTCTTGAAGCGATATGAAGTGGTGTGTAACCGTCTTCATCACACTTATTGAGTTCTGCTCCTTTTGATATGAGATATTTCACTACGTCTATATGACCATTACATGATGCAACCAGAAGGGGTGTGCTACCATCATTTCCTGGTTTGTCAACATCTACTCCTGTATCCAAGATATATTCGACGATGGCAAGATGGCCATTCACAGAAGCCAGGAACAGAGGTGTGAAACCATCATTTTCTGGTTTGTTAACATCTGCTCCTTCATTCACTAAACAATCTACAACATTAAGTTTCCCGTCTCTTGAAGCGACATGAAGTGGTGTGTACCCTTCTTCATCACACTTATTGAGTTCTGCTCCTTTTGATATGAGATATTTCACTACGTCTATATGACCATTACATGATGCAACCAGAAGGGGTGTGCTACCATCATTTCCTGCTTTGTTAACATCTACTCCTGTATCCAAGATATATTCGACGATGGCAAGATGGCCATTCTCAGAAGCCAGGAACAGAGGTGTGAAACCATCATTTTTCTGTTTGTTAACATCTGCTCCTGAATTTACAAGACATTCCACGACATCAAGATGTCCATGTAGAGAAGCAACATGCAGTGGTGTGGGACCATCATTTCCTTCTTTGTTCACATCTGCTCCTGCATTCACTAAACAATCTACAACATTAAGTTTCCCGTCACTTGAAGCGACATGAAGTGGTGTGTGTCCGTCTTCATCACACTTATTGAGTTCTGCTCCTTTTGATATGAGATATTTCACTACGTCTATATGACCATTACATGATGCAACCAGAAGGGGTGTGCTACCATCATTTCCTGGTTTGTCAACATCTACTCCTGTATCCAACATATATTCGACGATGGCAAGATGGCCATTCACAGAAGCCAGGAACAGAGGTGTGAAACCATCATTTTCTGGTTTGTTAACATCTGCTCCTTCATTCACTAAACAATCTACAACATTAAGTTTCCCGTCTCTTGAAGCGACATGAAGTGGTGTGTACCCTTCTTCATCACACTTATTGAGTTCTGCTCCTTTTGATATGAGATATTTCACTACGTCTATATGACCATTACATGATGCAACCAGAAGGGGTGTGCTACCATCATTTCCTGCTTTGTTAACATCTACTTCTGTATCCAAGATATATTCGACGATGGCAAGATGGCCATTCTCAGAAGCCAGGAACAGAGGTGTGAAACCATCATTTTCTGATGTGTTAACATCTGCTCCTGCATTTACAAGACCTTCCACAACGTCAAGATGTCCATCTAGTGAAGCGACATGAAGTGGTGTGCAGCCCTTTCCGTCACACTTATTGAGTTCTGCTCCTTTTGATATGAGATATTTCACTACGTCTATATGACCATTACATGATGCAACCAGAAGGGGTGTGCTACCATCATTTCCTGCTTTGTTAACATCTACTCCTGTATCCAAGATATATTCGACGATGGCAAGATGGCCATTCTCAGAAGCCAGGAACAGAGGTGTGAAACCATCATTTTCTGATGTGGTAACATCTGCTCCTGAATTTACAAGACATTCCACAACGTCAAGATGTCCCTCTAATGAAGCGACATGAAGTGGTGTGCAGCCATTTTCGTCACACTTATTGAGTTCTGCTCCTTTTGATATGAGATATTTCACTACGTTTAAATGACCACGATTTGATGCAGCATGAAGTGGGATGCAACCATCATTTTCTGATGTGTTGATATCTGCTCCTGCATTAACTAGATATTCGACAACAGCAAGATGTCCTTGTCTTGAAGCGTAATAAAGTGGTGTGCGGCCTTTCTTATTGCACATATCGAGTTCTGCTCCTTTTGATACCAGATATCTAACTACGTCTGTATGACCACCATATGATGCACCCAGAAGGGGTGTGCTACCATCATTTTCTGATTTGTTAACATCTGCTCCTAAAATCACAAGACATTTAACGATTTCATGGTGACCCTCTTGTGAAGCGTCATGAAGTGGTGTGTGACCTTCGATATTTTTTATATCAAGCTCCACTCCTACATCCTGATGACCGGACGATGATGGGTCCATTTGTGATTTTGGAGCGTCACTTGACAGGCTTGCTGCGCTATGCAAATTTGCTAATCTACCAGTGAGACATAGAACAATATCAAGATGACCATTCCGAGCTGCGAAGTGAAGAGGTGTGCTGCCCCTGTTGTTACGCTTTGTTGCGTTTGCCCCTATATCAATCATATATGTCACAAGATCAATATGTCCTTCTTGTGAAGCGATATGAAGGGGTGTCATTCCATGTTCATCTGATTGGTTTATCATCACTGTAGCATCACCTTTGTCACCTACTAACACATTCTTCAACTTGTTGAGTTCACCTTGCTTTGCTGCTATGAAGAGCTCCATTCTCTCTTAATGTATCTTCTTTCCTGTAAGGACAATATTTCACTACTTCACAAGGACTAGTTGTTGCATTTCATGGGAATATGCAAATTATAATGATCAAAACTTATTCTTGTAAGCAACTTCATGTGAAAGGCGGAGAAAAACAATCAGTAAATCATCAATATATTCGTGAAAAGATTTCTGTTAAATGTTAGTGATAAGTGAAGACACTATGAAAGATACTACTGAAGTCCTCGAGACATCCCAACAAGGCTACGTATGAACGTGGTCACCCTGAATTACTAGACATCACTTGAATACTGTGTGTCGTTTGCTAGTTTTACAGGCAATGGTCTTAAACGATGTGCAATCATAACACGTTAACTGCAGCCCATTAATCATCGCAATGTCACTCTCCAATCCACTGCCTGTCGGTAACACCCAAATTATTCATCTTTGTTCCTTTGCTCCCACCAATCTTCCAGCATATAACGCATCGGCCCTATATTGAAATAATTTTGTGCAACCGCGACTCGAAATCAATACTTGACGTATCTGCCACAAAGAGCTGTGCATGATATTCAATCAGTGGCTGATTTGCTATAACCAAAGAGTATAAATGCAAAGTATGCTCAGTCCCGCAACTAAGCACTCGAACATATAGTGTGGTGCGCTCGTGTAGCTTTTACGCACCCTCATAACGTCATAAACGGTTGTACGTGTTATATGGCAGATGAAGCTATGGGAATTAAACTCATTCCAAAATCCCTGTTTCCACAAGTTTACTTATGGACATTGGAAGGCCCAAATCATGCATAGTCCCTGGGATTTATGCGGGGTCTATTCGACAAGTTGAGCCTTAATTATACCTTTCAGAGCTTGCATGTAAGCCACATTTTTCATAAATTTGAATAAATTTAGGGGGTTATTAAGATCAGTAAAAAATCTCTGATTTTGCGTGATAAGCAATGGAAGGTCAAAAGCGTGCATAGTCCCTAGGATGTATGCAGAGTCTCTTCCACCTTATGAGCCTTTATTAAGCTTCATTTCATAGTCTCAAATTATATGTTAGTAACATATAAAATAATCTCAAGGTACACATGTAATACTAGGGAAACTGTAAAAATTATTAGAAACCCTGTTTTAGCGTGTTAACCCTATGCCAGATGACTGTCAAAAAGCAGCCATAATCCAGGTGATTTATAGTGACATTTATGGTTCCAGAAATATTTTTTGAACTATCCTCTCGTGCAAAAATCAGACTTGAAAAACGCTTAAATAAGATATAAATATCAAGAAAAAATTAATGAGACATCTTTTCACGCGTTATACCTGTGTTACTTATTTTCATAGCTCAAAAAAACTTCTCCGTTGCTAAACTGAAAAATTATTTATGTGACATAACATTTTCTTGGCTTGTGTGGGGGACCATAACAATAAAGTTGCCTTGTCCTGTGGCAGAGGGAATCACATGCCCTACCCACGCGCTTGGGTGCATTGTAATAGAAGAGTTTGTAAAATTCAAGCAAGGATGTTCCCATTAATCTGCTAGGGAGAGGAGCGACTGAGCGTTTTTTTTTTTGTGTGGCTTATTTAAGCAAGATAATTTAGATTCTTGCGTGCTGAAACCGTTCATTTCACATCACTAGAAAACCATTCGTTACAATGCAACATCATGGTCTTGAAAGGGGGAGGCAGAGGCGTCGATTCGTTCGGTATACATAAAGCATTGGAGGGACAATCATTGTTTGCGAAATATGCTCTGCCCCTCCAATGCTTTGTCTATTTCCAACGAATCGACGCCTTGGGGGGGGGGGGGGGGGACTGCCCCTCGCTTTTGGCACCACTGGTTGACATGATTAGTTCAATTTTGTGATAAATTGCGCTTTTCTGCGTGTATATGTATGAGAGCGAAGCGACCATGTAAAAAGAATGGTCCCTTTAATAGGGGGAATTGATTTTTGCCTCCTAGTTGAATGATTAGAGGAGGGGCAACTGCCCTTCTGCCCCTCCCCCTACTTTCGAGGCCTATGAATAGTAGTAGTAGGAGGAGGGGGGAGGGAGAAGGAGCAGTAGTGATATGATTTTTGCATCCCGTATTCGTGCACTCCGGTTAAAAAAAAAAAAAAAAAGTTGTAGTCTATTCCATACCGATGCAACCCTTGTTTAAAAATAATAGTACCTCACAAATCAATTCTGTTTTGTGTGTTCGGTAAAGTTCTTATGATACATGAATGACGTCATACCTCAGGTCGAAAACACTATACTACAGAAAAAAGACCAAAATAACCACATCACACGATTAAGATTTTTCTGCTTCTCTATGACAACAAATGTTCCCAGCGCTGGTTTATTCTGTGCTGTGCGGTGTACTTTTTTTTCAAATGGCTTTCTATTTTAGTCTATAGAAAGATTTGTTTCTATTGATTCGCTGAGGGCAGTAGGGTTATTTAGTTTTACTATTCAGTCACTTTCTTCTTAATGGTTATGTGGAAGTAACAGTAGTAGTAGTGGGAATAATCGTTGCTGTTGTAGTACAGGTAGTAGTGCGGATAGTAGTAGACGTCGTCGTAGTAGTAGGAGCAATAAAAGCACTAATAACACTAGAAGGCCCAATGTTAATTATAAAAAGATGAATTATAGTTTTTGTTGTAGTGCTAATAGTATATAGCTGTTATGTTTTAGGTGCAGACGTACAGTGGTGTACCCAGGATTTTTAAGGGTTCATTTTTTACTCAAAACTTCTCCCAAAGGGGGAACAAAATGAACAAAAGAAAATAGGTTATCTGCATCTTAAGGGTCTTTTTACTAAAAAATTATCCGATCAGGAAGCAAACATTTCTCAATGAGAACCTACGAAAAGCCGATGATTGTAAATTACACGCTATGCCAATGCACTGAATCAAATGTTAATAATAACATCTCACGGCTGAGTGACGATTGCGTGGTCGATAACGTTGTTATGATGAAAAGCGATGAGTAGAAATGGATCAAAGTACGCAACAAAAAAAAAAATAAAAGGTAATTGAGGACAACCTGGCGCTGCTTTGTAATGTGGTCTGCTGACTATCTTTTGTTGAATTCATTCTACAGTGCGTCCCAGAAAAAAAAGCTAACAGCCTGGAAAGAGTCTGCCCATTTTTCGCACAAGTCTTATATATTTCCAAATATTTTAAGCAACGTTCCAAAGCTGTGGATAGCTTAGGGTATCTTCTATTAAATGACACCCCGAAATCAAATTGCCATAAAATATCAAATATTGTGATACCGTTGACAACGTTAAGGCAAGTCTTAAAACATTACTTTTTAGAAATAACTTCCAGTGTTAACTGGTAACTAGAGGAAGTACATGTCTGTTGAGCATACCTCGCTCTTCTCAAGCTTCTCTATCCGCTTTTTCTTTTTCCTCTTTCTTACAGCGCATATAGCGACATCTTGTGATATGCGCTATATAAATATGCTATATTATTATTATTATTACTAAGGCCACTTTTGTGAAAAGTTGCAAAATCAAGACTTGACAAGAATTTGTATTTGCTATGGCTGGAATCAGCAATGTTGCGACTCATGAAAATACTAAGGAAATTTTGATATTTTGATCGATAATAGACAATTTGTGAAATAACAAGTTTTGTTCTCTGTACTTACACATCTCATAAACATTGTTATGTTTCAGTGAGCAATTAATACTTTATTGAGTGTTTAGAAATATTAACTTTGGAAAGTTCTTAATTGGAGCTGCCTTACTCAGTCAACCATTAAGTTTTGATGGGATATGTCTGGACATACTCCAGACAAAGCAATTTTTTCATAAATTTCCTTTTAATGATGAGAATATGAAAATTTCTAAGCATTTTTAGACCCTCAACTTTGCTGATACCAGGCAGAACCATTTTTTTTGTTAACCATGGATTTGCACCACTTCACAAACTTGGCCTTTTTCTCACTCGATCACGTTACAAAGCCGCGCTAGCTTGTCCTTTTTGCGAACTTTGAACCATATTTTACTCATCACTTTTTATCATAACGACTGTATCGACCACGCGATCGTCACTCAGCCGTGAGATGTATTATCAGCAGTGGATTCAATGCACTGGCATATCGCGTAGTTTAAATCATCTGCTTTTCGCAAGGTACGTTCACACGTAGAGCGATAGCATCGATGCTATCTAGGTTTCGAGACTATTTTGGTCATGACCAGATAGTTTTAAGACCAAACGCTGTCTGAACGCAGATAATCACGGGGTAGAAGCAAATTGGAGCTAGGTTTCGAAACTATTCTGGCAGCGAGCTTGGCAGGAGTAAATCTCAGGATCCAGCGACAAAGCATCGATGCTTTGCGGTAGATCACCCACCACGCTTGTGACTATTTGTAATGTGAACGCAGTCCCTGCTTCACTCGCAACTTTGCATGATATGACCCCTGTGCACAAACTTCAATACCAATTATACTCGGGTCACCGTGTATGGCGCAGTAATTATTGTTTTGACAGCGAGTGAGCGATGAATAGTCACGAGTGGGTGATAGAAGCAAGTCGATCATGGCCTGTCTGAACGTACTGGAAATAGTTTCGAGACTTACAAAGCATCGATGCTATGTACTACGTATAAACATAACTGTAGGTTCTCATGGAGAATTTGGAGAATTTGACCCATTTTGTTACCCGATAGCAGGTATGGCAATGACATTGACAACGATGACAATGGCAGTGTTTTTTTATTTCTTAAACGGCCCCTTCTAGGGCATGGAAGAAATACAGTTAAGAAGAAACAAACATAAATTACCTTCTAATGTTCAGAATATGAACTTTTCTGAGCCCTTTCAAAACACTTAACTTTGCTATTACCAGCCAGACCCAATACAATTTTAAAATATCGTTACATCTTTTGGTTTCGTTTGATAGGAGAGACCCTAATCTATGAACATTTCATATTTTGAAATTTTCATTTGGGCAGACTTTTTTTTCTCCAAATTCCAGTTTTTAACAGTTGTCAAATTTGTTAATACCGGCCAGATCAAATACCAATTCTTGTCAACTCTGGATATTGCACCCTTTCTCAAAAGTCACTTTTGCTCCCTCCAGCTTGAAATATCGCTAGACTTTGGGGTGTCATTTGATCGAAGAGACCCTAAGCTACATACAGGAATACAAATTTCCTTCAAATATTCTGAAATATTTATATAGGGAGAATTTTCCAACCGTTCCAACTTTTTTTCTGAGAAGTACTGTACACTGTAAAAAGTGAAGTGCTGTATATAGCACTTTGAGGGCATGCATAGGGATTGCACTCAGAGTGCTATTGTAATGCACACAGTGTGCTATTTCAGCACTTTCACGGGATCTGGACCGGCTCCTTAAACTGCAAAACATTCATTAAAAAAAAATGTGACCGTGGCGAGCCTCGAAACAGGTTCCGCTGATTGAGAGGCGCTGACGTTACCGATAGACTAACGAATGCTTCTTGCAATCCAGTTTAGTCATGGGAGTCCAGTAGATAACATGAACTATGTGGAGTCGTAAATTCACTATGTAACAATATAATCTGCTCTAAATCGTATGATGTGAGATAGTCTAGCGGTAATGCCAGCAATTCTCGATCAGCGGACCCTGCTTCGAGGCTCGCCAAAATAATTTTTTTAAAGGAGAATTAACCTCAAACAATAAAGACGATAGTGTTCAAAGGTGTTATTTATTCCTACTTGTTAGACTATATGGCTTCGCGTCAAAATATACGAGATCGATACGAATCAAGATTTTCTGAGCAAAATTTATCATCTGCTAGCAATATGTATCGTCTGCTAGCAATACATGGGGGCTGCCATTTTTTTTATGTGTACAAGAAGATTTTCTTAATCCAAATGCCCAATTGCCTTTTTCAAAATTAAAAACCCATTTGAGATTTAAAATATAGAATAGATATGTCAATTTATTTTTAAACTGAAGATTTCCTTATATATTTCTGTTGAAAATCGATATTCGCTTAATATAAATCTATTTTCTAGATACTGTGACGCAATGGACGGAGCAAATTAATTCAAATTTTATGGATGCTTCTTCCCTGAGCATCTATAGCGGCAAACTATGCATTCACCTGCTTTCGGATAATGGGACTTGAAAAGTCAGAATGCATGCTGCATATAATTATGCTCTGCTCTGTTTGGCAAACCCAAGAAAATAGATTTTTGTTAAGCAAAACCAGACAATTTAAAAGTATCATTATAAAGATTTAATTTTTATAAATCATGTAAACACCCACTTTATATTTTTCGTCACATATGGGATTTTAGGTAATGAAGAAAATCAATTTAGGTCTTGGATTCAAAATATCTTCCTGACCGGAACATTTCTCAATGGTTCATGTACAAATCCAAATCAGCAAGAAAATGGCAGCCCCCATGCAAATGAGTAGTAGACGATACCGGGTGTTGGAATATCTTTATTATACCCTTTTCTGATATCTTATTGGAAAATGATTTAGGCCAATAAGTAGGAATATACTACACCTTTCAATATAAGTAAATTTGTACTCAGGGGTTAATTCTCCTTTAATGAATGTTTAGCAGTTTAAGGAGCCGGTCCAGCTCCCGTGAAAGTGCTGAAATAGCACGCTGTGTGTATTACAATAGCACTCTGGGTGCAGTCCCTATGCATGCCCTAAATGTGCTATATAGAGCACTTCAGTTTTTAGTGTATTAGCAAACGTTGGTCTTTAATCTTTTATATCAACTTACAAATAAATTACAGATAAGAAAACAGGTGGGGCAGTGGCATAAAAATGAGAGAGTAGCATGTGTAGTAGATGAGATTGTAACATCCATGTAGTATCAAGTGTAAAGTATCAAGTATTGTTTAAAACAAAAGAAAATGGATCTGTACATGTGATTGTGTACATTAGTGGTATTGTAGTGATTTAAACAAAAAATACTTGTGTTTGTTATTTAATAATAATAATAATAATATAGGTTTTCCCGGTCAATTTCGCAGATTTGTCATTCAATTTGATAAGGGAGTCATTCAAATTCGCGAAAAAGATCTGTGCCATGAAATTTATCATTCAAATTCATTTTGAGGTCATTCAAATTCGCACTTCGGTCAAGACATTTAGCGTTTACATCATTCAAATTCAAATATGCGTGGAGAGCATTCAAATTCGCTACCTCGCTTGGAAGCGTCTTTTCGAGCATTCAAATTCGCACGTGGGCATTCGAATTCGTAATGAGTTCATTCAATTTAGCATGTATAGGCGTACATCCGATGAAGACAGGAATAGGCTGATTGATACATTTGAAGGACACCAGGCAGACTACTTAGAACTTGCAGACGCACTCAGAATCAAAAGAAGTACCGCCAGGTCTATAGTAGCCACCTACCTGCGGGAAGGGAGACGTGACAAGTTGCCACGAGGAGGGGCGAAAAACGTCAAGCTTGACGACGAAATGCGAGCCAGACTCCGACTTATTATTGATGCCAACCCCCTCGCTACCCTTCACCAGATGAAGAGGGACTTGGAGGCAGCACTGCCCCAGAAGCCCCCTGTTTCGGTGAGCACTATCGGAAGGGCACTCGATGGAATGATGATTAGCTTGAAGCTAGCCGAAAATGTGCCGGATGCCAGAAATGATCCGAGAATCCTGGACAAGCGCGTCGAGTACGCGAATTGGTTCATGGAAGAAGGCGTGATCAGTCACTGTGTATTCATTGACGAGTGTGGCTACAACACATGGACCAGGCGGTCATTTGGAAGGGCTGCTCGAGGAGTCCCGGTTCGCCGAGTTGTCAATCGTCAACGTGGTAAGAACTGTAACGTCACCTTTGCCGTGTCGGGAAAGATTGGCCTTGTTCACCACACCATATCAAACGAGACCGTAACGAGAGACTCTTTCAAAGAGTTCTTGGCTGCAACAGTTCGTGAGTGTCAACCTTTTCCCGGCAGACGAGGCCATCTTTTTGGTGTACGACAATGCGCGGCCACATGTTCGTGCCCAGCTCCCAGTTGACGTCGACCCACGGATCAGCCTCAAACTCCTTCCTCCGTACTCACCCTTCCTGAATTTCACCGAGATGGCACATTCGGCGTTCAAGGCTGCCGTCAAGCAAGACCTAGCCCGAGCTGAGTGGCAGCAGAGAGTTGGTGACCGAGAAGCTGCAGAAGGAGAAGGGATGACCATGCAGGAATGGCGAACCCATCTTGTGCAGCAAGTCGCAAGACGCAACATCGACGCCATCACCCAAGTAAAGTGCGCGCGCTGGTATCGGCACACTCAAACCTACCTTCCGAGATGGTCGCGCACAGCCGATTTGTAATTCAAATTCATTTTCATATCATTCGAATTTGTATTTATGTCATTTGAATCTAAGTTTTTGTCAATCAAATTCGCACTAAATGCACCTAGTTCGCAAAACGTTCATTCAATTTAGCAAAGAATGGCAAGGGAATTGCGCAATACTGTTATTCCAGCATTCAATTTCATTTCGGATCATTCAACTTAAAGCACGTTGAGCATTCAAAATCAAATGTAGTTCCAGTAAATTTTGTCAGTTGATAATTATTTGGTATTTTCATTCTTTCCTTATGAGTTTTCTGCACACATGGGTGTGTTTTTCTATAATCAATAACATTCTTTTATTTTTCTTCTGATTTATTATTTTCATTTTATTTTCTTCTGATTTATCATCATTTTGAAATTTAGTTCTAGGAATTTTTGTTCTTCATTTCTAACGTTTATAGTGCCTGCAGAATTGCAGATTTTCTTGATTGATTTTTATTTTTTTTCATAATCTTGTTTTTTCATTTATTTTCTTGATTGATTTTTATTCTTTTTCATAATCTTTTTTTTTTTCATTTATTTTCTTGATTGATTTTTATTCTTTTTCATAATCTGTTTTTTCATGTCTAACTATATATATATATATATAGTGAGTGTGTCACTGTGTTGGCTGTCAATATATACTCTGAAAAATGTTATTCATAACGTACATGTAGTTATCATGAATTATGTTATATATATAATGTTTCCTTTGTATAGTAGGCCTATGTCATGTTGGGCAAAAACACACAAACGCTAAATACATGCTAAATTGAATGAACTCATTACGAATTCGAATGCCCACGTGCGAATTTGAATGCTCGAAAAGACGCTTCCAAGCGAGGTAGCGAATTTGAATGCTCTCCACGCATATTTGAATTTGAATGATGTAAACGCTAAATGTCTTGACCGAAGTGCGAATTTGAATGACCTCAAAATGAATTTGAATGATAAATTTCATGGCACAGATCTTTTTCGCGAATTTGAATGACTCCCTTATCAAATTGAATGACAAATCTGCGAAATTGACCGGGAAAACCTATAGTACCTCACAAATAAGTTATTTTGTCGGTGTTCAGTACGGTTCTCATAATACATGACTAACGTAATACCAAATATATATACATACAAATAATTCTAGGGAAATAATATATACAACAGCTTTGCCAACTCTCGTAGAAAAAAATAAAATGTGAAAGCAAATTAGAGAATAATGGCAACCATTATTCTTATTCTCTCATTTCCTTTCACATTATATATATATATATATATATATATATAATTAATTATCATTTTTTTTTTGGAAATTCTGTACGACAAAACATCTTTTATTAAAATGGCTTTCTTTTTAGTAGTAGAAGGAGTAATAGTAGTAATGCAGTACTGTATTAGTACATAGTAGTATTGGAAATAGTGGTAATACTAGTGGAAGTAGCAGTAGTAATATTAGTAGTAGTAGCAGCGGTAATGATAATATCAGTGGTTGTATTAGCAAACAATAAAACACTAATAACACTGGTAACAATAATAACAAATAACAATACCAGTTTGTGGTGACGTGCTGGTGATTATTGTGAAAATATAAGGATATGTAACAGTTATGCTATATGTATACCAGTGCTACTACTACCACTACAATTATTGTTATCACTACCACTACTACTACTACTACTACTACCACTAATACCTCCTCTTCTTCTACCAACACTATTGGTTAGAAGAGAAGGTATTAGTGATAGTAGTAGTATAGTAGTAGTGGTAGAGATAACAGTAATTGTAGTGGTAGTATTAGCATTTGTATTACTAAAGCAGAGATAGCAAAGGAGTAGTTTTAGTTATAGTGGTAATATTCGTCGTAGTAGGAAGAGAAGTAGTTGTAGAATAAAGAATTGGAAGTGGTAATAGTAAAATGAATTGTAACAGTAATAGTGTAACTAGTGTAGTTTAGTATACAAAAGGGAATCATTCACAGCTCGCCGCTTGCTTTTCGTGCTTGCCCACTTCTTCTTTTTTTTTTATAAGCATGATCATGCAACCCGTAAATACTTTTGAAGTCTGAGTTCTTTTAAGATTAAGAAATTAAATTAAATGATAGTAGGATTACTAATAGTGTTAGCAGTAGCAGTAGTAGTAGTAGTAGTAGTCACAACAGCAGCAGTAGTAGTAGTAATATTAGTAGTAGTAATAGTAGTAGTAGTAGACAACTGTATGTGGATTACGAAAGTGATAATACTGGTGATAATAGCAGGAGCAGTGGTATTGATAGGAATAGCGGTAGTAGTCGTAGTGGTGGTGGTAGTGGTGGTGGTAGTAGTAGTAGTAGTAATAGTAGTAGTAATAGTAGTAGTAGTAGTAATAGTAGTATTGGTAGTAGTAATAGTAGTATTGGTAGTAGGAGGAGGATAAGGAGTAGTAGGAGGAGGAGTAGTGATATGATTTTCGCATCCCCGAATTCATGCATTTTGTTAAACAACGTCTTTAGTAGTTACAATCTATGCCAAAGCAATAAACCCTTGCTCAACAAATGAGCGACGTTGTTTGTGTTCGATACGGTTCCAATGATACACGTATAACGTGATACCACGTTAAAAACAGGATGAAAACAATAAAATTCGCAGAAAAATAAACGCATTAATTTCTTTAAATGGTTTTCAAAACTAAAGTTAGTCTGTAAGCAGTATATGTCGATTCTTATGCCAAGGGCAAAGTGTTTTAGTCGTACTATTCGGTCACTGCAGTCATGGTGGTTATGTTGGAAGTAACTTTTAGTAGTAGTGGTAGTAGTATAAGGATTGGTATTATTAGTAGTAGTATTAGTAGTAGTATTAGTTATAGTTTCTGTTGTTGTCTCAGTAGAATATTAATCGTTTAGTTCTGTTCAATGTGCCCTTAGTTGAAATAGCGTTCTAAATTCAGTCATAGATGATAATCATAATTTTTGTTTTAGTGCTTGTACTTGGTTATGCTATATGTGTAGAAGTGTAGAAGAAAATGCAGAAGTAGTAGACGCAGTTTTAGTCCTCGTCGTAGTAGTGTAGTAGTAGTAGTAGTAGTAGTTGTTGTTGTAGTCCTTGGCGGATCCAGGTGGGCACTTCCGGCCCGTGCCCCCCCCACCCCCCCCCCCTTGGAAGAAAACTATGCATTTTGACCATAGACGATCCGCCATTTTGTCGATTGTTCCCCCCTTTTTAAATTTTTTTTTCCTTGTCAGGGAATTATGGAGGGAAACTGGACCCCCATAAGGTTTGGCGAAAAAAAAAAGAAATTGTGCCCCCCCCCCCCCCCCTCCCACTGAACGGCTTTTCGAGGAGCTGGCGAGACCAAAAAAATACGGCTCTACCTTTTCCAAAAGTTGACAAACCTGCATTTGTGTGCCCCCCCCCCCCCCTTATACTCAATCCTGGATCCGCCCCTGGTTGTAGTAGTAGCAGTAGTAGTATTAGTAGATGTAGTAGTAGTTATAGAAGTAGTAGAAAGACAGCTACCCCAAGGCAACTACTTCTCTTGTTTCCTGCCTTCACGTTTTTGTTGTTTGCAGCAAGAGATTATGTTTGATACTTTTATGTATTTTATTGTTGTAAATTAAGTTTTGATTCTTCTTTACTGTATTTCCTCCATGTCCCAGAAAGGACCATTAAGGAAATAAAAATCAGTGTCATTGTCAAACGTGTTATCGGGTAAAAAACTTAAATGTTGCCAAAATTCCCCTTGAGAACTTTTGAAAAGGCTAAAATAATTGGAAACTACACGCTATGACAATGCATTGAATAAAATGCTAATAATAGCATCTCAAGCCTGAGCGACGATTGCCTTGTTCGGTACAGTTGTTAGGATGACAAACGATGAGTAAAATTTGGTTCGAAGTACGTGGTTATGCTGCGTTGTAACCTGATCTGCGTTCTACAATGCTTCCAATAAAAACAGTCAGGAAAAAGTCTGCCTAAATATATATTTCAAAACATTTGAACAAAATTTCATATGCTGTGGATAGCTTAGAGACTTTTCTATTAAATTAATCTGGCGATATTTTACGCTCCAGTGAGCAAAGGCCACTTTTGTGAAATGGTGTAAAATCCGGATTTGACAAGAATTTGTATTTGTTCTGTCTGGTACCAGCAATATTGAGATTCACGAAAATACTAAGGAAATTCTCATATTTTATTTTAATCGATGATAGACAATTTATAAAAAGAACAAGTTTTGTTCTATGTATACTAACATATTATATTGCTCTGTACATATACCATATTTTAATCTAGTTACTGTTGCATTCTTTAGAAACATAGTGATCAATTGATCATTTGGCTATACCATAATGTATAAACATGTAGAGGGGCCAGGCTCGACCAGCACATGTGCTATTTTCTGGCCCCATTTACCATTTGTATTATAAATATTTCATATCTGTAATATTTCTTTGCTTTTTTGTCGAAACATAACTTGTAAACATGTTGATATTTGCTGGTGAATAAATCAATCATTCAATAAAAAAAATATCTCATGAACATGGTTATGCTTCAGTGAGCAATTAACTATTTTATCGAGTGTCTGAAATATTAATTTTGGAAAGTTCTCAATTGAAGCTGGCTTTCTCAGTCAACCATTTAGTTTTGGTGGGATATGTCAGGACATACAGAAAGCAAAGCCATTCTTTCAATAATTCCCTTTTAATGACCAGAATATGATCATTTTGAAGCCCTTCTAAGACGCTCAACTTTGCTGATACCAGCCAGAACCAATGAAAAGTTTTTGACGACCACGGATTTTGCACCACTTTACAAAAGGGCCCTTTGCTCAGTCGATCACGTTACAAAGCAATGTAGAAAAAATAATTAAAGAGATGTTAGTTCCTTTACAATTTTTGCGTACTTTGAACCATATTTTACTCATCGCTTATCATCATAACAACAGTACCGACCACACAATCGTCACTCAGCCGTGAGATGCTATTATTAACATTGAATTAAATGCATTAGCATAGCGTGTTATTCACAATCATTGGTCCAAATGGCTTTCTGAACAAAAGTTAGTTTGTAGGCAGTATTTCTATACATTTGCTGAGGGCAGTATTTCATATGGTTCACTCACTGATAAGTCGTGATAGTTATGACTGAAGTAGTACTAGTATTTATGAGCTGACGTTGCAATATAATATCAGTAAGCGTAGGTACCTCTAGTATGATGATGGCAGCAATCATTTTCCACAACTGGATTTCATCGAGTTGTGGAAATGGTGTCATGATGTGACACAGTATGTGAAGCAAAGGAGAAATTCCTAGATCAATTGGGGTTGTGGAAAGACTCAGATATGATAGAGTTATTCATTGTTGGAAAATATATTTAAATGCCGGAGTTTCAGTCTGTACTATATTTATATATTTTCATAAGAATATTATATATAATTGTACTAAATTCCTTTAATAAAAAATAATTCAATTCATAGTTTCACTTTTCAGTTTTCAATGAAATTATAATACACTATTTATTATTATTCTTTTCAATATCTTTCCCCGGACCATTATTAGACGTTGCTATCTTTTTACTCCTTTTCCATGTTTACCCTCATCTGTTTGTCACCCCGTCCCCCTCCCCCCTTTTCGATTTTCTTCGTCTATTCCTTCTTATCCTGTTTTGATATCTATCCTCCATTTCACCTTTCTTTTACCTTACTATTAGTCTGTATATATAGTTTAACGGTCAATAACCTCTTTTCCCCTCATTTCCGTCCTTTTCATTTTTTTCCAGTCCTATAATTGTATCTGTACATTCACCCGCCTTTTCCCGCCTATATTTCTCAGGTGATATCATTCCGATAGGGTAAAAGTGGGGGCATTTTACCACCAGCCCCCCCCCCCCCGGAGCACCGCCTCTGGAATAATGAAACATACATACAAATGCAATCCAAAGATTGTATTCTGGTGTAGAATGCACGTGTATTAACACATCTACTTCACTTCAGTTCATCCATTTATTTCATCTCTAAAATGTCTAGTGCAAGTGAAAAGCATGCATTTCAGTTTAATTTTCAGTTTATTGTTTCATATTTCACATCTACAATGTGTTTTTACAGTATAAATGATACAAACAATACAATTGGTACAAACAAGATAAATGATACAAACAAACATAAGACAATTGATTATTGTCAGAGAAAATAAAAGAAGGTGAGTACCTCATAATCTTAATGTTTGCATGCAATATTAATTGAAAAGACTAGGCTAGAATAAAAGTGAAATATTGTGGAGCCTAAGGAGAAAGCTACGCTTGTGAGTTATAGGCCCCAAAGAGTAATGCAATTTGTAATAATCTTTAAATATAGTAGGAACGACCAATGAATGGTACAGCAATATGAGTACATAAATATAATTATTGAGTTGCAGTAATCAAAATCGCATTCATAGAAAAATCATTGTTGATTTGATTGTGTATATTTATGCTTTCTCGTGCAATTTTATAATGTAGAGTCAATGTAATGTAAGTTAAAATATAAACAAATGATGAAACTGTAGAGAGCTATGCAATCAAATGGAATTCCAATAGTTGGAAAGGATATAAAGGAAAATATAAAGGTTATACGATGCAAGTTCTATTACAATTCTATTCTAATTTAGAATCAATGAAATATAAGGACCAAATTTTTGTAAGAGTTGAACCTGTACAGAGCTATGTAATCAAACGTAATTTCAATCATTGCATATAATATGAAGGAAAATATATATGATATACTTTGTAAGCTTATAAGAAATTTTGCAGACTTATGTACTATCATACACTTCCCCTGCATGGAGTCAATCAATCATAAGGAATAATAGACACGAGAGAAACAAATTATGAAACTATACAGGTCTAGCACTGGCGTAGACAGGGGGCACAAAGGGGTCATGCCCCCCCCCCCTTCAGCCCCTATAAAAGAAGCGAGGCGAAAAAGCAGGGGAAGTGAGAGAAAAAGAATAGCCTAAAAAGGCATTACGAGCCGTTCTCTTTCTTTCAGAATTTGCTAAAACGTCAAAGTTTTCGCGGGAAGGGGGAAATAACTTCCCCCTTCCTGCGTCCACCTGTTACATACAGTGCAATATTGCGTCCAAATAATTGAAAAGCAGGCAAGGCGACGAACTATAACTTTCCGCCTAAAAAAATGTTTGCTACGAGCACGGATATCTTTCTCTCAAATTTGTTAAACGTAAAAGCTTTCGCGCTTCGCGAGGGAAATGGGGGAAACTCCCCTCACTGCACTCGCCACTGTTACATACAGTGCGGTATTGCGTCCAAATAATTAAAAAGCAGTCCAGTCGTCGAACTAACTTTCACCCTAAAAGAAGGTGCTACCCCGGGGAGAACGCTATATAACTTGTACATATTGTTATAATTTCATTGTAAATGTGGAATCTGAATAAAATCAAATCAAGATCTAGGAGCTGTGATGTGTGCATGTGGTTCATCCATAGAGATACATACTATAATATAGTATGTATCTCTATGGGTTCATCTCAAAGTTGTTTACGTTATTTGTTATAAGCAATGGCAGCGACTACAACTCTGTGCAATCTTGATCGCTC
This sequence comes from Heliocidaris erythrogramma, assembly GCA_025617745.1. Classification (NCBI taxonomy): domain Eukaryota; kingdom Metazoa; phylum Echinodermata; class Echinoidea; order Camarodonta; family Echinometridae; genus Heliocidaris; species Heliocidaris erythrogramma. Next base: position 52,547,135 of record CM046863.1, on the reverse strand, counting down.
TAAAGAAGAGAATACCGATTTTTTCTTCAAGAATCATCAAAACCTTTATGTAAGTAGGCCTAGCCTATATTATATTGTGAAATTATAAATCGGCCCATCCCATAGGCGAATTTTCTCAATACTATACAGCTTGTAAATGATCAGTTTGGTTAGAAAGTGTTTATAGTATAAATCCCATCGACATCGTATGATACTGTGGCTGTACATGAACAACGCGTACATTTTGTCACTAGGCCTACTAGTAGTAGTACGGTACTAGACTAGACCGATATTATATCTGTCTCTTCTCGTTGGGCTTCTCATCTAACGTCACGTTCTTGTAACATGGTCAGGCTATAGTATTGAGAAAATTCGCCTATGAGATGGGCCGATTTATAATTTCACAATATAATGTCCGTATAATGTAGCCTACTTACATAAAGGTTTTGAACTTTTGATGATTTTTGAAGAAGAAATCGGTATTCTCTTCTTTTATGTCTTTGGAGCGATAAAGATTGCACAGAGTTGTACATAGTCGCCGCCATTGCTCATAACATAACGTAAACAACTTTAAACTACACACATCACTAGGGCCTATGCTCGCTCGATGGAGCTCCGTACAAGCGTAATACATGAACTAGGCCTTTGTAGCTCAGCTCATGAATATTCATGATGTGTATACCTTTGAACCAATCAGGAGGCAGGATTTTACTGTAATAGGTAAACCTGTTTGGGGAGGAAAAATTCGCACCACGGGGAGAACGCTTTGCGTGCTCATCATCAATTTCTGCCCCCCCCCAAAAAAAATAATAATTCACGTCCGCCCCCCCCCCTATTGAAAAATTCTGGCTCCGCCACTGAGGTCTAGGCACCCAAGTGCAATTCCAACATTTGGATAAAAGACGGTTTATATGCAATGCAAATTCTTGCTAAAAATGTGCTTACTATATGAACCATCACGCGCAATCCCAACTGTGTATTCTGACACAGCATAAAATGAATTTACGACGGAAATTCAACTGAACTGATTATTAATATGCACTCAAATAAAACATATTTACTTTAAATGCTCAGATTCATGCATATGTATACAACACCAATAGTACTATTTTGATAATGAATACATGCATATGAAAACATACAGTTGGAATGCATTAATATATCTTGCAGACTTATGAACTTAAATGCAATTCTCACCGGGCAAATAATTCGGAACAAATTATATTTACATTGAAGTTTGGGCTTAAGTATGTGTAGACCAATGCACTCTAAAAAGTAATATTGATTATATTTTTTATTGTCACAGGCCCCTGTTGAAATTGCATTTGAGTGCATAAGTCTGCACAATTTTAGTTTGAATTTTTATCGTAAATTTGAATTTTGCTACACTATTTTTTTTAGAGTGCAAAACCATGGCAAACCATGTACTGAAGAGCCCCGTTCCCACTTGGACGAATTTGGTTACGAATCCGGCCGAATTTACGTCGTAAGTTATTCGTGTCGATTCGTAAAGGCATTCGTATCAATTCGTAAAAATTCGTATTTGTATTCGTACGTTCGGGTGACCTTTAGGAAATTTTTGAAATGCATGAAAAATTCGTAATTTCGTAAGTATTCGTAAATGTTCGTATTTTATTCGCAAGTATTCCTAAATTGTTCTTAATGTTCGTAAAAAAATCGTATCCAATTACGATTACATTAGTCTTACGAATGAAGGTCTGAATTCACGAAGAATTTACGACAACAAACGAATGGACGACGTATATAGTTACGAACTACTTAAGAAGTGGATACGAATAGTTTACAACAAATTTCCGAACATCTTGCGAATAATAATGTCATTCTTGAAATGGTATATTTGATTCGTAACAATTCGTATATGTTTTATACGAAAGCATACAAATGTACACGAATATGGTTACGAATCGTTACGAACTACACGAATACTTTACGAAATATTTAGGAATATTTTACGAATAATTTACGACATATCGCGACCTACTCCCGACCACGTGACCGTCGGGTGTATATATATATATATAGCCCCGGTTCCAGGGCTTTTCTCATGAAAGTATCATCTTTCTGTAGATAGGGGGAAAGGCGAGTAACCATTTCATGGAACAGGTCAGGTGTGACACGTAGAAAGTTTTTGTACCCCTTCCGGTCTTCTCTATGCAATTCGGCCAATAACTTCTCATATTGTCCATATTCAGGCCTGCTCAATAGCCAGGATTTCACCCATACAGACCTTTTTGTTGGTTTTTTAGCGTTTTCTTTATGTCTATCCTTCTGTGTAGGAGTTGTGCTGCTCCCAGAAGATAACATTCTTCCTCAAGGAGTAGAGCAGCTTGTGTGTCAGCATCAATATCCATTGTAGTGCAATGAGTGGATAACACACCCCTGACCTCTTATATATATATAGGGCCAGGCAAAGCTTGACCATTTGACCCATGTGACCATCTCTGACCAAAAACGGGTGTCGAATGTCGCCAAAGAATCGCAAAGCTTTCTTAAATCTTTCGCAAGTGTCGTAAATAATTCGTAACAGTGTCGTAAACAATCGTATAACATCCTAAACTATTCGTGTATGTTCGTTCAAGTTCGTAAATTTTTCTTAAAGGTTCGTATATATTCGTAACATTTGTTTACGAATCTTCGTAATCACGACGTAACTTTGTCTTGTTTGTCGGAAATTTGTCGTAAATTTGTCTTTTATGTCGTAAACTATTCGTAACTTAGACAACGATTAATCGTCGAATCGTGACGTTCGTATTCAGATTCGTGTGAATTCGGCCAAATGGGAACTAGGCTTTACAATTGATCATTTATTCAAATAGGTAATATACGAACACAACAAGCACTATGAACATGACGAACAAAGAAGCGGACAATTTATGCTGCTCCTCATTGTACCCTTCACAATTGCACTGGTTAACAAAAAAACATCCATTCATTGCTATCCTGTAAAAATATATAGAACAGGTGTCACATAATAGCAGTGAAGGGATGTCCTTTTGTTTACTAGAGCTATTGTGGAGGGTACAATGAGGAGCTGCATAAATTGTCCGCTCTTTTTGTCACCGTGTTCATAGTGAAGGCATAGTCTCTGCGTCCCCATTCATGGCATGTTCGAACGATTATTAGCTTAGCTCCTACGACATGATACTATTTACGATATAGACTATAGATATATCTTACACCTATTTCAACACAGGGAAACTTTCAAAAGTGTAAAATATTTAGCCTCCACATAATAGTTATTACATTATTTTACAAGTTGATAACAGATTCATACAAAAGAATAATGCCCTTTGGCAAGACACAAATTTGCAGAAGTAGCATCACGTATGAAAAGCAAGGAGAGCCATATATATATTTACCCCGTATTATGATACTGCGTATCATTTTTTTTCATGCACAAAATAGACATTTATCTTCAGGAAACAACACGCTATGTCAATATCCATATATACACGATATTATTTAAATGATATTCGATATTATGTACATATAAACAAAATGAAATAATATTTCAATGATAAATACTTTTCAATAAGCTGACATTCTAATAGTTTTTACACAACCACAAGCAACCATTGAAAGTGCTATATTTTACGGATAGGTTCATACATTATGTCCACAATAATTTTGGTATAAATCAATACATGCAGTATTAAATGGCTGGAACATTAGTTGATTACAGTATAAAAATATATATTTGGTCAACAGTTCTGAGTAATGAATTAGGATTAGTAATAAATGTACAATTTCACGTTAATATACAGTTCATATTGTACATTTTTACATACGATGCTATTTACACACTATCTGCACGTGTGCGTTATGATATTTGTATATTATAACATAATTATGACCAACAGAATATCAACAAAATATATAGCCCTCTGGAAAATGTAAGAACATGCATACATTTTTTTTAAATTTATTTAATTTTTACATTACATTCACGAGTTTCATTGGACATCACTTGGAATGTAGCAACAACAAAAAAAAAAGAAAAAGGAAAGAAAAAAAACAAACTTGGAAAGAGGAAGAAGTAGATTTTCATAATGATGAAACTGGACTGAAAATGAAAATACATGAGAAAGAATATTGGCTTTTTATTGCAGAGGTAAATATTATTTGAAATAATATTTGTAATGCTTTATCACATATAACTTTCTCAAACGACCATGGATATTTAAATACCACGAAATAGGCGAATTGGCATACGTTGATGTTTAGTTGCACTGAGTAAAATTCATGCAGGCATGTTAAAAGAAATCACCCTAAATTGGTGAAGTATGATCTCGCTTTCTAAAAAAACAAAAAAAGATAATTGCAAAATGATCAAGCGTTTGCTACGTAATGATGATTAACTGATATGATTTATAGTCTAACAGTTATGTTTCTACTGGCATTTATCCGTATACAGGCATTATTTGGGGGCTTACGTTTTGTAGACGGATGAAAAACACCGCGACAGATTCATCGAGTAAAGGATTGGTGGGAGAGGGGGGGGGGGGGGGGGGGGTTCTTGACATCTTGTTTTCACTTTGTCTCCTCTCCGTTCCCTCTCTCTCTTTCTTTCTCTCTCTAGATATATCACCATCCCCCCCCCCCCCCCCCCCCCCCCCTCACCGGCCAAGCCACTGATTGTAACTACAGTCAACCTCGCCGACGTCGCATGTGTCGAATAGTAGCTTTTAAGTCGATGGAAATAAAAAGTCCTAATTTATCCTCATAGACTTACGTGTGTTAATTCTCTTTATATGTCGATATTTGTAAGTCGATTAATCGCTTAAGTCGATCAAATTCCCAGATCAGTTCCAAAGAAAAACATTAAAATTCACACCGCACAGGTCGAATGTGGAACCAATGACGTGCTATTCCGTTCTTATCAGTCTCTGCGCTCTCCCCCCCCCCCCCCTTTACCTTATATCCCCTCGTTGCTATTCTCCCTTTAACCTTTTCGATCGAAAGTGGCTTGATACAATAGATTTACCACTCTCTATCTCAAAATGAGACCTCATTTATACTCTGTAATGATGTACATTATAAAATTGCAGGTTGAAAATCCAGTCATTACAACACACCGGTGTGCTAGCCGGGTCAGATTACTGGCCGCAATGTACAGGCTGAATTGGGAAGGGTTTCAATCGCTGACACGAAGTTCGTTCGGCAAGTTATCTCATAAGCAAACTCATATAAGCAAACGTTCTTCGCTTGTGCGCGTGCCAAAAGGACACGCGTGGGTAAATCTCATAAATAAAAGTGCTGTGATTATTTTATTATCGGAAAGTTCTTTCGAGCTTAGCGCTGCAACTGAATGAGTAAACATATGACGCGAAAACTAGCGTATGTTCTGCGCTTGTGCAGGTAAATCGCAGTAAAAATACAGCGCTATGATTGGTCCAATATCGGCAAAGTTGGTTCAACTTTAGTCGCATAGGAACTGAATATCATTAAGTCACGTGCCGCGTAAATGGGTTAGATGGAGGCGATGCCTCATGTTCGTGATGTTATTGGCTGCTTAGTGTTACAAATTTAGGCCTGGAATAATAGGGGCAACATTGTTAGAATTGCTAGAATGACATAAATCGTGCGGCGGTAAAAAGGGAGGCCTCCCGTGGGAATGAAATATATCTTGGAATCGGGCCTACCTAATATCTAAAAATCAAATACATTTCGTACAATATTTGAAACGTTTAAAAGGTCATTTATCTATAAACATTTGTTTTATTTGCCTAAATTAAATTGTTTAAATGTCGACAGCGAACAAACATCATTCATTGCCATTACAAAATTGAGACATCGTCATTAATATGAGATTTTTTTTTAGTAAACTCATTGTGGAGCATCGTAGAATGGCTTCTTCTTCTCCTTGCCAAAAAATGTGAATCGGAATTTCAGGGAATAACTTTATTAAAGAACAAGATTAAAGAGCAGGGTTATCCAGTCGATTGTCATTTTCCGGATACCATCCTTATCAGCCCGTTAGAGAATGATAGAAAATGAATGGATCATCATATAATTGAAATAAAATGAATATTTCCCTGACATTAAGCCCCGTACGTTTCTATGCGTTTGTACTTCTCTTGTCCCCCCCCCCCCCCCCCGTCTTCTTTGTATTCTCTTTATTATCTTTTTTATCTCAATTATCATTTTTTCTTTTTCTTATTCCCATGATTGCATCTGTAATCGCTCTTTCATTTGCCTTTCGTACCTTTTTATGCTTGTGTTTTTATGTTATGTACTCTTATGTTTTCCCTATCTTCTTTGCATTTAAGTCTCATTTTTCTCTTTCTCACTCTTGTAATTGCTTCTGTGATCTCGCTTTCATTCCGCTCTTTGCATTCCATTTCTATACGTTCCTATCTTTCCTGACTTCTCTCAATCTCTTTCACTACCCATCATGCACTTAAAACCTATGGCCCGTATTCTCAAGCGGTCCAAGTTAAGCCTGGCTTATCTTAGGTCTCTGAATCATGGAAGGCCAAGTGTCGACTCTTAAGTTCCTTATAAATTATACATTTATCATGTTTAAAAAAATACATTTGAAAATTGTGTTGTTGTGTGAAATGATCATCTGAAATCAACTTCATGAAAACAAGAAATAGTATTTGTATTTAATTTCAGAACTAATGTGAATTGTATAGGATTAAGAGGTAGATATTATTTTGGCACTTCATAATTCAGTGGCCTAAATCTGCTAACTTGGCGGGGTTTAAGCCTGGCTTTCAGTTAGGCGGCTTCCGGGAATACCAGCCTAAAACCATGCTGATAAACAACATTTGATGAAAAAATGGGTGTATGATATATATCTGAATTTAATGTGAAAACGTTTTTAACATAGAATTGTAGACATTATTAAATTCAACATCTGTATTCAGCGTATAATTATAAAAAAGAAATGCAATTACGCATCCTGTATAACTGGGCGTTGTGGCGTGCGCCTGTAATCCAGCTACCAGTGGAAGTTATAAACTGATTCAGCGGACCCAGGTTCGAGACCGAGTCACGTCTTTCGGATGGTGACGTTAAAGGTCGGTCCCAGACGTAAATATCTGATTGATACACGTCTGTAAAAACCCAATTACACACACACACACACACACACATCCTTTATAGCAATACCTCTAACAAAACAAAGTAAAGTCTCTATTAGAAAATAGTTGAAACAAGACAGTGTAACCCCAACTTGCTGTTAACTCATAGGCCTATTGTGGATCATTTTATTATAGTAATAGCCTGAGAGATTTGACGGTGCACTATACAGTTAAGAGTCATACATGTATAGAGATTGTTTTCACTCGTTGGAGTATATTCACATAATGGAATATGGGAGGAACAGGAATCTTATGATTATAGTTACCCAAAATACTTCTTTCAAATAATAAATGAAAGTATCCCAATAATACATATAGACGATAGTGAAATATGTGCTTCAGGTACATTTTATATAGACCTGTAGTTGTAAGATGATTATATATTTTGAACAGGTATACATTATATCTTATTCTGCTTTTTAGATAATCTTGAAAATCTTGTTTGGAAACTAGATATAGGAACAAAACATAAAATGAAGAAATGCCTTTCAACATCAACCAAAAATGCAGTATTAAATAAAGTTTTACCTTTACAACAGAAAACAAAGTCATTATTTGACAGACTACGGAATGATATATTCAGTTTCCAATGTATACCTTTAACATGACAAAAAAATATAAACAACGTGACAGGTCATAAAAAAATGTTGGAAATATTCAAATAGAACATAATAAAGCCCTTATTTATACAGTGAAATAATGTCAATATGTAGGTAGCTGAATTGGTAAAAAAAAAAGTTGCCAATTTTAACATATATTATACAAATTTATAACGTATGCATAAAAACCAAATCCAAACAGGTGTAAATGATAACCGGAACATTAAATTTACAACAGAAGTTAATTTATGAAAGTCTGAACAGGAATGCAATTGTAAGAGAATATTTGGTATTGAATATAATCCATATTGTACAATCAAAATCCATAAAGGTATCTTGCATACCTGTAATGCAATGCAATTCCAAAAGTCGGGTAAAATATGGAGGAAGACATATCTGAAATATAAATTTCGCAGAAAACATTGTACACTTACTATTACGAAACTTCAAGCACTGTTTTCTGACCAAAAAACCTTTAAATTTACAAGGGAAATTGAAAATCTAATTGTACAAACGTATAGACCTTCATCCAGTTTTAATCTCAGCGGCGAGACATGATATCAAAGAAACACATTTCCATTATATGTTCGAAATGTGCAGATTATGCACACAATACGACATATACGATCAAACGCAGTTTAAACAATTGGAAAGGAAATAAATACACGCCATGCAAAGCAAGTTCACAGTGTGAAGTATGTTATTTCCTTACAATTATATATATAATTGTATATATATATACATGAGCCATAGGTATGAGCAAATAGACCAATGACACTGTACAGATCGATGCACTCAAGTACAATTCCAAAATCTGAATATCATATGTATATATTATAAACAATGAACATTTATGCTACAATATGTGGACTTGTGCACTCTCGCGTAATTCCAACTGTTTCATTAAGACGTGACATAAACATATTTGTTGTGGGGGTTTATAATTCTGCAGACTTATGTACACAAATCTAATCTGGAGAGCTAGCAATTGTCATCCTTACAGTATCGTTACAATATTCACCAACGTAATGTTCAGAACTATGTACATAAATACAATCCTAAGAATAATGTTATCATATAGAATACATGTAGTTGTGTAATTCATGTATATGCATCAGGGCATCGTGGACACTTATAAGCCGCATTGGAATTAAAAAAACCCACAAGAATTAATATTTTGATATAGAATACATATAGCCTATATGAAAACATCCATGTATATACAACGGAAATACAACATGATCCCGTGGAACACTATAATCCGAAATGCAATTCCAACAGTAAATATGACATTAAACAAGTATTATTGGTTATGAACATCCGGTAAAGAAAATGTGCAGATTTAATAAGCACTCTCACAAAGTTGTATTCTGACATTGGCAACATTTTTAATTTACGATGAAAAATTCAAAATCAAGCTATGCCGATTTACGCATTCTAATGCGATTTCAACAGATGGTATGAGATTACAAGCACAATATGAATTCATGTGCCGAATCTTATCATCTGTCATACAATGATTTTAAAGTTATGATATAAATAAATGAATAAACTGTACCAAGCTATGCACGGATTTATTAAATTGCAGTAAAAAGGAATATAAAGGAAAATATATCTACAATGCAAATTCATTATTTAATTGTTCCCACATCATTCAGATTTAATGTGGTATGGAAAAGTGAAAGATAAAGTTAATTATGAATAAATGATGAAATTGTGCAGAGCAATGGATGCTATTCCAACAGCGGTATTATGATATAAGGGAAAACACATGAATGTATACAAAACAAATGTCAACAGAAAAGCTATGATATCAAATGAAAACATCTCATTAGACATACACTATCAAACGTAAAGACTTATGTACACAAATATAATCTCAATAGAATGATATCAAACAAAATAAAGTTACATTACTTCGGACATTGAACATTAGAATATGAAGACTTATGCACTCAAATTTAATCTCAGCAGCCAGATACCACATCAAGTAAAGATATTTACACTTGACAATTACCATTCAAAAGTTATGCAGACTCAAGCAGACTTATTATGCACCCTCATCAAGTTAATGCAATTCTATTCTGATCTAAACTCAGTCAAATATAAGGTATAATATAAACACAGAACTAATAATGAAACTGTACAGAGCTTCTAGTTCAAACAATTGGAGAAATTGCAGCAATCATGCGAAAAATGTGCAGACTTTTGCACTCTCAAGCCAATTTTGACTATAAGATGGAAATTCAAAGTAAAATTATGCAGACTTAAAAATATCCCCCCAATAAAATTTACATTGTATATTATATTCACCATTAAAATGTACAGACTCATACACATGAATACTATGCCAAAAGTAGTATTTGTATAGAATACGTGTACTTGAAAACATACGTATCTGGAATATGTTAACATATCTTGCAGATCGACATACAAACTTAAATGTAATTCCATCAGGTTTATAATAATAAGTACCAAAACAAGTCATATTTACAACCAAGATATGGCATAAACATGTCTTACACAGATGCACTTTAATAAAATTCCAAATGTTATATGCCCACATAGCGAAATTCCAATCCATCATAAACCTGTGTAGAATCAGCACTCTAAAGTTATTTTATAATGTAGAATCAATGAAATGTAAGTTGCAATAAAAACAAATGATAAAATTGTGCACACATGTATACGATCAAATGCAGTTTAAACAATTGGAAAGGAAATAAATACACGCTATACAAAGCAAGTCCACAATGAAATTGTACAGACTCGCATGCATTCCTATATATACATGAGGCATAATATGAGCAAATAGGCCAATGACACTGTACAGATCGATGCACCCAAGTGCAATTCCAAAATCTGGATATCATATGTATATATTATAAACAATGAACATTTATGCTACAATATGTGGACTTGTGCACTCTCGCGTAATTCCAACTGTTTCATTAAGACGTTACATATACATATTTGTTGTGGGGGTTTTATAATTCCGCAGACTTATGTACACAAATCTAGTCTGGAGAGCTAGCAATTGTCATCCTTACAGCATTGTTACAATATTCACCAACGTAATGTTCAGAACTATGTACATAAATACAATCCTAAGAGTAATGTTATATAGAATACATGAAGTTGTGTAGTTCATGTATAAATATGCATCAGGGCATCATGGACACTTATAAACCGCATTGGAATAAAAAAAAAAGAAAAGAATGTGATATTTAAAAATCATTTGCAGTGAAGATTTGGCACAATTATGATGCAGACTTATCTGGAATTATATAGAAACCTGTGTTCTCGCATGCATTCCTTTTCTGATATACAATTAATTAAATAAAATCTACAGTCGAAACAAATTATTAAATCGTACAGATCTATGTACTCAAATGCAATTCCAACAGTTGATAAATCAAAATATATACAAAAGGTAAATTCATTCTAAATATATGCAGTTTTATGCACTCTCATGCAATAGTACGTGTTGTGTTGTGATACAACATGACACAATATATCGTGTATATTCAAAATGAAATACGTATGAACAATTATATAATCTGAAAGTATAAATGATATGTACATTGTAAATTCACCTTTACAGCCCGCAGACTTATGCGCAATTAGTCAATTCCATCATTAATATTCCGATATAGGATATATATATATATATGAAAACATCCATGTATATACAACGGAAATACAACAGGATTCCGCGGAACACTATAATGCAATTCCAACAGTAAATATGACATGAAACAAGTATTATTGGCTATGAAGATCCGGTAAAGAAAATGTGCAGATTTAATAAGCACTCTTACAAAGTTCTATTCTGACACTGGCAACATTTTTAATTTACGATGAAAAATTCAAAATCAAGCTATGCCGATTTACGCATTCTAAAGCAATTTCAAAAGATGGTATGAGATTACAAGCACAATATGAATTCATGTGCCGAATCTTATCATCTGTCATACAAAGATTTTAAAGTTATGACGTAAATAAATAATAAATAAATGAATCAACTGTACCAAGCTTTGCACTGATTTATTAAATTCCCAAAAAAAGATATATAAAGGAAAATATATCTACAATACAAATCCATTATCTAATTGTTCCCACATTGGCTCTCTCATTCAGATTCAATGTGATATGGAACAATGAAAGATAAAGTAAATTATGAATAAATGATGAAATTGTGCAGAGCAATGCACTCAAATGCCATTCCAACAGCGGTATATGATATAAGGGAAAACAAGGGAAAACACATGAATGTATACAAAACAAATTCATACGGAAATTGTGCAGACTTATGCACACAAATCAAATTTCCACAAAAAGCTATGATATGAAATGAAAACATCTCATTAGACATACACTATCAAAACGTAAAGATTTATGTACACAAATCTAATATCAATATCATATGATATCAAATAAAATAAATTTACATTACTTTGGACATTGAACATTAGAATATAAAGACTTATGCACTCAAATTTAATCTCAACATCCAGATACCATATCAAATAAAGATATTTAAACTTGACAATGACCATTAAAAAGACATGCAGACTCAAGCAGACTCAAGCAGACTTCATGCTATTACAATTCTATTGTGATCTAAACTCAGTCAAATATAACGTAATAATGATAATAATAATATAGAGTATTTGTAATGCGCCAACTGCACATGACTAATGTGCTCAAGGCGCAATGGAGAGGAAAAACTTGCAAGTACACAAAAATACACGAAAATGGAACAACAACAGTGTGAAAGTATATCTACCGGTACTGGAAAGCCTTTTTGAACAAATGAGTTTTGAGGGCATTTTTAAAACAATCTACACCTGACATATAACGGATATCCTGTGCCAATTGATTCCACAGGTAAGTACAATACAAACAAATAATAATGAAACTGTACAGAGTTCCTAATTCCAACAGTTGGAGAAAGTTAAAAATATATTATATACAATGCAAAATCCTACGAAAATGTGCAGACTTTTGCTCTATCAAAATCAAATTGTGCAGACTTATGCACTCTAATATGACTTCAAGAATTGATATGATATCCGGAAAATTAAAAGCCGAATATTCTTTATGAAATTATGCCGACCTACACGTAGGCTGTCTCACAAAGTGTTTTTGATACATAATTGGTTAAAATTAATAACATACATGATGAAGCTGTACAAAGCTGTGCATAAAAATGCATAAGATCTAACGTGAAATACATTTACAATGCAAATTTATCATTGAATTGTCATTGAAAAGGCTTTATTCTACAATGCTACTGTGATATGGAATTACTCAATAGCAATGAATTACGAAACTGTGCAGAGCTATGCACTCGCATGCAATTCCAGCATTTGAATATGGTAGAAGGGAAATATATATAAACAATATATAAAGCAAATTCATCAATAAAAGTGTGCAGACCTATCTGCGACGGGAATCCAAAATTGAATTATACAGATTTATGCACAGAAATCTCGTCTCAAAAGCTAGATATTATATAAAAGGAAACATATTTTACATCAGAACTACACCATAATGATATGGAAAGTTTCACCCTCATGAAATTCTAACATCGGCATGAGCATGTTTAATCCAGAACATAGGTATCCATCTTCAGAAACAACGCGCGCGCTATTTACATACACGATATCATTTAGGAAAAATACCGCGGCCTTATGTACATATTACATAAAGAAAATGATATCTAAATAATAAATACCATTGTAGACTTAAATTGAAAAGTTGGAAAACTGTCTTAAATTAAAATGACATTATGATTATAGTTACCCAAAATATTTCTTGCAAAATATAAATCAAAGTATCCCTATAACACATACAGACGATAGTGAAATATGCGCTTCAGATACATTTTACATAGACCTGTCGTTGTAAAATGATTACATATTTTGAACAGGTAAACATGATATCTTATTCTGCTTTTCTGATAATCTTGAAAATCTTGTTTGGAAACTAGATATAGGCTTTCAACATCAACTAAAAATACAGTATTAAACAAAGTTTTACCTTTACAACAGAAAACAAAGTCATTATTTCACAGACTACGGAATGATATATTCAGTTTCCAATGTACACCCTTAACGTGACAAAAAAATGCATTCCTTTTCTGATATACAATTAGTCAAATAAAATCTACGGTCGAAACAATTAGTCAATTCCATCATTAATATTTTGATATAGATTACATAATTTACATAAGAAAACATTCATGTATATACAACGGAAATACAACGTGATTCCGTGGAACATTATAATCCGAAATGCAATTCCAAAAGTAAGTATGACAAGTATTATTGGCTATGAAGATCCGGTAAAGAAAATGTGCAGATTGAATAAGCACTCTCACAAAGTTGTATTCTGACATAGGCAACATTCTAATATATACAAACTTATATGGAATTCCATTAGGTTTATATAATATGTACCAAAGCAAGCCATATTTACAACCATAAACATGGCATAAACATGTGTTATACAAAATAATGCACTTTAATAAAATTCCACATGCTATATTCCCACATAGCGAAATTCAAGTGTACGGTTGCAATTAAAATTCAAATTGTACAAATATATGGACTCTTAAACAGTTTCAACTAATGATAGAAGTATATCGGTTATTAAAAAGAAGTATATCGGTTATTTTCGGTTATTAAAAATTTGGAGTGGACTATACTTGTATTATTATTTTTATTATTATCATATGATGAAACTATGAAGAGCTATGAATTCAAATTATATTCCAATGGAGGGATATAAAGGTACATTTATTAAAATGGGGATTCAACATCAAATTTCTACATATTTTTGGGGTAGTTTGTGCACTTTCACCCAACCGACGCCTTTGTATTCTGTTATAACACAACACAAAGCTACGGTGGAGAATGAAATTAAACTGTGCAGACTTATGCGCTGAAATACATTCGAAACAACAAAGCAGGTGGGTTTATTTCTGAAAGGAAAAAATTATATATCATGCCATCATGACGTATAAACTGAAATACAATTCAAATAAGAGTATATAATTTGGAACAAGTAATGTTGATAGTGAATTTTGTATGGGCGTGTGTAAACCTATTAACTCTTACATTAAACCATAAGTTATTGTTTATCGTAAAAAAAATTCAAATTCAAACAAAATTGTGCAGACTTATGCACTCTAATATGACTTAAAGAATTGATATAACATGCGGAAAATTAAAAGCAGGATATTTTATATGAAATTATGCAGACCTACACTTAGGCTGTCTCACACAGTGTAAGGTATAATGAACATACATGATGAAACTGTACAAAGCAATGCAAATGTATCAGTGATTATTTCAGAACATAATAATTGCAACTGTATACAGCAGCTAAAATTCCAGAACACATTTTTTGAACCCAGAGTCGTGAATCATTCATGACAAGGAATAGCAAAAGGCTGGTGGAAATGACATGTACAACAATTGTTGTCTTCTGAATTAATTCCTGATACACACAGATTTTGTGGACTTGGTTTAAGTATATTTTTTTTTCTTTTAGAAAAAGGGAAATTCCTAAATAATCATTGGAAATGATTATTTAGAGAATCATCTTAAGAATAATATTCAGAGCAATGTCATGAAACATTTTCCAAATCAATTTGACGAATTTACAATGTGAAAACCTTCGTTTGATACTTGCTATAACACTTGGAAGTGTGAAATACTTTATTTAACACCTAGTGGTTTATATGTATGTTAATTGAGTCAGGAAAGGTTAAAGAAATAACGCCAGATACAATACTATTGATACTACTTTGAAACTGTATGTTTAATACTTGATGAAATCCTTAATTCTTACTTGTGTGTTATGAGGTGGCCCTCCGCTTCATCTGCAATAAACATTAATTTATACAAAATGTTTACTTAAAGAAGTATTTTTGACATTTAAATGAAAAGATGCATGCTCACACAAAGAAATGGATTTGTTATACACAGGAATATTCTACACTCGTTAGTTATTATCTTTGATTTTTTGTTTCTCTACAATAATACTCTTTGATGATGCTCTGAGGCAGTTTTTGCATCTTTGACTTCCCTTCTTTGTATTTAGTCTGGCAATCACCACACAACGTGACTGTGAAATATTTACGTTCCTCAAATGTGCATTTGCGTACGGGCACAATTTAAAGGGGGAGGGGGGGGGGGGGGGGGGGGAGAGAGGGCTGACGTCGTTTAACCATATATTCCTTTTTTTACATAATCGTATTCATCAAGTAATATGTCATTATTAACATATTACTTATATATAATTACTATGTTACCATCTCACTGAGGCGGCGGGTTCCCTAATATTTACATGTATATACAGTTATACGTAATAAGGGGTAATCAAACTGTTATCAGAGAGGGCCGTGTTAAGAAATAAGAGATGGCAATTGCCCAAATCCTAGTATTAACAACAACAAAAAAATGGAGGGGTGCAGTCCCTAGCTCCTCCGCCTTGTACGGTTATAAGTGTATGTTATCATTCGTAAAGTAATTATTGTTTTGTGCTATATATCAGGTAGCGAAGAAGCAGTGGCTGTCAAGAATATAGAGGGCACAGTTAAACCAAGCGCTTCACGTGAAAAAGGACAACAGTAAGTTCGCTTCGGAAAACTTGTCCTAAATTTACAGTTTCAGATTCAGTTCATACTGCGCTGTTTATCTTATAACTACATTTATCAGTTCCTGATGTTTATATGATTTGCCCTCGAGACTGAGTGTAAGATATATGATTTAAGTAGGAAAATATTCTTTTTATTGACATGTAGGAAGATACATGCCTTTCGCATCCCATTTTTGGAAAGGTTTCCCTGGCCACTTTTGCAACTCTGTCAGTCTAATTCATTTTAGGAGCATTAAATTTTACGATTTTCTCCATGCCGTGCTATTCGGCATTTCAAATTCATGATAATTATGTGTATCTAAATTCATTTCGTAAGCTTTCAAATTCGTATTTCAGGCAGTCAAATCAATATTCTTTTCATTCAAATTCATAGGTCACTCACGTAATTTATAAAGCCTTCATTCAATTTAGCATCGCATGGTCATGTGATCACGCAACAAATTAGTTCCGGCATTCGAATCCATTTTTGAGCATTTAGCGTGTTGTGCATTCAATTTAACAATTTTCCCCAACATGATTTTGTGATATCTTTCTACATGTTTTGTATAGTATCTCATCGTTTGAGCGAATAAAAATAATTTTTGTCGCGTAGATGTTTATTTTATAATAATAATAATAATAAATAATAATAATAATAATAATAATAATAATAATAATAATAATAATAATAATAATAATAATATACATTTATAACGCGCCCAGTTGGCTCCAACCACCACTAACTCTACGGCAAACGGGCAGATTCCGATTGCTGAGGGTCCTAGCTACCAGGAAAACATCACTAAACATGGAGCCAAAGGGGTGGGGGGGGGGGGGATCAGTGGTGGCCAACAAAGACTCTTGTTATCACATTCAATATAACAGTTTGTCCAAACATATTTGTTTGGAGGTTAAAAAAAGAAGGAAAACGGAAGGAAAGTGTGGCATATAACAATAATAGATTAGCAATTTGATTTCGTATACATTTACAAACAATTATCCTGGAGAAGACCTGCCGCCACGAAACATCGTCCCAAGGCAGGTATGGTAACTGTATCGCAGACCATGGTGAGCCAAGTTCACTCGATTACTGCGATTACAATTAAGGTTCACATACATTGACATTGATATATTGGCATTTAATATGCATTACTATTTAATTCCTGAAATATGAATCAGCTGCCTACCTTCATAGTCGGGGAGCTCAGTTATCCTCTGTCGTCTGAAATGAAAATCATTTTTACATTATTTCTCTCAATAGGAAAATATTTCCTAATATAATATGTTTGATTGTTTGTCATCAAATAATCATGACCACAGAATATATTCGTATAGATTTGCGGTACACCAACAATCATACTAAAAACAATATTGTAATCAATCCAACAAAAATTATCATTATTCCAATAAAGAAAAGGGTGTTATCGATTTTTATTAAAATTTACGAAGTTCTTTCCGTCTGCATTTCATATCAATCAGGATTTTACTGTTAGATTCGCAAGAGACTTTTCAAATTATCATTCCTTTTCCGGAAAAAGGATAACACTGAAAATTTATGATTGGTATTAACATTGAAAATGACTAATATCCAAAACAGGACTGAACATGAAGTAAAAGTTTCTTCAACGATCTATCTGTGAATTAAATTCAACACTGTCTGTAAGACTATTACCATTACAGCTACAAGGTGTTAGAAAATACATTTCGTTCTTTTGATCGTTAATAATTCAAAAGTTGTAATTCATATGAGACCGAGGCTTTCACATTTTAAAGTTGAAGAATGTCAAATTTATTGGAGGTGACATTCTTTGAATACTTTACTTGAAATAATGCCTTCAATGTTTTTCTAGATTGTCCCTTTTGAAAAATAAAGGGTACAACATATATGTGTATCAGTGATTATTTCAGAACATAATAATTGCAACTGTATACAGCAGCTAAAATTCCAGAACACATTTTTTGAACCCAGAGTCGTGAATCATTCATGACAAGGAATAGCAAAAGGCTGGTGGAAATGACATGTACAACAATTGTTGTCTTCTGAATTAATTCCTGATACACACAGATTTTGTGGACTTGGTTTAAGTATTTTTTTTTCTTTTAGAAAGAGTGAAATTCCAATGATTATTTAGAGAATCATCTTAAGAATAATATTCAGAGCAATGTCATGAAACATTTTCCAAATCAATTTGACGAATTTACAATGTGAAAACCTTCGTTTGATACTTGCTATAACACTTGGAAGTGTGAAATACTTTATTTAACACCTAGTGGTTTATATGTATGTTAATTGAGTCAGGAAAGGTTAAAGAAATAACGCCAGATACAATACTATTGATACTACTTTGAAACTGTATGTTTAATACTTGATGAAATCCTTAATTCTTACTTGTGTGTTATGAGGTGGCCCTCCGCTTCATCTGCAATAAACATTAATTTATACAAAATGTTTACTTAAAGAAGTATTTTTGACATTTAAATGAAAAGATGCATGCTCACACAAAGAAATGGATTTGTTATACACAGGAATATTCTACACTCGTTAGTTATTATCTTTGATTTTTTGTTTCTCTACAATAATACTCTTTGATGATGCTCTGAGGCAGTTTTTGCATCTTTGACTTCCCTTCTTTGTATTTAGTCTGGCAATCACCACACAACGTGACTGTGAAATATTTACGTTCCTCAAATGTGCATTTGCGTACGGGCACAATTTAAAGGGGGAGGGGGGGGGGGGAGGGCTGACGTCGTTTAACCATATATTCCTTTTTTTCACATTATCGTATTCATCAAGTAATATGTCATTATTAACCTATTACTTATATATAATTACTATGTTACCATCTCACTGAGGCGGCGGGTTCCCTAATATTTACATGTATATACAGTTATACGTAATAAGGGGTAATCAAACTGTTATCAGAGAGGGCCGTGTTAAGAAATAAGAGATGGCAATTGCCCAAATCCTAGAATTAACAACAACAAAAAAATGGAGGGGTGCAGTCCCTAGCTCCTCCGCCTTGTACGGTTATAAGTGTATGTTATCATTCGTAAAGTAATTATTGTTTTGTATATATATCAGTGCAGCTTACTGTGTACCGGAGAGCGATCTTTGTCCTCTAGCGCCGCTCTGAAACTGGAAAAAAATATAATACGCATAATTTATGTGAAAATTTAATCTAATTCTCAATCTCCCCTGCATATCAACTGTTATAATAATGCCTAAAAATCGTGTGCTCTCAACGCATAGTGGTCTACGGTTTAGTTTTTGAAATTGCAACATCCACAGATTTTATTAACTATTTGATTAATCAACAGAGTCACTTGGACTTTTTCTAAGAGTGCTTTTCTTATCATGCTGGAATGTAATACAAAACGACTAAATTTAACTGCAAATGGTTCAATTCACATAATTTCAGCATGGGAGAATCCTTTAAAGATTTCAGTAATGATCTTTGTCTTTTCAATACCAATAAATCGGCATTGCACGGGAAGGAAATACATGTGTCATGCAGGTGATAATCATTTTAGTTTGTCAAAGATGGATGTTGATGTATTTTGTTATGCCTTTCTAGGTCCTCTTGTCAAACACGTTTAGAATACAAATTGTAAATTGAAAAATAGGACTGCTATGGCATCAACATTATCTAATAGTATTTTCAAAACATTTAAACATAATTGTGACCATTATAGAATTTCGTCGGGTTTTCATTAGGACCAGATTTAGACAAGTCTCCTATACCTGCCTGACGCGTCACTTCCGAAGCTGGGTGTCGTGGTTCCCCTCCGTAGAACTTTGTTTTCCAATTGCTCTCTGCCTCTTGGGACCTTAAGAGATAAAAAGAATAATTTAAAATGGACACCCAACAGCCAGGTAGTCACATTTATTATGAATGTAGCAAGCACTGACGTACTGGTGGGTAGCCCAAGGAAAGGAAGAAGTACATGTATATTAATATTACATATGATTTATAATGCGCCAAATCCACTCTGTAAAGTACTCTAGGCGCAGTGTTGAATAAAGAAGGGCATTAAAGAATAGAAAGACAAGAGAAGAATGTAATAATCAATGGGAAGCATTGAACAAGTAAGTTTTTAATGAATCTGGTGAATTGCAACTTCTAATAACTGTAGGTAGATTATTCCATAGCGCAGGACCAGCGTAGGCAAAAGCTCGTTCCCCCCATGTTTTGGCAGATTTTTGAACAACGAGAGAGTTGGATGAACGTAATGATCTAACATGAGTGTATTTACGAACTAGACTTACATTATAATGAGGAGCAGAGCCCTTGGCACAGTGGAAAACAAGAAGTAAAATGTTGAAAATGATGCGATCTCTGACTTGCAACCAGTGCAGTTATTTTCAGAGTGGGGGGTGATATGAGTGTGTTTCTTAGACATGGTAACAATGCGTGCAGTAGCATTTTGGAGCTTTTGAAGTTTTGACAACTGATGTTTTGAAATTAAGTATTTTGTTAAAAGGAAAACCCGAAAGGGATCCATATACCAGATATCAGTTAACAATAGGCTTCATGAGGATATCCCTTTCCAGAATCTGTGTTTGTATTATTTTGATTATTTTTTTAAATGTAATATATTACGTACACAACAACAAAAAACATTTAAGTATGGATACGTTTCCGCAATGGAGTTAATGTCTCTTGCCTGATATCAGCTTTAAAATTTCTAAATTCTGCAGGGGTGAAAGAGAAAATGATGGTATATTGGCACCGGTGGAGAAGAGAGGAATACAGAACAGTCATGCGCGTACAAAAAACACCTTTTTGTTTATCATAATTTTCCCTTATTAGGTAGGGGTATGGCCATCCCATCATTTGAAGTTTTTACAAAACTGAGTTCGATGCGCATAACCGCAAAAGTCATGTACATGTAGTGTTAAACACAAAAGAAAGCAAAACCAATCATGCCTAATCTGATCCTGAAAGGTAGTCAGATCTCAACGTCGCGGTGCCTCAAATTATTCCCTTTCTCATTGAATCCCAATGTTATAATCACCCCAACCCACTCTCACACTTAAATAGACGAACAGAGTCATAGTACCATCACCGTTAACATGACACTCTTGGTCAATTTAAGGGACTGCTTCTGCTAGTATTGCTATAATCAGCAAAACGGGGAGGGCATTTCAATTGAGTTTTTTGTAACTTAAAAATGTTGTTTACAGTACCCTATCTTTGATGAAATAATTCATTGAGCGTCCCTTGGCTCAACTATGCACTCGACCTTTCCATCTTTAGTTGATAAATCCTTAATCTCTTTCTCTGTCTCTCTCTCTCTCTCTCTTACTCACTAATTTCTCCGTCTTATTTGACATTTTCCGTCTTATCCTTCTTCTTTTTCTCCACATTTCCTTCTTTGTTCTCCCCTCCTAATTGCTCTCATTTTCCGTTTCTCCCCCATTTTGTTCAGTGGGAGAGGGGGCGCACTTCTTCCGCCCCTGGACCCACCTTTATATTGTTTTGTGAAGATGCCCCTCTTTTCTTTATACGACATATCCTATTGTTACTCTACCACATTTACTCCTGCATATCAGGGACGGGGTCAACTAATCACACAATATATATCGTGCCGAATATATATCGTGCCGAATAACATGCTGTATAGACTAATATAAATGTGAATTTGTAGAGACAGATCGGCTCCACATTACACACATTAATAATCACATTTACCAACACACCCTTGCCATGACGGCGTGCAGATGAGCTCACCTTGCGCTTCAAACCTCGCACTGGCGGTGCGATCCTCGATTCTTCTTGAGGTAATTCTGGGTGTTCCTTCACATTCTTTGTAGGTTTAACGTCTTGAAAAAGATTGGGGGAAGAAAGAAGGTGTTATCATATTCGTTGAATCTAGTCGATGAATACAGCTCAGTAAATTAAACCTTTTCTTGATGGTCAGCTAACATCACACCCCCCCCCCCCCCCCCCCCCCCCCCACCCCCCCCCCCCCCAAAAAAAAACCCAAGACTGTTTTACAATGAGTGCAATTGTGTTTCCAGTTTCCCTTATCTGGAAATGTAAAAGAAGAAGAAGAAAAAGAAGAAGAAGAAAAAGAAGAAGAAGAAAAAGAAGAAGAAGAAAAAGAAGAAGAAGAACAAAAAAGGCTCTTTCTAATCGTATGGAGCTTTACCTTCTGTAGGTTCTTGTTCCAAAAGACGATCTGAGTTGTTGTTCACGGACTGCCATATATCACGCAGAAGATTGTTTGCTATGGACACGGAATGCTGCAAGCTGTTCCAGTGGCGGAGCATAACAAAAGCAGCCTTCTGGTTTGGAGTGATTGCACCTGCTTCTCCCAGTGAGCAAATCTCCGTCTGGTGCCTGAACTGGATGCTGTCTAGTGTATGGTATGATAAACCCATTGCTATACCAAGATGGTAGTATTGATCAGTAGTCATCTCTTTTGTGATGAATTCTTCACCTCGAATTTCTTCACTTTTGCTATATGGTAATTTAGGTAAAAAAAAAAGATTGTTCAATTATCTCAATATTTATATCATATTTTAAAGAAAACATGATCCAGACGTATAAACCAATCCATTTATGAAATTAATGATTTAATTATGTTAATACTTAAATGATCTTACAATAGATTAAAAATGTCAAAGGTAAAAAAAATCATCCCTATGAAGGGTTTGTGCGTGTGTGTGTGTGTGTGTGTGTGCCAACAAGTATACTTGTGTGACTAATTGGACAGTCAAACACAATAGATGCCTTTATTCCGTCAGGCTTGCGTGGCTTTTTTGCTGCTTGTGTGGCTATTTGTACAATAGAGAGAACAAAGGGAAAGACACACAAGTATACCTGCGTGAGTATTTGTGTGTGTGTGTTTATGTGGGGGGCAAATGTATGCTGTGAACCCCCAATAATCCATGCTGTACGGCTCATGAAGGTTATTAATGTGATAAAAGCAAATCTTGATAAGAAAAACTCCCACGGTGTACGCATATCCGTCGTAAGAGCAAAACATTAATGGGCGAATTACAGCATACGCTATTATTCTTATTTTGCCTTTATTCCATTTTTTTTTTAAACAAAAATTTTCAAAAACATTTTTTACCTGAGTTGACTATGTGATCCAAGCGTCACCTCACCTAGAGTTAAGCCGATGTCGGTAGAAATTTGTGTGAGGGAAATAATCAAAGTAATGAGTTAGTGAGTTAGCAACATGTTATAAGCCCGCACCATACGAAATTTCATGTAACAAATTTAGCTTCTTAATTCGTTGAGATGTATATCGGAAGGCTTGTATTTCAAATAAGAAAGAAACAGCAACAAAGAAGCAAATAAATAAAAATTCAGTTGTGGATCCTCTTAAAAAAAAAAACAATTTCGTTTTCTACAAATTGCATGATATGGAGAATGGGAATTTATTGCCCATTTATACGAGAAACTCATGAATGCTTCATTCATAGTTGTTTTATAATAGTGCCTTTGTATGGCCATATCCGTCATCCTTTGACGCTCTTGGCCTTTCGACAGGTTTAACCCAGTTTTATAATGTAAATATGGACTTTTACAATAAACCACTCGCAGACAACCATTTTCATGAAGTGACAAAGCTTGGAGTTATCTTGGAATAAGTATACACAAATAAACGGATACATGTATAATCGGCTAAAATCGACTCAGTCAATAATACTTTGTTATACGCGAAAGAGAAAGTAATGAAGAGTATGTTTTGAAAAAAAGAGAGAAACTGACCATTCCGTATGGACATGAAGGCCATGCTGGCTAGTGTCTGACCGTTATCCAACGATGAAATCGAGATTTTAAACATCTTCGTTCTGGCACTGGCTTCCGTACTGACCGGCAATGAAACAAGTGTCTTCTGCTGGTTGAATAACTCTCTCGCAGAAATGATCTAATAAAATGTGATATTTCAATATACAGTGCATGTTTAGTAATAATCACCAGCATTGAGGTCATGTTGGAAAAGACACAGTTCCGTTTAATGGGCTTTGGATCTAGGATGGATAGCCTACCCAAAGCATACGAATAAAAATGTACCAGAGAGTGTGCTGTTTGGTGAACTGCCCGCCAGCTTCCATGAAAGAGGAGCGCCATGCATGGGGGAGGCACCTACTCTAAAAAAAAACCCTCATCTCGCTACTAGACAGCCATTGACAGGAATGATTAGCGCTACTCCTACCAAGGAGTTACTAGGTAAGCCTAGTACCTCCTTGCTCCTACTTACCCAGCTCATTCATCGAGAAAAGTCAAAGATCAAGCAAGTGCCGACAAAAACAGACATCCCCGAAAATTTGCTGAACGCTAAAAGCAGCATTTTCTTAGATCTACCCCTGCATGGTGCACCTGCTCTCGATTGTCAAAGATATGTTCATCTCGCATAGGCATCGACAGTCACCAGCACGCCTACTCGAACCGAGGACACCTCTCCATTTTAGACAGGCTATATAGGCTATAGAATGCAGGCTTGAATTTTAAGAAAGAATTATGATTATATAACGAGTAAGAAATGATAGTTAATTATAATTATTTAGCCATTATATTTAGCCAAGCTTCCCATTTGATTTATGACTGCATCCATTCATTTCTATTAAAACCTTAACTGGGTGAAAAGAAATTCCCTGTGGAAATTTACATCGTCTAATAATATACCTCATATGGACATGAGTTTGAAACATGTGTATACAGAACATAGAGGCAAACCTATTCAAAAATTTACTGGCTTTAAACTCTGCAATAGCAGGCCATTATTCTGAATAATTTGACTAAGGAAATCGCTTCGTTTTCCACAATCTTAAATGTGCATAAAGCACGTTTCAAATCAAAATCAAAATTTAGAATGTACAGATAATCAAAGCCTAATAATATTCGCAGAATCATTTACCTTCTTTTCCCCATTGCACTCCAGTAAAACATGACTTGACTCAGCAGGTTCAAGAGCAAAACATCTGCTAGGATGTACCTGACGGTATAACACATTTTCCTCTTCTTCCTGAATTTTCTATTGTACAGTGTGAGTCATGAAAAGAAATACAAACTTTTTGCCTCTTATCCAGTATTGAAAATATAGTTCTTTTCAAAATAACTAACAACATACAAAAGGCAGTTTTTGAAAGGAAACATTCAACCGTCAAGTTTTGAATGTCGTTGATCATGTCTTTTTTGTTATCAATGTTTATGTGATCTTACAGCATCACAAGTAAGATCTTTACATAATCGAGTCCGAAGCTAAGAAAGACTTTGAGTTGGCGCAAGAGGAAATTTATATCATCTTTTAAATTTACCTTTGTACAGTCAACCGTGAAGAGTTGCCCAACAAATATATTTCCCAAAGAAGCGGAAACAGCGATTCTACTGGCATATGTCAAATCTTTTCATATCTAGAATTCCATCTGGAAATAATCTACATTTAAATAAGTGTGTACCTATACAAAACTCATGCACCAAAAAAAAATGAAAATAGAATTAATAAATGTAATGATGACCATTATTTCATCTAACACGAATCATTAAAGCTGATTAACACTACGAATTGCATTTAATATACGGTACATCTCTTCAGGAGCTCTGAAATATTTTCCACAAAAATAATTTTAATTAAATCTCTAGGCTGAGAATGTATTGTCACTTCTTTGACGAAAAAATGCAAACAAAGTAATGTATATATATATATATTGTGAAAGAAATTGCGAGAATAACGTTGCATAGCTCAATCGAAGTTCCCCAGAGCTGTCCTCCCTTTTTGAAATTTTTGCAAAGGCTGAAAAAATGTCTCCCCCGGGAATCGAACCCGGGTCGTTGGCTTAGAACGCCAATGCCTTAACCACTAGACCACGGAGACGGGTTAGTGGTTTCGGCGACACCAGATTCAATTGACCGACATATTGACAAATCCTCAACCTTATTAATTAATTCCCCTTATCGGGGGCAGATGTCATGTTCTTGTCTTGTCTTGTTCAAAAACTCATCTGCCCCCGATAAGGGGAATTAATTAATAAGGTTGAGGATTTGTCAATCTGTCGGTCAACTGAATCTGGTGTCGCCGAAACCACTAACCCGTCTACGTGGTCTAGTGGTTAAGGCATTGGCGTTCTAAGCCAACGACCTGGGTTCGATTCCCAGCGGAGACATTTTTTCAGCCTTTGCAAAAATTTCAAAAAGGGAGGACAGCTCTGGGGAATTTTGATTGAGCTACGCAACGTTATTCTTGCAATTTCTTTCACAATGTATTTATTTCCAAGAGATTTGCCAAAGCTGTTGTATATGTTATTTTCTTATTACAAATATATATATATATTGTGTCATTCATTTCATAGTGTGGATTTCATGTTCTATCATGCATTTAATTAAAAAGATTTGCCATGTTTACGGAAAAAAAATCTATGAACACACTTAGAATTAAAGGTAAAATTTTGAACCCTTCAAATGCAACACTGGCATCACCTTTTTGGCTGCAACTTTGCACCCGAAGAAGCTTTTTGCACCTTTAAGGGTGCAGTTAGCTACAATTTGCACCCTTAAAGGGAGCACAGTTGTACCCTTTAGAAAAGGTAAAACTTTGCACCCTTTTCGATGCAAAGGTTTCTGCACCCTTAAAGGTGCAAAGTTGCAGCCAAAAAGGTGATGCCAGTGTTGCATTTGAAGGGTTCAAAATCTTTTAGGGTGCAAACAAAAACAAAAAGGTTCATATTTGCACGCTTTTCGTGTAGGGTGCAATATTGCACCAAAAAAAGGTGCTGCCAGTGTTGCATATTTAGGGTGCAAACCTGAACCTTTTATTCTAAGTGTGAAGAATCATGAAACGGTGTTGAATATATCTATCATTCATCATCGATAATAAAAGCTGCGCGTGTACTCACAGGTGTAATGCAGAGAAGGTGCATGTGGTTACATTAATAGTTTTTCACCCCGATAAGCACAGATTTTACCGTCTTGAAATTAGTAGGAGAGAAAATCTTACCAAATGTCAAAACCTATTTGAAATAATAATGTACAAAAGATCTATACGTGGAGTAGAATTTGGGGTAGGCCCCCTTAATATTTTTACCCATTATATTATCGACCAAACCTATATACATTATCTTACCTGCACAATGACAGGTATGTCTTCATGGATGTACATCCGGAGTGTGATGTCTTCCCCATGTGCCATGTCGATGGGAAGGAAAGGGGTGCACACCATTCGTTTACCATCAGCGTGATGATGAAGCTTCATGGGTATCCATAGCTGTACCTTGTCCTTGATGACAGATGTAGCATCTATGATAAGCTTGATTTCCCTTTCCTTAATGATACATTGCGTATCACTCCCTTGAAAGGACTTCTGTCGTTGAACTGTAAACAGTACAAATCGATAGGATAAAAACATGACGAAGGCAAATGTATTTAAAAATATGTTAGTGTTTGCTTCCTTTTGCAATTATAATATGACGTTGACAGTTCTTCAGTTTGTTGCTAGATGCTTGGTTTACTACATTCATGCTAGGTACACTTGTCATGCTTGTGATAAATCAAAAGGTATGATTAAATAAAATTGATTTTTTTTTTAAAGAGAAAGCTAAAAATGGATGATGGAGAAACATATGAAAATGATCATTAAAAAAAAAATTGATGTCTCTGTACTTTTACTATTTATCCATTAACTATTTCACTGCGCCATTTTTTTAAACGTTGCAAATTAAAAAAAGACACGTACTAGTAAGTGAATATCAATCTGAAAAGCATTAAGTTTGTGTTTACAACTCCCTTTTATCCTCTTATTTACAAGTAACCTGAAGTTGATGCAGTTTCCTTCCAGATAATGTCAGCATGAATAGATGATGACTTCGTCACTGTTGCGGCATGAGGGATAGTCAACGTTACAGGTTGGTCCTTTGAATAGCGCCATTGTACAGGGAAAACAATGTCAATACCATAACCTGTAAGAAACTCCCTCTCTCGAAGAGGTGGAGGATCCGTTACGAGGCCAATAGAGACATTGTGGAATGAACCAGCCTGCACTGTCCTTGGTGGAATAGACAATGAGACGTCACAACCCTCCATGTATATGATTCCTCCCTCACAGCCAATGTTGCGATGAATTTCAAGAGACATTGCCATTGGTAGGTCTATATTTTTCATACGAAAAAAAAGGACCAATGTATTAAATAAGGAAAAGAAGAAAGTCCAAGGTATTAAACAGAAAAAAAAATCATCAAGAAAGGATGTTAATCTGATTCCTCAATAACACCAAATAAGAGCTTGAAATGACTTTTTCCATTATCTTATCAACGCTATACGGAATATTATGTAGGCAATTCGTTGAACGCTGAATCAATTCAGATGGCACCCCCCCCAAAAAAAAAAACAAAACAAAACAAGAACAACAACAAAAAACACCCCCCCAAAACCCCCCCCCCCCAAAAAAAAAAAAAAAAAAAAAAACCCGCAAGAACGCCACGTTTATTAATTTCAACGTCAACCGCAATATTCAGTTTTAGTTGTTTTTTTTTCTTGTTAACAATTTTTTTTTAAAGTACACAAACTATTCAATTGATAATACTTTAAACGTTTACGATAATTGCAAATATGAGACTGCATTTTCTTTTACAGATCATTATAAACAAACTTATTGGGTGACCATCAAAAATTCCATGACATACGTACCTCGGAAGTTATGAACATCATCTTCGGTTAAGCTGCTAAAGAATAAGTACAATAAGTAAATGATGTATTAGTATATTATCATGCTGTATATTTTATCTTACACTTTTGATTCAATTGATAGAAAGCAATGCTGTACATAAGCAAGTCGGGGCACTCGTTTTTTCGAAGGATTGTTTTTCCGAAGGTTCATAATTCGAAACACAAATTTCCTATACCAGGGGATTCCTAATTCGAAAATTAAAAAGGGTTCATAATTCCGAACATTTGTTGCATTACTCCGAAAGTTGGTTATCCCGGAGTTTCGTTCCGAAGGATAGTATATCCGAAAATGAAAAAAGGTTCGCAATTCCGAAAAAAAAACAATGCAGGGTTCTATTACATTACGGAATTACGAACCTTCGGAATTATGGACCCTATTTCACTTTTAGAATGACAAACCCTATTTCATTTTCGGAATTACGAACATTTGGAATTATGAACCTCAGAAGTAACGAACCTTTGGAATAAACAAACCTTAGGAAATACGAACCTTCGGAACAAACGACACGTAAGCGACTGTTAAATATCGTTTTTCCGAAGGTTCATAATGATGATGGTGATGATGATTATGATGATGATGACGATAATGGTGATGACCATGACTGGAATGACATGGACCTTAGCCATGCCAACTATGAAAGAGAAATGACATTTCGTTATGAAGGTACGATCATAAGTTGATTTGTACAAAATGGCGCCTGGATGAAGTCATGATAACCTGATGGCCTTGAAAAAGATGCGGGAATTTGACCTTATTAGGACTGATGACTGACGAAAATGACTGACGTTTGAGAAAAATATTCTAGAATTCATGTAGGATCAATTACAATGCTAAAACAGTCCAAGATAAGTAATTTTTGTGCTGTATAAGGAACTTAAGTCCATTGACTCGCGCGCATGCGCAAAATGGAGTACATTTGACAAAGCAGTTTTGGAGATATAACGGACACAAAAAAGTGGGTAGAAATAAAAATAAATAATAAACAAAAATTTCGTACAAAAACAGAAGGTGGTCTGTACTTGAAGTATGGCCCACCTAATAATAAATAAAGAAAGAAAGAAAATTTCGTACAAAAAACCCCCAGAAGGTGGTCTGTACTTGAAGTACAGCCCACCTAATTAAATACCAATAATAATACATTTGAGGGAAGAGGGAGATAATGCCTTCTGACCTTTATCATTGGTTACACTCTATATTAATAGAAATGATAGATTTCATTATTTCCATTTTACTTGAGCAAATGCATTTATTTGGGATTATTTTTCTGGAATAATATTTCAAAAAGCCTGATAAACGGATTTTGATCTCACCTCCGGAACACCATTTGCCTAATCCTCTCATCTCTGGTATACTGTACTGGTTTAAAACCGTCGTTATCCTTAATATCAATGTTGCATCCTTGACTTATAAGGTATTGTATCAGAGCTTCCTCGTTGGATATATCGTCATCACTCTTTTCTTGTACCTACGATGAAAATGTTTTTTATTATTTCTTAACCACAAGAAGCAAATTATTTTGAATACAAAAAAGCAAATTTTCAAATTCAATCTTCACCCCTCACGTTCACGTTTCTGAAATGCTCAATTACAAGCCAAAGAGATGTCTATATTGATATAGGATTTAGAAAGGTGTTTACGTGATATACATCACATATCATGGATATTTTGGAAGTGATGTTGTATATTGGGAACTCTCTTGACTCTCATACGAGATGTCCAGGGTTCGATTCTCCCTTGGTCGATGCCTACATCATTGGACAAGGTGTTTTTCCTACATTTGACCCTCTCGACCCAGATGTACTAAATGGGTTCTTGACAATTAACCCTTATATGGCTAACCTGGGTAAATACGCCCCGAGGTCACATGAATGAAAGCAAAAAGCATATGTGTGTAAAATATTGTCACATCTTGGTAGATAGCCGGTTAAAGACAAAGAGAATGAAGACTCTGAAGTCATCTCACATATTACTTCTTTAAATAGTCAAGACTTTATTGTAGCTTCTTACTACAACATTCAGATGTTCATCTCTGAATACTACTCATGCTCACTCAAATAACTAACTCCCCACCCATCTTAAAACAGAGGTACTTATATATAGAATCACTACTCCTAAAATGATGTATATTGTTTATATTTATAATGACAGCTTATGCTGGTCTCTGTATATAACACTCCGTTATGAAAACCCATTCGGCTTGACCCATAGTTCATACCCAAGTTCATATATGTCACTATAATGACCCACTCTGTATTAAGACTGACCAGCTGCTTGATAGGCTGTGTGTATAAAGCTAAAGCAGTGAACAAATCATGAAATGTATGCCCAAGTATATAAGGAGAGTAAAATTGCCTAACTCTATGAGTTACAACGTAACACTTCAAGTTCAAAACATTTATTTCCAACTTTTCATTATAAGTGTACAAAGTAATAATGTTTTTAACCAAAAAATACGACAACATACACATTCATATGGTACATACATAGTTGGAGGACACACCTCTAAAAGCAAAAGCTTGCGGCGAGGGTGTCCTTAGTAACATAATATATAATATTACATAATAAATATAAAAAAAGACAATAACTAGATACAAAAAAAGAAAAAAAAAGATAACATTCCTTAACCGCTGAGCTTAATTGGAGGGAAAACAGATAAAAGGAAAGAGAGAGAAAAAAGAGGGAAAAGGGGGAAGGATGGAGGTGCAACATACAGCGAGTACGGATGAGTACGGATATGTGGTTGTGTAGATGGATGTGATTTGCGTGTCCGGTTTCGTATTTATGAATAGTAGAATTTAATTGAAAGATGTACAAACAATTTATTTCCTGACGAATTTTGTAACATCTGTACATAAAAATGCTTTGTTGATGTTTATTTATATCGGTAAATTTTAGTATGTTAAATTGTTTGAGCAAATGGTCAACGTGACACCGGGGGGGGGGGGGGAAATATCTGTAGTTATACGAATTATTTTCTTTTGTAGGGTGATTAATTTGTGTAATTTGGATATTGTAGAGTTCCCCCAGGCTAGGTTGCAATATGATAGATATGGTAGGATGAGAGAATTGTAGAGCATACGGAGGATGTTGTTTGGTAAAATGTGCCGCAGTCTAGCAATAATGCCAATGTTTTTAGAGACTTTGCTTTCTGTTTCAAGGATATGTTTCTTCCAAGACATAGAACTATCAATGTGTACACCTAAAAATGTTGTGTTTTCAACTCTAGGTAGTAGTAGTACGTTGTCGAGATATATGGAAATGCTGTCTAAATCAGTGTTTTATTGTTGTGAAAGATCATATTAGTTACATTTTTTTAAATTGACAGACAATTTGTTGGCCTTAAACCACTCGCATAAAATGTTAACTGTTGATTAACATTACTGCATAGTGAGGTAAGATTAGATCCGCTACATAAAATATTCGTGTCGCCGGCATAAAGAACAAAAGTTAATGTTGCTGTTGATTTGAAAATGTCGTTTATATAAAGAATAAAAAGTAACGGACCAAGCAACGAACTTTGAGATACACCACATGTGATATTACTCATATTAGGGATGACCGAGTCAAATTTAGTGCACTGGGGGCGATTGCTAAGATAACTGGCAAACCAAGCGCTATGCCACGGATTCCATACATATAACATTTTTTAAATAAAATTGATTTTTTTCGAAGGAGTCAATTATATCGTTTGTTAGTTTAGATAATGCCATAGCTATATAAAATTTTGGAGGAATCCAAATTGGTTTTTGTAAATAATGTCGTGTTTAACAAGAAATTTGTAAGTCCTGGTGTATACAATGCGTTCAAGAATTTTAGAAAAACCGATAGAACAGATATTGGTCTATAGTTGGTAAGCTGTCTTTTGTCACCAGTCTTAAATATGGGTGTGACTCTTTTCCCCCTTTTGAAAAAAATCCCTGTAATACCCTCAATACAAATGTAAGATTTAGTGAAACCGTAAAGAGAAAGCAAATGAAATTATATAATAGGTGAAATACAAATAAAAGAAAAATTAATGCAAAAGCCCTAAATATAAGCACGACCAATTAAAAAATATAAAGTGATTAATCAACTCTATACTAATGATCGAACATAACAATACATGACATAATATACCTGTACAATGTAGAGTCTAATTATATAATCTACCACATTTGGACACAAGTAAACTACAAACAATAATTATAACACATACATTATCAGACAGTATGCCTAACACTATACTTAACGTCACATGTAATACATTCATGAAAAATGCAACAAAATTGTATACTTAAATCTGAAACATGACTAAAAGACCTTGATCAATTTGGCTAATTTACCTACAAACCGGTCACTATATGGTGTGGTCAAACCGTAATAAATAAGTTGTCGAAAAATTGGTGAGTTTTTTATGTCACCTGAGGGAGAATGTGGTTGTTCTGCATGTCATATATATTCTCGATGTTAATTCCCTATAGTATCATCTATAGTTAAAAAAAAAAAACGCATTTTCCTAAACCTGTCAGTAGTAAATACAGCACACAACTAGTATTGTAAAGTTCACTAATCATGTTAACGAATTTAAACGAAAACATTGTTCAGTAATATTTTAAAATTAAGCAAATAATCTGAGGACAGAATGGAGGCAATATGGAAGACAGTTATTAATTGAAAAAATAAAAATAAAAGAAAGAACGGGGGAGAGAAATGGAGAGGGGAAGGGGTTCGCAAGGCTTCATCTATCTACATCATATCCTGCACGAAAAAGAGACATGATAACGAAGCTTTTCGACCTACACTCATCAGGTTGTGACGCAGGTATGTAACAAATTACTCGAAATCAACTATATTAGACTCGATGAACCCGGACGCAACCCGGACGCCGTAATTTCGGAACAATCGCAAAGCTTGGACGAACTTGGACGAACTCCTATTGTCTACACAAAAGGGGTTCGTGCGATTGAATGTAGGCGGCTTCCAGAAAGCGTAAATGCGCTGCGTTTCTGGCCCGGGACATAATTGAGAATTGATCATCGGGATAGCTTTGTGCGCAAGCTGGATTGTTCAGCAAATGGAGACCAATCGCTGAATCACATTTGGCTGTCTTTGGTCTGTTAGCGTGCGTTTCAGAATTTCAGGCACGGACGGGCTGCGTGCGCTGATTGGTTGTACGGTTCCGAATAGTCGAGGGGACGTGTTGTTTAATGCGATCAGCCAACCGCTGAGAAGTACGGCCCATGCACGTACCTGGCATCGCGCCGGCACTGAAATTGGTAAATAACGTTTGTTTTCAAATAACCAATTTTCAATTTTGTTTAATTCAATTTGCAATATTTCAATAAGATGATGATAATTTTCATGTGAAAGAAAAAATGGTAGTGTCATAAGCAAAGGGAACAAAATTCAAATTATTAGAAACATGCCGAATATCATCGATATATATATATGCATTTTGTATTGAATATTATTAAGAACTGAATATTGTTGGCGACTGGAAAGATAACTTCGAAACCAAAGTAGTTGTGAACCTCTTTACTCAATAAAATATTATGATCAAAACAGTCAAAAGCTTTAGACAAAGCAAGGAATAATGCTATGGAAGTTTGTTTGGAATCAAGAGCTATTGATATTTTTATGAACGAATTCAATTAGAGCAGAAGATGTGGAATGATGTGGCCTAAACCCAAATTGATTGCAAAAAAGTATTAGTTAAATTTCTCCACAAAGTTAAGGAGACGGTTGTACATAAATCTTTCGAGGATTTTAGAAAATAATGGAAGTAATGAAATTGGACGATAATTTGAAATGTTAAAGTAGATATTCAAAGAAAATCACAAATATGGCAATTAATGTATCACTAGAAACTGGGAAGCTTACAGATGGCAATCGTATAAGTTTTATGTCAACTGCGTATCTGGTGATTATAAAAACAACACAAATAAAAGCTCTTCTCAGCATCTGGAATATCCGAGGATTCGCCAGAAATATAGCGATGTTTTGATGTCGTCACACTCGGGATCGATCCTGCTTAAGCAGACGACGTCCTATAATGAATGAACGTAATTGCAATGCAATTATTTATCAAATTATAAAGAGTTTGGTGTATTTAAACATGACCTTATTTCACACCATTATAAAGGGAAAGTGAAACTGATTCTGATAGCTAAAACCGTTTGATTGTAAATACATAGGAGAAGGGTCAATGATCAATGAAATAAACCCCACTTTCAAATTGAAAAGCCCTCCGAATAATAGCAGGATGGTATTCGTTCCCTCTTGATACGCCGAACATGCCCCGGTGCAAGCAGCTGAAAATACAATGGCGTCTTATTTTGTTTACAAGTGACTGATTCCTTTATTTTGTTAACGCTGCATTTTTCATCAAAATAATACCATACACGAAGTAAAGAGTGAGGCAACAGACCAACATTAAGACTGACGCTAGTGAAGGAAGAGAAATAAGTGAAGAGGAGATGACAAAATAGGCTCTGAAAAATGTGTAAGATGTTATGGGACATCGTCTGCTTAGACAGGACTGGTCCAGGGTGTGTCGTCACATATCTCAGCAGCGTTCGAGGAGCTCTTCAGCTGCTATATCGGGGGCTGTATTTTACCGTTTTATAATTGATAATAATCATTACTTCAAATGTTTCCAAGCGTTGAATTTGGATAACCTTGTTTAATTTATGCCATCTATGCAATAATAAGTATTAAGCCAATATTTAAAATCATTAACGTT
This sequence comes from Heliocidaris erythrogramma, assembly GCA_025617745.1. Taxonomy (NCBI): domain Eukaryota; kingdom Metazoa; phylum Echinodermata; class Echinoidea; order Camarodonta; family Echinometridae; genus Heliocidaris; species Heliocidaris erythrogramma. The sequence continues at coordinate 52,511,400 of CM046863.1, read as the reverse complement.
CTACTTTAATGGTTTGTCCCGATTTGAAAATATTGAACACTTCCGTTTCTTGACGTACTGGTAGAAAAATCAGCGCACGGATTCACTACTTCCGTCTATCGGAAACCTACATTCACAGGTCAGTACACGCGCTGGGACTCATTCAGTCCCGCCCGGTAAAATATTGGTCTTATCAATAACCTAATTGATAGAGCACAGAAAATTTGCTCTCCGTGCAAACTCAAAGTAGAGATCGATCGTGTCAAGGATATTCTGCGCGAAAATGGCTATCCTGACGATGTTATCGAATGCCACGTTACGCGGAAACTGAATAAACCGACAAAGACACTGGTCCTTGGACCAAACAAATGTCCTGTCTATCACAAACTGCCGTGGCGAGGGAAAGCATCCCAAGAGTTTAAGAAACAGGTCAAGCAAGCCGTATGTAGCGCTTCCCCTAACGTTGAGCCTCGCGTGGTATTTACCACACACCGAATGATCTCGTCGGTCCGAAAAGATGTACTCCCTGTCACGCAGATTGCTAATGTTATTTACGAATTTAAGTGCCGATGTGAAGCTTGGTACATAGGGCGTACGACTCAAAGACTAGCAGATCGCGTTAAGCAGCACGTACCTTCCTCTATTCGGAATCGCTAGGCTAGCGCGCGGTCACAACCCCCGCTCTCGTGTAGACAAACAAATGTGCGCAACGCGGCAGACAATGCCATTTCTGCGATCGCTCACCACTTACTTACGCTACAGTCACACACGGCCGGATTTCGAACTGGGTCCATAAGGAATTAAAACCGTATCAACCCGGTTTGACCCGTATCGAACCGTATAAAAATCCGCTTTAAATCCTTAACTGAATCCCTTTCGTCCCCGTCAACCCGCTTCGACTACCTTGTCCTCATCCGTTGCATGAAGGCAATGCGGTATACGACAAGGGTCCATACGGTTTTACGGTGCGAGTCAATGCGGTTCGAACCGGGTCAATTCGGATATCAATACGGAATTGAAATCCGTGAGAAAATTTTGAACATGGCCAAAAAAAATTTCACCGCCGTATCGTAGCCCCCCGGAATCCATCAGGAATTGACACGGGTTACGATGCGGGTCAATGCGGGTCTCTACGGCTCCAACCGGGTCGATTCGGTTTTAATTCATTAAGGACCCGGTTCGAAATCTGGCCGTGTGTGACTGTAGCATTAACAATCAAGAGGGGGCTGAACAATACTGTTCTTTCTTCCTCTGTGTTACAACGTCAGAAAGTTAATTTCTTTTCTTTATCTACCTCAGGGTAAGACAAATACTGAAAAATAACAAACGATGACAATAGATTGAACATGGTTGGTCAGAGCTGAGCAATGATTATTAGCTCGTCGTTTAATAGATTTAGTACATTCTGATTATTGCAAACAGATAAATTAGCGTAAACTCGGTCAAGGAAAACAGCTTGACAATAAAATAAAGGAAGTACATCAGCAGCTAGCTAGGCTGCGTAGGAGCGGATCGGAGATAGAGTCTCGCTTATTCCATAATTTCTAAAAGTTAGCTCACAAGAGCAAATCAATTAGAAAAACATTCCAAAAAACGGCAAATATGTAAGATGTAACAAGCAAGGCGATAAATTTCAAGAATCTTAATATTTATGCTGAATAAGAAGCTAAGTAAAGCTTTACTATTTCACCAAAAAGCATTAAATAACTCAATTTAATCAATTGAATAACAAAGTATGAATAGAAAGGATGCAAGGCGCTTAGTACCTAACTAGTGTACGAGACACTAGTACTCGGAGGCCACGAAAAACCCCCATATCAGTTCATGGAGGAAACGTGGTTGCGTCTAAGGATACTGAGCGAGGGCGCACTCCCTTGCTCCTTGCTCCTAAATAATAAAAATAGAGGCTTAACGATGGGGGGGGGGGGGGGGGGGACCTTGGGGAACCAAAAGAAGGGGGGGGGGGGAGTAGAGCTAATAATGCTCAACCGAGAATTAATAAAGAATGCGTGTTAGCGAACAAGAAATCTCGAAATCGCAGTTACGTAACGAACACAAAAGGAAACACCTTGCGTTCGATACTGAAAAGAAATTCCACTTCTTGGTTTAAAATTCTTAGCCAAGCGAGAAACTTTACACATCTGCGCATGCTCCAAGCCACATACATTCACCTCACTGACCCTGTTCTGTGCCGACAGAAAGAGTTCGTGAGGACGCTTGTATTATTTTAGCTCCCGTTATTACAAAACCGGCTGGCAATAAACCTAATTCCCGTTATGTTCAGGCAGCCAATCAAAATCTGTCTAATATTTCGCGCTCATTGTTCCTTTAGTTTCCTGTATATTGTTCGATTTCGGCTTTCTGTTCATTCTGGCGGTATACTCCGATGAGTGCAAGACGTAAAGCTTCAGTATGTCTCTCTGAATGCCATTTTCCGATTCGGTAGTATTAAACATCTTTTCATATTACTTCTAGTAGTCAAGACTTTATTGTAGCTGCTTCCAACTTCAATCAAAACTGGAAAATTCAGATGTTCACAACTGAATACTACTCAAGCGAACTCAAAATAACTAACTCCCCACCCATCTTAAAACACAGGTGCTTAGGAATAGAATCACTGCTCCCAAAATGATATTGTTTATACTGATAATGACAGCTTATGCTGGTATCTGCATAACACTCCATTATGATAACACATTAGGCTTGACCCATAGTTCATACCCAAGTTCATAATTATGTCACTATAATGACCCACTCTGTACTATGACTGACCAGCTGCATCATGAAATGCATGTCCACGTATATAGGAGGGCAGAAATGCCTAACTCTATGAGTTAGAGTGTAACATTATATATACCAAACACACACACATACACACACAAAACAAAATGTCCAGCGTTGGTTGTTGATAATGCAAGAAGTTCATGTACAGTATACAACAAAATAAAACAAACGAGCAAATTAATGTATACAAATGTTATGATAAAAGCCCTTTTCAGTAGACCCTTACTTTTGGTTGTCTTTAAAAGAAAAAAATCTGCACTGGTTACAGAGCTTCAAATAGATACAGTTTCGAAGTGTGACACAATAAAAAGGAAGCCTGCATTACCAAGAGTATCTGTAGAACCAAATAAAGTTGAATAACTTCAGTATTTCCGCATTAGGCATATACATGTATAATATACACGTGTAAACTACCCTCTCATGTGGTAGATATAACAACACCATATGACGAAGGGAGTCTGACATCTTTCCTAAAGAATGTCAAAATCATGCAGGTCTAAGTTATTGTTCAATGATTGTAAAAACTGAAATAAGATTTTTAAAAATAGAAGAAAACGTTAAGTGTGACGGGACTCACCCTGAAATGAGAAATATCCCGTTCACTACTACCTTTTGCTTTATTTTTCACTGTGGATCATTTTGACCCCCTTTTCTAAAAGATATCAGCTAATGGTAAAAACCTTGGACCTCCTTATCTTTTCTTGGATTATGATTGTCATAAACAGGATGATAGGTTTTCAGTTATCCTTCATAGCAGCTCTTTATATTTCATGAAGAATAATCGGTCCTTTTACAACAGAATATTCAGTTGGGAGATGTAAGAGGAGATAAGATAAGAAATATTTTACCTGTTGCAGAGCTGGCGTCCCTACAACTTGCCTTTCCTTACAGTGACACAATCTAATGGCTATGTGTAACGGTGTTTGACCGTTATCTGACTGCACGTTTAAATCAGCACCACGTGATACCAATTCCTCAATGATTAATGTAAGACCGCGTATAGTTGCAAGGTGAATGGGTTTTAGTCCCACACTGTCGCAGCCATTTATACATGATGTGTCCTGAGAAACAACAAGAAAAATATAATATGTTTAAAATAATGGTCGGTTTCTAGTACAAGCGATAATGATGTGATTTGCATGAAACTTATTTGGGTCAGTGTACGCATATTCTTAGAATACACTATATCGACAATTGATGCAGTAACATGCATGTATTATTGACTTGTCGTTACAATCATTATTATTTGTTTTGCCCCAAAAGAAGGGGAAAATGGGGAAGGGGGAATCTCCACAGTTGGGCATATATTGAACAATAGTTGGTCAGACACATAGGCCTAATTACCGTCTCGTAGGTCAAACATTTTCAGCCAACATTTTTTAAACAGTGTAATAGTAAGTGGAGGCGGAGGTGGAGGAGGAGGGGAGGGGTGTAACTGAATGAATTATAGCCACATTTACCTTATCAAGAAGATACCTTGCAATATCAGCATTGCCTGAGCTAAGTGCAACGTTTATTGGTGACTGGCCTCTTCTTGAAAGTCTCGTAATCATAATTTCTTTCCGATCGAGTAAATCTTCCACTATAGTTTTATTTCCACTAAATTTAGAAACAAATCGTGCAATTTCGTGTTATTCACATGGAAAATGTACACATCTTCTTTGAACTGAAGCAATGATGCATACTAAATTATTTTTCTAGCAAATAAATACTTAAAATATAACCTAACTTAAATTTTCTCTTAAATACATTTAAATAAGAAGCCGTTTTTACAAAATTTGTTTAAACCAATTTGCCTTCGCTTTGAGTAAAAAGTATTGATAACCTTTAATTTTACTCTCGTGTGTTATGCCTTATTCGATTTCAAATCTTCATTTTCCATGACACGAATTATAGGAAGACAATAATTGCCATCAAAATATAAGTAATATCACATCGTTATAAGTTATTTTGTTTTGATGATAACTTTAAAACGCATGCAGTTATTAAAGATGCCTAGAAAAATATGAATGGAATAATAACTCTATATATTTGTGGCAGTTATTCACCTCGTTGCAGCATAATGAAGGGCAGTCCATCCTTCTGTATCTTCTGTTTCAACGTCTGCATTATAATCCAGCAGCAGCCGTAGACAATCTCCATGTCCTCCCCTTGCGGCAACCATGAGCGGCGTGACACCAGTTAAGGTCTGCATAATGAATAGTATGTACGTTGTAGTATCATAGACTGTTACCAATAAAATCAATTTTTGCTACAGAGGTGAGGATCAGGGAGAATGCATAATGCATTGGCACAGATGATTATTTGTTTTGTAGAGTTATAGCATCTTTTACTACCAAGGATTTTTTTTATTTTGTTTCTTAAAATATTGAGATTAGTGATTTGGGCAACATGCACCCTAAGACCTAATATAGTTTGTAAGCGCATAGAATCCCCTTTTGATCCCCTTGTGATGTTCTTTTTGTTGCGCAATTAAAGAAAAACAATACAAAAACGAAAGCTTATTGGCAGAATACATATTATAAGATGTTAAACTGAATATTTATTTAAGCACAAGTATCAGACAAACGCCTTCTGAGATTAAAAAAAAAGGAAATTGATGAAGCCCTCTGTAGAAGAAAAGGACATCCCATTAGCCAGACCGCCATTCCAGCTTTGAGCTCCCCAGTATATTCACAACTTTTACTATATACGTTAACTTTATAAATAGGATTTATGTGCGCTTATTCTGTTCATTTACTTTTTGTTTACTTGGCTTTTAAGTCAACTACTTTTTTTTATTCAAGGCAACCAAAAACCAGGCTGACAATACCCCTTCGTTAAAGAAACGCAGTTGCTTTATACACTGACAAATATTTCATATGGGCATTTTTGTTTTTGCAATAAGACGTATGATACATAGCAGTGATAAGTGTTTGCATACAATTCATGGCATGAATATTCGCAATGACATAATGAGTACATTAACCTATTTTCCATTAAATAAATAATTAATGCCATACCTGAACTCCCACTTCAAGAGCACTGAGAATATTTCCCGATGTACTACCAGAGTTGTTTCTTAACAGGTATTCCAAAGATATCAAGTGACCAATATCTGATGCAAAGTGAAGAACTGTCCAGCCATAACTATTATGTGCTTCCGTATCTGCTCCTTGCGTAATGAGATATTTCAGAATGTCGAGATGGCCCTTACGAGATGCAGCATGGATGGGTGCATCTCCATCATTTACTCCTTTGTTCACATCTGCTCCTTCTTTCAAAAGATAAGCAACAACATTAGAATGACCTTGCTGTGAAGCGCCATAAAGTGGTGTGTAGCCATCGTTATCCCCCACGTCAATATCTGCTGTTTTGCTGATGAGATACACGACAACATCCAGATTACCATTTAATGATGCGTCATGAAGTGGTGTCAAACCGTTATTTGCTGGTTTGTTTACATCAGCTCCTGCATTCACTAAACAATCTACAACGTTCAGTTTCCCGTGTCTTGAAGCAATATGAAGTAGTGTGTACCCGTCTTCATCACACTTATTGAGTTCTGCTCCTTTTGATATGAGATATTTCACTACGTCTATATGGTCATGACACGATGCAACATGAAGGGGTGTGATAACATCATTTTCTGATGTGTTGATATCTGCTCCTGCATTAACTAGATATTCGACGACAGCAAGATGTCCTTGTTTTGAAGCGTCATGAAGTGGTGTGCGGCCGATTTCGTCACACTTATTGAGTTCTGCTCCTTTTGATATGAGATATTTCACTACGTCTATATGACCATTACCCGATGCAGCATGAAGGGGTGTGCTACCATCATTTACTGATGTGTTAACATCTATTCCTGAATTTACAAGACATTCCACAACATCAATATGTCCCTCTAGTGAAGCGACATGAAGTGGTGTGTAGCCATTTTCGTCACACCTATTGAGTTCTGCTCCTTTTGATATGAGATATTTCACTACGTCTATATGACCATTACCCGATGCAGCATGAAGGGGTGTGCTACCATCATTTTCTGATGTGTTAACATCTATTCCTGAATTTACAAGACATTCCACAACGTCAATATGTCCCTCCAGTGAAGCGACATGAAGTGGTGTGTAGCCATTTTCGTCACACTTATTGAGTTCTGCTCCTTTTGATATGAGATATTTCACTACGTCTATATGACCATTACCCGATGCAGCATGAAGGGGTGTGCTACCATCATTTTCTGATGTGTTAACATCTATTCCTGAATTTACAAGACATTCCACAACGTCAATATGTCCCTCTAGTGAAGCGACATGAAGTGGTGTGTAGCCATTTTCGTCACACTTATTGAGTTCTGCTCCTTGTGATATGAGATATTTCACTACGTCTATATGACCATTACATGATGCAGCATGAAGGGGTGTGCTACCATCATTATCCGATTTGTGAACATCTGCTCCGGTATTTACAAGGCATTGTACAACGTCAAGATGTCCCTCTAGTGAAGCGACATGAAGTGGTGTGCAGCCATTTTCGTCACACTTATTGAGTTCTGCTCCTTTTGATATGAGATATTTCACTACGTCTATACGGCCATTACATGATGCAGCATGAAGGGGTGTGATACCATCATTTTCTGATGTGTTAACATCTATTCCTGAATTTACAAGACATTCCACAACGTCAAGATGTCCCTCTAGTGAAGCGACATGAAGTGGTGCGCAGCCCTTTTCGTTGCACTTATTGAGTTCTGCTCCTTTTGATATGAGATATTTCACTGTGTTTAAATGACCATTATGTGATGCAGCATGAATGGGTGTTCTACCATCATTTTCTGATGTGTTAACATCTGCTCCTGAATTTACAAGACATTCCACAACGTCAAGATGTCCCTCTAATGAAGCGACATGAAGTGGTGTGCAGCCCTTTTCGTCACACTTATTGAGTTCTGCTCCTTTTGATATGAGATATTTCACTATGTTTAAATGACCACCATTTGATGCACCATGAAGTGGAGTGAAACCATCATTGTTTTGTTTGTTAACATCTGCTCCTGCATTCACTAAACAATCTACAACGTTAAGTTTCCCATGGAATGAAGCAACATGAAGGGGTGTGTACCCGTCTTCATCACCCTTATTGGTTTCTGCTCCTTTTGCTATGAGATATTTTACGACGTTTATATGATCCCTATGTGATGCAGCATGAAGGGGTGTGCTACCATCATTTTCTGATGTGTTAACATCTGCTCCTGAATTTACACGACATTCCACAACGTCAAGATGTCCCTCTAGTGAAGCGTCATGAAGTGGTGTGCGGCCGTTTTCGTCACACTTATTGAGTTCTGCTCCTTGTGATATGAGATATTTCACTACGTCTATATGGCCATTACACGATGCAGCATGAAGGGGTGTGCTACCATCATTTTCTGATGTGTTAACATCTGCTCCTGAATTTACAAGACATTCCACAACGTCAAGATGTCCCTCTAATGAAGCGACATGAAGTGGTGTGCAGCCATTTTCGTCACACTTATTGAGTTCTGCTCCTTTTGATATGAGATATTTCACTATGTTTATATGGCCATGACACGATGCAGCATGAAGGGGTGTGCTACCATCATTTTTTGATGTGTTGATATCTGCTCCTGCATTAACTAGATATTCGACGACAGCAAGATGTCCTTGTCTTGAAGCGTCATGAAGTGGTGTGCGGCCGATTTCGTCACACTTATTGAGTTCTGCTCCTTTTGATATGAGATATTTCACTACGTCTATAGGACCATTATCCGATGCAGCATGAAGGGGTGTGCTACCATCATTTACTGATGTGTTAACATCTATTCCTGAATTTACAAGACATTTCACAACGTCAATATGTCCCTCTAGTGAAGCGACATGAAGTGGTGTGTAGCCATTTTCGTTGCACTTATTGAGTTCTGCTCCTTTTGATATGAGATATTTCACAACGTCTATATGGCCATTACACGATGCAGCATGAAGGGGTGTGCTACCATCATTTTTTGATGTGTTAACATCTATTCCTGAATTTACAAGACATTCCACAACGTCTATTTGTCCCTTTAATGAAGCGACATGAAGTGGTGTGCAGCCCTTTTCGTCACACTTATTGAGTTCTGCTCCTTTTGATATGAGATATTTCACTATGTTTAAATGACCACCATTTGATGCAGCATGAAGTGGGATGCTACCATCATTTCCTGGTTTATTAACATCTGCTCCTGCATTCACTAAACAATCTACAACGTTAAGTTTCCCATGGAATGAAGCAACATGAAGGGGTGTGTACCCGTTTTCATCACCCTTATTGGTTTCTGCTCCTTTTGCTATGAGATATTTTACGACGTTTATATGATCCCTATGTGATGCAGCATGAAGGGGTGTGCTACCATCATTTTCTGATGTGTTAACATCTGCTCCTGAATTTACACGACATTCCACAACGTCAAGATGTCCCTCTAGTGAAGCGTCATGAAGTGGTGTGCGGCCGTTTTCGTCACACTTATTGAGTTCTGCTCCTTGTGATATGAGATATTTCACTACGTCTATATGGCCATTACACGATGCAGCATGAAGGGGTGTGCTACCATCATTTTCTGATGTGGTAACATCTGCTCCTGAATTTGCAAGACATTCCACAACGTCAAGATGTCCCTCTAATGAAGCGACATGAAGTGGTGTGCAGCCATTTTCGTCACACTTATTGATTTCTGCTCCTTTTGATATTAGATATTTCACTATGTTTAAATGACCACCATTTGATGCAGCATGAAGTGGGATGCAACCATCATTTTCTGATGTGTTGATATCTGCTCCTGCATTAACTAGATATTCGACAACAGCAAGATGTCCTTGTCTTGAAGCGTAATAAAGTGGTGTGCGGCCTTTCTTATTGCACATATCGAGTTCTGCTCCTTTTGATACCAGATATCTAACTACGTCTGTATGACCACCATATGATGCACCCAGAAGGGGTGTGCTACCATCATTTTCTGATTTGTTAACATCTGCTCCTAAAATCACAAGACATTTAACGATTTCATGGTGACCCTCTTGTGAAGCGTCATGAAGTGGTGTGTGACCTTCGATATTTTTTATATCAAGCTCCACTCCTACATCCTGATGACCGGACGATGATGGGTCCATTTGTGATTTTGGAGCGTCACTTGACAGGCTTGCTGCGCTATGCAAATTTGCTAATCTACCAGTGAGACATAGAACAATATCAAGATGACCATTCCGAGCTGCGAAGTGAAGAGGTGTGCTGCCCCTGTTGTTACGCTTTGTTGCGTTTGCCCCTATATCAATCATATATGTCACAAGATCAATATGTCCTTCTTGTGAAGCGATATGAAGGGGTGTCATTCCATGTTCATCTGATTGGTTTATCATCACTGTAGCATCACCTTTGTCACCTACTAACACATTCTTCAACTTGTTGAGTTCACCTTGCTTTGCCGCTATGAAGAGCTCCATTCTCTCTTAATGTATCTTCTTTCCTGTAAGGACAATATTTCACTACTTCACAAGGACTAGTTGTTGCATTTCATGGGAATATGCAAATTATAATGATCAAAACTTATTCTTGTAAGCAACTTCATGTGAAAGGCGGAGAAAAACAATCAGTAAATCATCAATATATTCGTGAAAAGATTTCTGTTAAATGTTAGTGATAAGTGAAGACACTATGAAAGATACTACTGAAGTCCTCGAGACATCCCAACAAGGCTACGTATGAACGTGGTCACCCTGAATTACTAGACATCACTTGAATACTGTGTGTCGTTTGCTAGTTTTACAGGCAATGGTCTTAAACGATGTGCAATCATAACACGTTAACCGCAGCCCATTAATCATCGCAATGTCACTCTCCAATCCGCTGCCTGTCGGTAACACCCAAATTATTCATCTTTGTTCCTTTGCTCCCACCAATCTTCCAGCATATAACGCATCGGCCCTATATTGAAATAATTTTGTGCAACCGCGACTCGAAATCAATACTTGACGTATCTGCCACAAAGAGCTTTGCATGATATTCAATCAGTGGCTGATTTGCTATAACCAAAGAGTATAAATGCAAAGTATGCTCAGTCCCGCAACTAAGCAATCGAACATATAGTGTTGTGCGCTCGTGTAGCTTTTACGCACCCTCATAACGTCATAAACGGTTGTACGTGTTAAATGGCAGATGAAGCTATGGGAATTAAACTCATTCAAAAATCCCTGTTTCCACAAGTTTACCTATGGACATTGGAAGGCCCAAATCATGCATAGTCCCTGGGATTTATGCGGGGTCTATTCGACAAGTTGAGCCTTAATTATACCTTTCAGAGCTTGAAATTTCATGTAAGCCATATTTTTCATAAATTTGAATAAATTTAGGGGGTTATTAAGATCATTAAAAAATTCCTGATTTTGCGTGATAAGCAATCGCATAGTCCCTAGGATTTATGCGGAATCTCTTCCACCTTTTGAGCCTTTATTAAGCTTTTTCAGAATCTCAAATTATGTTAGTAACATTTTAAATAATTTCAAGGTACACATGTAATACGAGGGGAACTGTAAAAGTTATTAAAATCCCTGTTTTAGCGTGTTAACCCTATGCCAGATGACTGTCAAAAAGCAGCCATAATCCAGGTGATTTATAGTGACATTTATGGTTCCAGAAACATTTTTTGAACTATCCATCTTCCCTGTCGTGCAAAAATCAGACTTGAAAACGATTAAATAAGATATAAATATCAAGAAAATATTAATGAGACATCTTTACACGCGTTATACCTGTGGCGAACGTATTTTTCGAGTCTTATTTTAACACAGCATGTACAAATTCCCCGTTAATTATTATTAGCAACTGGTACTGTTACTACCTCCTGTTACTCTACCATTCTTATACTAATGTATAGGTATAATTTTTTGCTTAGGTGTAATTGTAAATTTATATAAATTTCATTAACTTCAAAGACCAAATTTTGCGAAACAGAACGAAGTAAAAAAAATATACAGTTTGCAGATCACGTAAAAAAATGGGGACAAGTTATTACACATAGAAAATGACACAAAGATACAAACGATAATACAGTGTTGAGAGTACAAACATGAACAATGTAACCAGCTTGTAAATACAATGTATACATATATGATGTATAATACAGTCTACTTACCAGCTAAATGAAGCTGGGTGTTTGGCTATCCTACTGCTGCATGTAAGTGTATGCCTATTTCCAACTCTTTTTGTACTACCTAAGATGCTTGAACAATCTTCTTTCTCTGTTTTATGAGGAAATTGCAACATAGTAAGGGTTTAGAGTTTAGAATTTATTTAGAGTTTATTTATTCATTTGTCATTCTTCCAACAATAAGTAACAAAAACAATAACATTAACACTTTCTTTCAAACAATGATATAAATAACAACAGTAACACTAGGCTTTACAAGTATACTAAAAAACATAAATATATGACCGAGTACATGTACATGTGTAATGATAAGAAAGATAACAATATTTTGAGAAAGGAAAACGAGGAGACCTTAATGAAGCATAGCTTGTAAGACAAGGTCCCTCATGAATAAAAAGTAATATATATATATTGAAGAAAACAGAAAATGGTAGCAAGGAATACACAATACGGAAAAAAAAGGATAAACAAGGGTGACTATATACAGTGGGGGCAAGGGAGATTTTTTTACATCACAAGACGAGGATAGGAATGAAAGGGAGGGAAGGGAAGATAAAGATATAACAAAGGGTTACATTAGACGAAAAGACATACACAGACACAAGACAGGAAAAAAAAAAAGTGACAAGACAGCTGGCTTTCGAGGATAAAATACATTAATACATTTTTTTAAAATGAAGGTATATGCATTTGTAATGTATCATACAGGACTTACTACCAGTTACTAACATCAACAATCAACACAATTTAAAGACATCACGAATCAACACAATAATTCGTCAAAAGATGTAACTTAAGACTTCGTTTAAAAGTTTAAAAGCTGATTTACTCAAAGCACGTTCAGTGCTTGGATCAAGCGAGTTCCAATACCTGGGTCCAGTATATACGAGCGTATTGAGAGTAAGTTGTGTCCTTGCACGGGGTAGGTGCAATCCTGAAGCCTGTCTCGTGGCATATCTATGAATTTCACTATTTTTCTTAAAACGTTTGGCTAGTGCTAGTGGGAGGTCACCTGCATTAAAATCATACATAAGAGATCCTAACTGCATAAAATAGATATCTTCCACTTTTAGAATTTCTATGTTGATGAAAGAGAGCATCAGTGTGAGCACGAAAATGTGCGTTACAAATTATTCTTATAACTCTCTTTTGGATCAAAAATAGCTTTTCATTTTGCGATTTTGAAGAATTACCCCAAGCTAACATACCATAATTAATATATGGAAGAATTAAAGTCGAATACAGGATAAACAATATTTCTTTTGGAATAACTGCTTTCAGTTTGCATATAACACCAGTATTTCGTGATAAGAGCTTAGAAAGGTTATCCACATGAATTTTCCAATTCAGTTTGTCATCAATATAAAGAGCAAGACATTTTGTAGAATTTACTCTACTTATTGAAACTCCCCCAAACAAAACAATTCCAGGTAACATTTTAGCAGAATTACTAAAAAGCATATAATTGGTCTTCTGAAAATTTAATGATAGTTTGTTTGCATGAATCCAAGTTATAATATTACTTAGCTCAATATTAACTGTTTGTAAAAGGACCCGAGGATTCTTGTGTGATAAAAAAAATATTTGAGTCATCTGCAAATAAAATAAATGAAAATACATCAGAGCAATATTGAAAATCATTAATATAAATAAGAAATAAAAGTGGACCAAGAAGTGATCCTTGTGGAACTCCACACGTGACATTTTGTAATCCTGACTTTGTATCATTCAGCGAGACAAACTGCCTCCTGTTAGCTAAGTAGCTTGTGAACCAGTCCAAGGCTTTTCCTCTGACTCCGTAATGAAATAACTTCTGTAATAATATGTTATGATCAACAGTGTCGAATGCCTTGGAGTAATCCAGAATTGTGTGCATGCGGTTATCCAATGCGGTGGAAATTTTATCAATAAAGTGTAATATAGCATGAGTTGTTGTGTGCTTTTCACGAAAACCAAATTGGAATTTAGAAAAAATCTGACTCGCATTAAAAAATTTCACCGTCCTGACATAAGTTTTTCAAGAATTTTGGAAAATGTTGACAAAAGAGAAATTGGGCGATAATTAGTCAATAATTGGGGGTCACCCTTCTTAAATATAGGTATCACCTTTGCTATTTTCATATTCACGGGGACAATACCATTAATCATTGATAAATTAAAAATATATACAAGAGGTTGTACAATCCCTAGTATAACATTCTTTATCAAATCGTTTGAAATACCATCATATCCTGGACTTTTCCTTTTTTTAAGGGAATTTACAACAATAAAAAGTTCTTCTTCGTTTGTTGGGAATAAAAATAAACTACTCGGGTTTGGTTCCCGTAAATAATCAGTAAACATTTTCTCGCAGTGAGGCACTGCCCTTGATAGGTTTGGACCAATATCACAAAAATAATCGTTAAATTTCTCAACAATGAAACTTTTATTTTCAATCAGTTCATCATTGATTCTAATGTCATGTATATCTGATTTTTTTCTGAGTGGGTTTGAAAACATTTCTAATAATTTTCCATGTGTCTCTAATATTACTCACAGTCGAGTGAAACTGGTCAGAATAATATTTCTTCTTTGCTGTGCAAAACACTTGGAAACGTTGTCTTACCAAACTTTTTAAGGCAAATATAAACGTCTCCCCATTTGAAAATACGGACAAACATATAGTGAAATTCATCTCCTGTATCAGTAGACAAGCAGTGTGTGCACTGCATATCACAATGTGGTGTGTTCGCATTAAATCAACCTATGTTTACAGGTAATCTATGTGATCTACACCGAAACTTACAGAGAGTAAAAGCATAGGTTTTATTTAGGGTGAGCGAATAGTGTTCAAAATCATGGTTGACTTTTAATATTCTATAATATGTGCAAATACGATTTGATCATACTGCGTATCTCCATTCCTGACTAAAAATATCATGCAGTCTTAATGTTAACCAAGAATTCATTTAAGCCCAATCCAGCATTATTTTGCAAAGCCAAACATTTGATAGACCAGCTTGGTTAAGCGTATCTTGAATGAACGTTAACCATGGGGAGGTAAAGTCCAAATGTTCATCTTTATGAATGGCAGAAATGAATTTCAAAAGGACATATGAATATTTACTAACTTTACCTCTCAAAATTCTTGACCGAAATTGGTTATTCTGCACTTCACATGATTCAGAATCAATCCTCGTCCAGTCTCTCTATGAACCATACAGTCCGGGGTAATGAACCAACAGATAATACAGTTCTAAGGAATTTCCTATATAAAACTTCAATCTGCTTTATATCTTCATGTCCCAGACTTCACTACCATACAATAAGATAGGCAAAATCAAATGGTCAAATACATGTAAATGACACTGGATATCAACTGACAACTGCATTTGCTTAACTTCAGTCAACATACTGTATAAGCTTTTATGGCCTGTATTATCTGCTTTGAAATTGCCTTTTTGAAAGTACCATTATAATTAAACTGTACTTCAAGATAAACAAAATCGCATCTACTTTTTCATGAGCATATGTAAAATTTGGTATCTTCCTAATTTTCGGTCACTGTTGTTTCAGAGCAAAACGCGATCATTCATTGCACATTTCTGACCCAAATGATGCCTGCAACTAAAACAATGGACCCCCGCATGTGAGGCGTGCGTGCGCAAATTCCATTCGACATTCAACAGATTTATGAAATTCAAACTATTTGTAACATTTAGGTCTAATGACCCCCAAAATAAAGCCCTTAATACATGGATGCTGTCCCCACACTGATTAATGGAATTGTTAATATTAATGCCTAATATTGTTTTTCAGCTGTTTCGCAAAACAGCTAAAATTTTCTTGGCGAAACAGTTGAATTATAAGTACATCCGATGGCAGACAAATTAGATGGTTAGAGGTATGTTATGTTCATCAACATTATAGTCATTAATATTTGAATGTTAATACATGTTAAAATGATCTGTTTGAAATGATATATTGCTTGAGATATTCATGGCACATTTATTGCACCTAATTTGCAGCCATTTTCCAGTGATACACTTTTAATTTATAATTCTTCTTTTAATGTTTTTATCCTGTCCTGGATGGAGTTGATGGGGTGTGGGAAGGAAGACCCGTGGGTCATGGTAATTGAGTTCACCTTTTCTAAACCCAGGCAGCCCCATCAACTCTGATCCAAGTCCTTTCTCTACAATGTTTATTCCTGTTATTGTTTTCTCTATTGTTTCCGGTATTCTTTTTGAAATACCGAATAAATAATAAATATTTTAGTGTAAAAAGTGAAAATTATTTTTAATTTCTTAAAGTAAGCAATAGCTTACTGCTCCAAATCGGTGGATATATCGCGATTTGAAGAAAAACAAATATATAAGAACAAATCGAGTTTGCCCTTTATCCCTTTATAGGAAAGCCCCTTTCCCACACACTCATGTTGTTGATGTAAACCGGGTCCCCAAACATTATAATGTAAAACAAAATGAAAACAAAAATGCATTGTTAGAAAATAAGGAGGAGCGCCTTTGAAACTGTTGAAGTTAGTCATTTTATAGCTCAAAAAACTTCTCCCTTGCTAAACTGAAAAATTATTTATGTGAAAGAACATTTTATTGGCTTGTGTGGGGGACCATAACAATAATTTTGCCTTTTCCTTTGGCAGAGAGAATCACCTGCCCTACCCACGCGCTTGGGTGCATTGTAATAGAAGAGTTTGTTGAGTAACGATGTTCTCATTAATCTGCTAGGGAGAGAAGCGACTGACCCTTTTTTTTTTTTTTTTTTTTTTTTTGGGGGGGGGGGGGGGCTTAGTTAATTATTCATGCAAGAACATTTAGATCATTGCGTGCTGAAACCGTTCATTTCACATCACTAGAAAACCATTCGTTACACTGCAACATTATGGTCTTGAAAGGGGGAGGCAGAGGCAGAGGGAGGGGTTAGCTGCCCCTCGCTTTTGGCACCACTGGTAGACATGATCAGTTCAATTTTGTGATAAATTGCCCTTTTCTGCGTGGATATGTATGCGAGCGAAGCGACCATGTAAAAAGAAAAGTCCCTTTAATAGGGGGAATTGAATTGCCTCCTACTTGAATGATCAGAGGAGGGGCAACTGCCCGTCTGCCCCTTCCCCTTACTTTCGAGGCCTATGAGTAGTAGTAATAGGAGGAGGGGGGGGGGGGGGAGGAGCAGTAGTGATATGATTTTTGCATCCCGTATTCGTGCACTCCGGTAAAAAACGACAAGCTGTAATCTATTCCATACCGATGCAACCATTGTTTAATAATAATAGTACCTCACAAAACAATTCTGTTTTGTGTGTTCGGTAAGGTTCCTATGATACATGAATGACGTCATACCTCAGGTCAAAAACACTATACTACAGAAAAAAAGGACCAAAATAACCACATCACACAATTGAGATTTGTCTGCTTCTGTATGACAACAAAATGTTCCCAGCGCTGGTTTATTCTGTGCTGTGCGGTGTACTTTTTTTCAAATGGCTTTCTATTTTGTCTATAGAAAGATTTGTTTCTATTGATTCGCTGAGGGCAGTAGGGTTATTTACTTTTACTATTCAGTCACTTTCTTCTTAATGGTTATGTGGAAGTAGTAGTAGTAGACTACTAGTAGTAGTATGAATAATCGTTGCTGTTTTTTTTAAATTTGTAGTAGAGGTAGTAGTGCGGATAGTAGTAGACATCGTCGTAGTAGTAGGAGCAATAAAAGCACTAATGACACTAGAAGGCCCAATGTTAATTATCAAAAGATAAATTATAGTTTTTGTTGTAGTACTAATGGTATATAACTGTGATGCTTTAGGTGCAGACGTACAGTGGCGTACCATGATTTTTTAAAGGGGTGATTTTTTCCTCAAAACTTCTCTCAAAAGGAAAAAAATGAACAAAAGAAAATAGGTTATCAGCATCTTATGGGTCTTTTTACTCAAAAATTATCTGATCAGGAAGCAAACAATTCTCAATGAGAACCTACGAAAAGCCGATGATTGTAAACTACACGCTACGCCAATGCGCTGAATCAAATGTTAATAATAACATCTCACGGCTGAGTGACGATCACGTGGTCGATAAAGTTGTTATGATGAAAAGCGATGAGTAAAATATGGATCAAAGTACAAAAAAAAAACATTACAAAATTGTAGAGGAACTACATCTCTTTATTTATTTTGTCTACGCTTTTGAGGACTACATGGCGCTGCTTTGTAACGTGGTCTGCTGACTATCTTTTGTTCAATTCATTTTACAGTGCGTCCCAGAAAAAAAGCTAACAACCTGGAAAGAGCCTGCCCATTTTTGCACAAGTCTTATGTATTTCACAATATTTTAAGCAACATTCCGAAGCTGTGGATACCTTAGGGTATCTTCTATTAAATGACACCCCGAAATCAAATTGCCGTAAAATATCAAATATTGTGATACCGGGTAACTAGAGGAAGTACTGGTAACTAGAGGAAGTACATGTCTGTTGAGCATACCTCACTCTTCTCAAGCTTCTCTATCCGCTTTTTCTTCTTCCTCTTTCTTACAGCGCATAGGGACATATTGTGATATGCGCTTTATAAATATGCTATATTATTATTATTATTATTATTAAGGCCACTTTTGTGAAAAGTTGCAAAATCCAGACTTGACAAGAATTTGTATTTGTTATGGCTGGAATCAGCAATGTTGAGACTCATGAAAATACTAAGGAAATTTTGATATTTTGATCGATAATAGACAATTTGTGAAATAACAAGTTTTGTTCTCTGTACTTACACATCTCATAAACATTGTTATGTTTCAGTGAGCAATTAATACTTTATTGAGTGTTTAGAAATATTAACTTTGGAAAGTTCTTAATTGGAGCTGCCTTACTCAGTCAACCATTAAGTTTTGATGGGATATGTCTGGACATACTCCAGACAAAGCAATTTTTTCATAAATTTCCTTTTAATGATGAGAATATGAAAATTTCTAAGCATTTTTAGACCCTCAACTTTGCTGATACCAGGCAGAACCATTTTTTTTGTTAACCATGGATTTGCACCACTTCACAAACTTGGCCTTTTTCTCACTCGATCACGTTACAAAGCCGCGCTAGCTTGTCCTTTTTGCGAACTTTGAACCATATTTTACTCATCACTTTTTATCATAACGACTGTATCGACCACGCGATCGTCACTCAGCCGTGAGATGTATTATCAGCAGTGGATTCAATGCACTGGCATATCGCGTAGTTTAAATCATCTGCTTTTCGCAAGGTACGTTCACACGTAGAGCGATAGCATCGATGCTATCTAGGTTTCGAGACTATCTAGGTTTCGAGACTATTTTGGTCATGACCAGATAGTTTTAAGACCAAACGCTGTCTGAACGCAGATAGTCACGAGATAGAAGCGAGTTGGAGCTAGGTTTCGAAACTATTCTGGCAGCGAGTTTGGCAGGAGTAAATCTCAGGATCCAGCGACAAAGCATCGATGCTTTGCGGTAGATCACCCACCGCGCTTGTGACTATTTGTAATGTGAACGCAATCCCTGCTTCACTCGCAACTTCGCATGATATGACCCCTGTGCACAAACTTCAATACCAATTATACTCGGGTCACCGTGTATGGCGCAGTAATTATTGTTTTGACAGCGAGTGAGCGACGAATAGTCACGAGTGGGTGATAGAAGCACGTCGATCATGGCCTGTCTGAACGTACTGGAAATAGTTTCGAGACTTACAAAGCATCGATGCTATTACCTTTACCCTTTACCCGAGATTCTGGAAGAATGCTGTAGATCCCAGCAGTCGGGCTTCCAGTTCTGTGCCATTTCATCCTCCTCTTTTGGCATCTACTGACTGTCACTTTGGCTCAGATCTGCATCTTATTTTGGGAGGGGTCAACTACTCGTATAGTGAGCAGAAACGCTGGTCTGCCCACACCCTATCCAATCTTATCTTGAAACTGTTCACAGTCTGGGCAGTAACTACCTCTTCAGGGAGTGAGGGCTGAACACATCTTGCCTGACCTTGGTTAAGCATCTGGGTTTTACAAGCTTCAGACTGTGACCTCTCGTACTGTCGTTTGCATGCACAAAGAAGGCATCAGCTGGGATGCGTTCGATTCCATGAACAATTTTAAACACTTGTATCATGTCTCCTCGTCGTCTGCGGTACTCAAGAGAGGGAAGATTGAGTGCCTTTAGTCTCTCTGTGTAGGTGTAGTCTCTGATATCACAAATCATTTTAGTTGCTCTCTTTTGAACCTTTTCTATGGCTTTAGCATCTCCCTTGAATCTAGGGTACCATATAGAGTTGCCATAATCTAAGATAGGTCTGACCAGTCCTTTGTACAGTCTAGGGATTGTTGACTTATCTCTGCATTCGAAACTGCGTCTTATACAGGAGAGTACTCCATTGGCCTTTTTCACAATGCATGCGACATGGTTATGGAATTTCAGCTCTTCATCAATCATTATCCCAAGATCTCTCTCTACTAATGTGCGTTCAGGTGCATCTTCTCCTAGAAAATATGTGTGTTTGGCATTTTCTGGGCCTATATGTAGTACTTTGCACTTTTGTGAATTGAAGTGTAACTGCCAGGTATTGCTCCATTCCATTAGTGCATCAAGGTCAGATTGTATCACACAGAGATCATCACTAGTGGAGGCTTTGCCATAGAGCTTAGTGTCATCAGCATATATCTTGACTTTCCCTTGAAGGCCTTCGGGCAGATGGTTCTAGCTATAGGCTACCGAATTCGGTGCTCACAGCATTCAAGGAATAAATTCCTACCGGGTACCCATTTACTACACCTGGGTGGAGAGTGGCAAATGTAGATTAATGTCTTGCCAAAGGACATTAGTGCCGCGGCGGGGCTCGAACCGCGAACCATGAGATCCACTGTCCGGTGACGTATCCACTAGACCACGAAACCTGTAATAGTGCAGTAGTAAAGGTGAAGGAGGAAAGGCAGTAAAATTAGCAGTGTTAATAATATCAATGGCAATAGTAGTAGTAGGAAACAAAGAAGTAGAAGGAAGTAGTTGTACAGAAGAAGTAGTAGTGGTATTAGCAAAAGAAGAAAAATGATTCCTGCATTCCCGAATTCGTGTACTAAGTATTTTGTTCAACAACGATTAGCTGCGATATTATGCCATACCAATATACCCTGGTATAGCAATAATAGTACCTCACAAATAAGTTATTTTGTGTGTGTTCAGTACGGTTCTCATAATACATGACTAACGTAATACCAAATATATATACATACAAATAATTCTAGGGAAATAATATATACAACAGCTTTGCCAACTCTCGTAGAAATAAATAAAATGTGAAAGCAAATTAGAGAATAATGGCAACCATTATTCTTATTCTCTCATTTCCTTTCACATATATATATATATATATATATATATATATATATATATTAATTATCATTTTTTTGGAAATTCTGTACGACAAAACATCTTTTATTAAAATGGCTTTTTTTTTAGTCGTAGAAGGAGTAGTAGTAGTAATGCAGTACTTCATTAGTACATAGTAGTATTGGAAATAGTGGTAATACTAGTGGAAGTAGCAGTAGTAGTATTAGTAGTAGTAGCAGCGGTAATGATAATATCAGTGGTTGTATTAGCAAACAATAAAACACTAATAACACTGGTAACAATAATAACAAATAACAATATCAGTTTGTGGTGACGTGCTGGTGATTATTGTGAAAGTATAAGGATATGTAACAGTTATGCTATATGTATACAAGTGCTACTACTACCACTACAATTATTGTTATCACTACCACTACTACTACTACTACTACTACTACTACTACCACTAATACCTCCTCTTCTTCTACCAACACTATTGGTTAGAAGAAGAGGAGGTATTAGTGATAGTAGTAGTATAGTAGTAGTGGTAGAGATAACATTAATTGTAGTGGTAGTATTAGCATTTGTATTACTAAAGCAGAGATAGCAAAGGAGTAGTTTTAGTTATAGTGGTAATATTCGTCGTAGTAGGAACAGAAGTAGTTGTAGAATAAAGAATTGGAAGTGGTAATAGTAAATTGAGTTGTATCAGTAATAGTGTAACTAGTGTACTTTAGTATACAAAAAGGAATCATTCACAGCTCGCCGCTTGCTTTTCATGCTTGCCCACTTCCTTTTTTATTTATAAGCATGATCAGGCAACCCGTAAATACGTCTGAGGTTTTTTTAAGATTAAGAAATGAAATTAAATGATAGTAGGATTATTAATAGTATTAGTAGTAGTAGTAGTAGTAGTAGTAGTAGTCACATCAGCAGCAGTAGTAGTAATAGTAGTAGTAGTCGCAGCAGCAGCAGTAGTAGTAATAGTAGTAGCAGTAGCAATGGTAATACTGGTGATAATAGCAGGAGCAGTGGTAGTTATAGGAATAGCGGTAGTAGTCGTGCCGGTGGTGGTAGTAGTAGTAGTAATAGTAGTATTGGTAGTATGAGGAGGAGTAGTGATATGATTTTTGCATATTGTTAAACAACGCCTTTAGTAGTTACAATCTATGCCAAAGCAATAAACCCTTGCTTAACAAATGAGTGACGTTGTTTGTTTTCGATACGGTTCCAAGATACACGTATAACGTGATACCACGTTGAAAATTAATAGTATTAGCAGTAGTAATAGTAGTAATAGTAGTAGTAGTAGTAGTAGTAAAATGTATGTGGATTACGAAAGTGGTAATACTGGTGATAATAGCAGGAGCAGTGGTAGTGATAGGAATAGCGGTAGTAGTCGTGCTGGTGGTGGTAGTAGTCGTGCTGGTGGTGGTAGTAGTAGTAGTAGTAGTAGTAGTAGTAGTAATAGTAGTATTGGTAGTAGGAGGAGGAGTAGTGATATGATTTTTGCATCCCCGAATTCATGCATTTTGTTAAACAACGTCTTTAGTAGTTACAATCTATGCCAAAGCAATAAACCCTTGCTTAACAAATGAGTGACGTTGTTTATGTTCGATACGGTTCCAATGATACACGTATAACGTGATACCACGTTAAAAACAGGATGAAAACAATAAAATTCGCAGAAAAATAAACACATGTGTTAAAATGGTTTTCAAAACTAAAGTTAGTCTGTAGGCAGTATATTTCGATTCTTATGCTAATGGCAAAGTGTAATTTAGTCGTACTATTCGGTCACTGCAGTCATGGTGGTTATGTTGGAAGTAGTTTTTAGTAGTAGTAGTAGTAGTAGTAGTATATGTATTGGTATTATTATTAGTAGTATCAGTAGTGGCAGTAGTAGTAGTAGTAATAGTACTAGTAATAATAGTCGTTATAGTTGTTGTTTTAGAAAAGTAATAGTACAATGTAGTAGTAGTACTACTAGTAGTTATAGTTTCTGTTGTTTCAGTAGAATATTAATAGTTTAGTTCTGTACAGTGTGCCCTTAGTTGAAATAGCGTTCTAAATTCAGTCATAGATAATAATTATAATTTTTGTTTTAGTGCTTGTGGTTATGTTATGATCTGTTATGCTATGTGTGTAGAAGTACAAAAGAAAATGTAGAAGTAGTAGACGCAGTTTTAGTCCTCGTCGTAGTAGTGTAGTAGTAGTAGTAATAGTAACAGTAGTGTAGTAGTAGTTGTAGTCATTGGCGGACCCGGAGGGGGGGGGGGGGGGGCACTGAAAGAAAAGTATGCATTTTGATCATAGACGATCCGACATTTTGTCGATTGTTTCATCCCCCTTTATAAAATTTATTTCGAGAAGCTTTTCGAGAAGCTGGCGAGACCCCCAAAATACGGGACTACCTTTTCCAAAAGTTGACAAACCTGCCCCCCCCCCCCCTTATACTCAATCCTGGATCCGCCCCTGGTTGTAGTAGTAGCAGTAGTAGTATTAGTAGCTGTAGTAGTATAGAAGTAGTAGAAAGACAGCTACCCCAAGACAACTACTCCCCTTGATTCCTGCCTTCACTTGTTTGTTGTTTGCAGCAAGAGATTATGTTTGATACTTTTATGTATTTGTTTATTGTTGTAAATTAAGTTTTGATTCAACTGTATTTCCTCCATGTCCCAGAAAGAGCCATTAAGGAAATAAAAATCACTGTCATTGTCAAACGTGTTATCGGGTAAAAACTGAAATGTTGTCAAAATTCCCCTTGAAAACTTATGAAAACTTATGAAAAGCCTAAAATAATTGTAAACTACACGCTATGACAATGCATTGAATAAAATGTTAATAATAGCATCTCACGCCTGAGTGACGATTGCGTGGTCGGTACAGCTGTTAAAGGGATACGCCACCAGGCGGCCGTGGGGAAAGTCAGGATTGCGTAAGCCCCGTTCACTCGTACACAAAGTTTGTGCGTCGAACGCGTCCGTCGGACTGCTGGGATTACATTTCGGATTGCACGAAGCCGAACTAATCTCGCACGAGAGCTCGAGTTCGGGCGGAGTGTGCATGTTGTGCGGCGACCAGTCTGGCTGAAGTTTGCGCCCCGCGGGGTAACGCCATGATCATGTAACGATCACGGTGCCCTCTCGCGTTATAAAAACATTCACAATCTGCGGTTGAGTATCCCTTTAAGATGACAAACGATGAGTAAAATTTGGTTCGAAGTACGGCAAAAAAAAAAAAAAATGTAAAGGAACTACATCTCTTGATTTATTTTTTTTTCTACAGTGCTTTTGAGGATAACCTAGCGCTGAGTTGTAACGTGATCTGCCGACTGTCTTTTGTTGAATTAGTTCTACAATGCTTTCAATAAAAAAGCTAACAGTCAGGAAAAGTCTGCCTAAATATATATTTCAAAATATTGGAAGCAAAATTTCATAGCTGTGGATAGCTTAGAGTCTTTTCTATTAAATGACATCAAAATATCTGGCGATATTTTACGTTCCAGTGAGCAAAGGCCACTTTTGTGAAAAGGTGTAAAATCTGGACTTGACAAGAATTTGTATTTCTTCTGTCTGGTGTCAGCAATGTTGAGATTCATGAAAATACTAAGGAAATTCTCATATTTTATTTTGATCGATGATAGACAATTTATTTAAAAAAAAACGTTTTACATATACCATATTGTAATCTAGTTACTGTTGCATTCTTTAGAAACATAGTGATGAATTGATCATTTGCCTATACAATAATGTATAAACATGTAGAGGGGCCAGGCTCGACTAGCACATGTGCTATTTTCTAGTCCCATTCACCATTTGTATTATAAATATTTCATATCTGTAATATTTCTTTGCATTTTTGAAAAAAAAAACTTGTAAACATGTTGATATTTGCTGGTGAATAAATCAATCATTCAATAAAAAAATATCTCATGAACATGGTTATGCTTCAGTGAGCAATTAACTAGTTTATCGAGTATTTGAAATATTAATTTTGGAAAGTTCTCAATTGAAGCTGGCTTCCTCAGTCAATCATTTAGTTTTGGTGGGATATCGCATGACATACAGAAAGCAAAGCCATTCTTTCAATAATTTGCCTTTTAATGACCAGAATATGACCATTTCGAAGCCCTTTTAAGACGCTCAACTTTGTTGATACCAGCCAGAACCAATGAAAAGTTTTCGTCAACCACGGATTTTGCACCACTTTACAACAGTGCCCTTTGCTCACTCGATCACGTTACAAAGCAATGTAGAAAAAATAATTCAAGAGATGTTAGTTCCTTTACAATTTTTTTGCGTACTTTGAACTATATTTTACTCATCGCTTTTCATCATAAAAACAGTACCGACCACGCAATCGTCACTCAGCCGTGGGATACTATTATTAACATTGAACTGAATGCATTAGCATAGGGTGTTATTTACAATCATTGGTTCACATGGTTTTCTAAACAAAAGTTAGTTTGTAGGCAGTATTTATATACATTTGTCGAGGGCAGTATTTCATATGGTTCACTAACTGATAGTTATGACTAAAGTAGTATTAGTATTTAGTAGCTGATGTTGCATTGTAGTAATATCAGTAGGCGTAGTTAGTTCTAGTATGATGATGACAGCAATCATTTTCCACAGCTGGATTTCATCGAGTTGTGGAAATGGTGTCATGATGTGACACAGTATGTGAAGCAAAAGAGAAATCCCTCGATCAATTGGAGATGTGGAAAGACTCAGATATGTTAGAGTTATCCATTGTTCAAAAATATATTTTAATGCCGGAGTTTCAGAAAAATCAGTCCGTACTACATTTATATATTTTCATAAGAATTTTATATATAACTGTACTAAATTCATTTAATAAAAAATAATTCAATTCATAGTTAATTTATCTTGTACTTTCCAGTTTTCAGTGAAATTATAATACATTATTTATTATTGTTTTCAATATCTTTTTACTCCTTTTCCATGTTTACACTAATCTTTTTGCCACACCGCCCCCCCCCCCCCCTTTCGATTTTCTTCGTCTATTCCTTCTTATCCTCTTTTGATATCTATCCTCCATGTCACCTTTCTTTTACTTTACTCTTAGTCTGTATATATATAGTTTAACGGTCAATAACCTCTTTTCCTCTCATTTCCGTCCTTTTCATTTTTTCTCCAGTCCTATAATTATATCGGTACTTTCACTCGCCTTTCCCTCTCTTCATTTCTATATTTCTCAGGTGCTATCAGTCCCATAAGCCACACATCATGGATTTGCTTAATTTTAAAGCCATGCTTAATAGTAGACCAGCCAAGAAGATTTTTTTTACTTTGGACGGCATTTTTGGGTAATGCTCGGCGTTCATGCTTAAAGTCTTGCAAAAATACTGACGAATAACGTACGGGCGGATGCCACGCGCATTTTTGCCTAAAAATGCCATTGATGGCTCAAAATTTTAAAGAATGTCAAAAATCACGATTATTATTTTTTTGACCTAATATGTAATACCTGATTAAGACTTTGCAAGTGATATCAGATTTATTTTGAGTTTCAAGTTATAAACCTGATTAATACACAATTGAAAGTAGGATATTACACACACATGTATGGCGTAATGAAACATAAAACTGTGATTTACTCAAAATAATAGGTTGTGAAAACTACCAATATTTCAACGTTTTTTACCCAACGTAAATTTGTCATTTTAAACGCCTTTTCTTGATTAAACATCATGTATATTGTCATGTCACACACAGAAAAGAAATTATCCGATAAGGTAATGTATAACTCATTTTATGATATCCCAAACAGAACGATGTGTTTTTACTGGATGCGCATTTTGACTGAAAAACACTATTTGAAGGTACATCTAGAGTGTATAAGGCAATTATCCCATGTTTATTAGTATAGTCTATGGGCCAAAAACTGAAATGTCTCCACCCCCTTAGAAATAATCTTAAAATGATTTTTTTTCCCTGTTAGATGGGACCATTAACTATCAGAATATGCTTCTTTGCCCTAAAATAAGAGGTGGCCGTGGCCACAAGGACTATTACCATGGCAACGGATCAAACAGTAGAATTTAAGAAAATGTCATGTATTCGTGATTAAGAAAGGACAAAAACACATTATAACATTTTAAAGTAATGTATCACAAGTTTCTCACTTGATAAAAACTCAAACAAAAGGTGTCCATCATGTTTGAAAATGGCTGTTGCTATGGAAACAGTAAGACAAAAAAAAAAACATATTTGAGCAAAAAAAAAAAAACCAACGATGCTACCGAAAAAAGTAAATATTAATATATTTGTATTGTACGTGATTATCTTCTCTTTTACACGACACACACTTATCAAAATTTGTTTAAGTAAAGGGATGTTGGAGGAGACCACTAATAAAATGTGTAGGCCGTTACCATGGTAACAAATAAATTTATTGCATTTCTAATGAAATACAGAACTATATTTGTTTTCAACATGAAATAATGGTAAACAGCTAATTATTGTTACCGCCTGTTTGATTACAAATTTAGTTTGGAATATAGTTTGGAATTTGATTTATTTAAAAAATTCTGTTGCCATGGAAACAGAATTAATGAAGATGACATCTTTCAACTAAAGAAGGAAATGTAACTAACCAATATAAAATATATAGCAATTAGATTAACAAACACCGTCAGCGATTAGAATCTGCTCGTTGGTTGTGAATGTGACCACTATCATAATAGCTGTTACCAAAATTTGGTAGCTAATACAAAAAGTGGTGTTGTCTTTCTACCAGAATTTCTGTTTACTTGATTCCAATCTAGATCCAGAAGATTTGTGTTCGCTATTAAATGGGTGATACCAAAATTTTCACATTGAACATGATGACAAGACCTGCTACTTGATTCATTGCAAATTTTATTTATATACAGTGCGTATCAGGAAAAAGTATACCCAACTTAATTAGCTTCTAAAATATAAATTTATAACCTCTATGAGCTTGAAATTTATTTCATAGTAAAGAACAACTTATATTCTGTGCAATGATACCTTATATTCATAACTTTGCTGCCACGGATGACTCAGCAGCAGGCTTTTCAAACAGTATTGTCAAACTCCTCTTGTACCAAGTTTGGGCTGAAGTAGCGAGTGTGGGTCAAACCAACTATGCATTAGTTACTTCAGTTGGAAAACAATTGCTGAGTTATTTTCAATTGATTTTGTGCATTTGAATAGAAGAGGTTTTAAAGTCAACTCAAACTCAAGAAAGGGCTCATTACAAGCTAAATTTCAGATTTTTTTTTTTGCCATTTGATAACACAATGTTGGCTTCATCTGCATCCCTTTTTTCAGGAAAGCCTTTTTACTGAGTCATTAAAAATGTACATTGTTAATTCTCAACGTGTATCCTTCTTTTCTTCTTTTAGTCTTTGAGGTCAGTAAACCTTTCAGTCCATGTGTTATTCGCAAAAGCACCGTGTGCACCGTATGCAGGTGGAATGGTGCTATTGACGAATGAGCAGACAGTTTTTAGTTATCACGGGACAGGAAGATAGAAGGCTATTGAAATAAATTAAAAATTGTCATCTGGATTGAAAAAAGGTCATATGGAAGCTTAGATTACTTTAAACAATGAAGCATTGAACACAAAGGAGAATTTAACTTTTTACATAATATTTTAGACTAAAATAGCAACATTCGTTGAATCCGCGTCAGCCCACACTTGGAACAAGAAGATTGTGATTGTTTGACTCTTTTTAAAAAACACTGGTGCTCAGTCATCAATGACAACAAGGTCATATGGAAGCTTACATCACTTTAAACAATGAAGCATTGAAGCACAAAGGAGAATTTAACTTTTTACAAAATATTTTAGACTAAAATAGCAACATTCGTTGCATCAGCGTCAGCCCACACTTGGAACAAGAAGATTGTGATTGTTTGACTCTTCTTAAAAAACCTGGTGCTCAGTCATCAATGACAACAAGGTCATATGGAAGCTTACATCACTTTAAACAATGAAGCATTGAAGCACAAAGGAGAATTTTACTTTTTACAAAATATTTTAGACTAAAATAGCAACATTCGTTGCATCAGCGTCAGCCCACACTTGGAACAAGAAGATTGTGATTGTTTGACTCTTTTTAAAAAACACTGGTGCTCAGTCATCAATGACAACAAGGTCATATGGAAGCTTACATCACTTTAAACAATGAAGCATTGAAGCACAAAGGAGAATTTAACTTTTTACAAAATATTTTAGACTAAAATAGCAACATTCGTTGCATCAGCGTCAGCCCACACTTGGAACAAGAAGATTGTGATTGTTTGACTCTTTTTAAAAAAACCTGGTGCTCAGTCATCCATGACAACAAGGTCATATGGAAGCTTACATCACTTTAAACAATGAAGCATTGAAGCACAAAGAAGAATTTAACTTTTTACAAAATATTTTAGACTAAAGTAGCAACATTCGTTGCATCAGCGTCAGCAAGGAGATTTTGATTGTTTGGCTCTTTTTAAAAACCCTGGTGCTCAGTCATCCATGGCAGAAATGTCATGAATGAGGTACTACTAGACAGACAATAAGCTATTCTTCACCATGAAGTAAATTTTAAAGTCACATCGATTACAACATTTTAACTAGAAGCTATCAGAGTTGTATACTATTTTTCATAAGCACTGTATTTATGTATCGATTTATTTGAACTTATTCATACAGGATAAAAGCATGATCAGTATAAAACTGTTTTGCATCATGTTCCTGATGCAACAGGAATAAACAATAAGGTATAGCATAAATTGGTAACAATTTATAAGAAAAAAAATATAGTTACATAATAAAAATATAAGTAATAAAATAATAAGTAAAAACAATAATAAACGGCTATGAATATTTCAAAACTAACAAATTGAGTATATTATGTAATGTTAAGCCGAATGTGGAATGTGGATAACATCCATGTACTAATGAGACTACAGGATTACAAAAAAAAACATGACCCGTAACTTTGTCGATTGTCATCTAAAATAAGAACCGTAAAAAGTCATCTTTGGAAATTTATTATTGAAAGTCACACAAAGATCATATACATACATGTATATCGATGATATTCATTAAGGTTAGCTGGCAACTAAATACGGTATAATTACAAATTTAGTGTTGATGTAGAGTGTAGCGACTTAAAATCACGAGTTGGCAACTAATTAATATTGGTCACAGACCAGGGCGGCAAAGCGTCTCGTGATTGGGGGGGGGGGGGGGGGGGGGGTAAAGTAGACACTAGCAGAAAAAGAACTTCTGTGGGAAAGGGGGCATGCATAAGGGGGCAATAACAGAAAAGGCACTTTTTAGGGAAAAGGGAAAGGATAAATGGAAACGTTAAAGTGAATACATAGGTTTTAGACATTATATACCCCACATTTTGAAGCCATCTCGGGAAAGATTCAAATTATCCTATTTGTTTCTTTCTTTACATTACAGTGTGCAGTTGAGTGTGAGGGTCTGTATATTCCTTTAATTTCCAATCGAGCATAGCGGGCTGTGATACCCAGTGGTGGATCGGGGGGGGGGGGGGGGGGGGGCTTTTGGCGGAGCTTTTTTAAATTATCCCTGATTGACAACTAGGACTTCAGCCCCCTATTTTGGCCTTTCCTTTTTTCTTTCGTTTTTTCGCGTATCTCTTTCACATCGAGACTCCCCCCACTTTGGAAAATCCTGGATCCGCCGGTGACATCACATTCTTATGAAGAGGAAAAAAGTCATCCTAGTGGAGTTCAAAGTACAATGTCATCATGAAAGACTGGATAGACTCGTGGGCGTTGCTAGGCCTTTCTGAGTTGGAGGTGGGGGGGGGGGGGGGTGTCGAGATCACTAATTTACCGACGAACCTGAGTCTGTGTGCCACCGATAACCGATAAACCTTTGTTTGTGAACGACAACATTATTATTTATTTTTTTGGGGGAGGGGCATGTGCAGAAGCAATTAACTGAATAATTTGTTCTCAACCTATATCAACCGTGAGTGTATTTTCATTTAATGATAAATAATAATATAACATTTAACAAATTCATAGTGACGAAGCTTTTCGACCTGCGCTCATCGGGTCACAACGCAGGAATGAGAGAATACAAGAATAATCGAAGCGCTTGTACAAACTCCTTTTGTCGGCACAATAGCGGATCTCTCGACTGAATGAACAACGCTTCTAAGAAGCGAAGATGTTGAAAGCTGCGTGCTCGGGCAACAATAGTGAACTGAGCCGGGTTATACGCCATGGAACAAGCCGGACTATTTAGCAAGTGCTGACCAATAGCAGAGTCGATGTGACTGCGGCATTGAACATTAGCGACGCTAGCAGCGGTTTTGCAGTTACGCTTCGGCTGTGCTCGGCTACCAGCGCGTTTGGCTGATCTCGCGCACTCGTATTGTGGCATACCCAACGACATGTCCGATTTCCATATGACGCGTGAATGTATGACGGCTGTGCGTGGTCTTAGATCTAACAAAGACATTCACATTTGTAAACCCGACAAAGGCACCGGTGTTGTTCTTTTGAATAAGCGTGATTATGTTACAATACAATACAATACAATAAGCATTTAGTACGCCCTTCCCATAAGGCTCGGAGCGTTTACAAAATATTTAAATTATAGAACACATTATAATTTTTATATAAACACAAATCAGAAAACTCTTCAATCGTCCATGTGGGAACTACCAGGTGGTTTTATGGAGACAAATGTAATGAATGTACCTGTTACAAAGTTTGATAGCGGATTTAAAATAAATATGATTTCACAGCTTTTTTAAAGGTCTTTATGGATGCTGACTATCTAATGGTCAAGGGGAGATTATTCCATAGCCTAGATGCAGTAACTGTGAAAGTCCTATCACCTGACAAATTTCGGGTCATTGGGTAGCTGAGCTGAAGGTTGTGATTTGAGGATCTGAGATTTCTACTAGGTGTATATACAGTTAAGCATTCAGATATGTACCCTGGAGCCTGGTTATTGATAGATTTATAAACATAAAGAACTAATTTGAAGATGATACGTTTTTGAATGGGCAGCCAGTGAAGAGAACGAAGTAAAGGTTGGGAAGAATGACTTCTGCCAACCTCAAAAACAAGACGTGCAGCCCAATTCTGCAGACGCTGTAGACGGTTTACATGAGACTTTGGTATAGAGGAAAGAAGCCCATTACAATAGTCTAGTCTGGAAAGAATAAGTGACCTTACAGCATGCTGACAAGTAGTTTGATCAATAAATTTACGAATCCTAGATATGTTCCTCAAATGAAAAATCACACTGCTGACATAGTCATGTTAACATCAAAAAAGGCATCCAGATTCCTTATTGAATCCGATGGATGTATAGAAACTTCACCGACTGACAGTGTTAAATCTGGCAAATTTTTGTAATTGTATGTTATAGATGATGGATGTTCTTGATGATGGATGTTCTTGATGGATGTTCTTGATGATGATTCCAAATTTCGGTGCATTGGTCCTGCATGTAGTCACGATCGGACCAGTTGCCTCGAGTGTAGGTTGCAGCGCTACCTGCTAGAATTGCGTAAGAATGATCAGCTAGCACATAATATTTATGACAGGATCCGCCCGCATGGCTCTCAGCGCCCCCGTATGTATGGCTTACCGAAGACACATAAAGCCAATACCCCGCTCCGCCCTATTCTTTCCATGACTGGTTCAGCACAGCATGAACTGGCTAGGTGGTTGAGTGAGCTCCTGCAACCTGTGCTTGAGCGATACTCAACCTATGCAATTAAGGACTCTTTTACATTTGCTCGGTCGGTTCGTCAGATGGTAATTAGTGAATCTGTCTCTTTATGTTCATTTGATGTCTGTAGTTTGTTCACCAACGTGCCACTAAAGGAGACCATTGATATCTGTGTCTCCGCCCTCTACCATGGTGATTTGGATGAACCTCCTATCTCTGAATCACAAATATGGCAATTAATGTATCACTAGAAACTGGGAAGCTTACAGATGGCAATCGTATAAGTTTTATGTCAACTGCGTATCTGGTGATTATAAAAACAACACAAATAAAAGCTCTTCTCAGCATCTGGAATATCCGAGGATTCGCCAGAAATATAGCGATGTTTTGATGTCGTCACACTCGGGATCGATCCTGCTTAAGCAGACGACGTCCTATAATGAATGAACGTAATTGCAATGCAATTATTTATCAAATTATAAAGAGTTTGGTGTATTTAAACATGACCTTATTTCACACCATTATAAAGGGAAAGTGAAACTGATTCTGATAGCTAAAACCGTTTGATTGTAAATACATAGGAGAAGGGTCAATGATCAATGAAATAAACCCCACTTTCAAATTGAAAAGCCCTCCGAATAATAGCAGGATGGTATTCGTTCCCTCTTGAAACGCCGAACATGCCCCGGTGCAAGCAGCTGAAAATACAATGGCGTCTTATTTTGTTTACAAGTGACTGATTCCTTAATTTTTTTAACGCTGCATTTTTCATCAAAATAATACCATGCACGAAGTTAAGAGTGAGGCAACAGACTAACATTAAGACTGACGCTAGTGAAGGAAGAGAAATAAGTGAAGAGGAGATGACAAAATAGGCTCTGAAAAATGTGTAAGATGTTATGGGACATCGTCTGCTTAGACAGGACTGGTCCAGGGTGTGTCGTCACATATCTCAGCAGCGTTCGAGGAGCTCTTCAGCTGCTATATCGGGGGCTGTATTTTACCGTTTTATAATTGATAATAGTCATTACTTCAAATGTTTCCAAGCGTTGAATTTGGATAACCTTGTTTAATTTATGCCATCTATGCAATAATAAGTATTAAGCCAATATTTAAAATCATTAACGTTCTACTTTAAAATAATAATTGGTAGCATAAACGGGATCTTCTTTCTCCGAAGCGGGGCGGGCACAAGATATTTTATAAAATAAATGACTCTTTTTAGGGGTCAAAAGGGCACTTAATGGAAGGAAAACGCCATGTATCAGAATGGAAGGGGCAATAGTATTGAGGATAAATATGGCACTCAACAGAGATGAAAAAGCGCACCTATTAGAAGGAAAGGATCACTTTATTGAAAAAAAATGAATAGGGGTACTTGTCTAAGTAAAACAGGTAACTCTCAGAATAGGGGAATAACAGATGAAGGGGTACTTATCAGCTTATGAGAATGCACACAAAAAATGTTGTTGCAAAGGGAAAAAAAAACCCTTATCGAAGGAAAAGGGGCACGTATCAGATTTGAATAGGGGTTTTATAAAAAAGGAACGTATATTTAGAAAAGGGACATTTTTAGAGGTGAAAAGAGAACATTTGTTAATAATTAGATAAATATATATAGCTACTATATTAGTTATTCTGCTGTGCTGTGATGTAATGTAACAGAGCTCCCAACAATTCTACTACATAAGCACACATTATAAAGAACGTACGCCCAGAACGTACCACTTTTGCATGTCTCCGACTGTCAGATGTACAACATTGGTTAGAACATGGAACAATTAGCAGGGATTTTTCATGTAAAGGGAAGAGATAGCTAAGCGGTATCGAGATTCCCAAAAACGGGTGTCGATCCCGGGCGGGTGGGGGGGGGGGGGGGGGGGGGGGGGGGGGGGGGGGGCTGGGGGTTATATATTCCCCCTGAAATTTGAGGTGGGGGATGGCCCGTATAATCCCCCAATATTTTTGGATGTGAGAATTACGATACATCAACTTAAAACTACTAATTATCCAAATTCATTATTTAACAACATTTAATCATACAGAAACCATTTCGGGATGCTCTAAATGCAAGTTTTATAGACAGATATTTGAAAAAGTCCCTGGTGTGGGAGGGGGATACCCCCCCCCCCCCCCCCGCACCTTCCTCTCGCCGGTCATCCCACAATAATGAACACAGATCCACACCCCTGTTCCCAAGGAAAGTTATAATAAATGACCTTAAATTAAATTCCATGTATACAACTAAGGATTTATTTTTGTAATAATATTATATTATATCTATTACAAGATAAAAATCATCTCTGTCTTTCATTATGAAAATATAAAATCATATCCCATCAAAGATTAAATGTGCTGACTGTGTGGTAATTTTGTTTTTGCACAGATTTGCACATTCATTGACTTGCATATTAGAATAAATGTACATTACTCCACTAGAGTCCCGGTTGTTTTACTGTGTTTACATAATACAATACACAATATCATACATAACCCTCTTAATACTTAAGTCTGCTCTTCCCAAGAGTATAATTCCATTATCTCTATATGGATACATGACACATCATCAATGAATATTGTTGTTTATTTCTCTTACTTTCTGATATGATGTTCCACCTCCTGGAGATTGACCCATTGCATTCACATGACTTTATATTTTTTTAAAGGAAAATCCTATGTGGACCGCACAGTGAATTTATAATCAACCATAATGATATGTATTAATGTTATAATGTTCATATAAAATATATCATTTTCCAGATATAGTTAACGATAACTTATATTATAAAAATGAAATAAAGATCGGCTTTTTCACGACAAATTAAAAGAAAAACCGAGATATCAAAGAATTTTTCAACCATTGATTTACATGTAGTATGCAATATAGCAAATTGTAACTTAAAATTTTGGGTAAATATGATTCAGCATTATTTAAATAATTACAAGTATAATGTTAAAAACTGATGATTAATCCTTGAATAATTCTGCATAATGATTATAATCATTTTATTTGTAGACTTTAATTGATTATTTATTCATTTATTTTTTTAACTTGATGCATTAGTGTACTTTGTTGCTCTGATAATAAGCTTCACATTAGCATCAACCATAACATGTTAAAAGAGAGGGGTTTTATCATCCATAAGTTCTGTGTCTCTGACAGTAAAGGCCGATCAGACTTAGCCACTTGCACTACAATAAAATAGTTGGACACTGCCAGGGGCAGATTTGGGAGTGCAATTCGGTTATAGGGAACTGCTCTGTGACTGGCCCATCCTGGCCCATGATTTTGGTACATTATCAATATACCTTGGCAAGACCGACTTCCGAGTGGTCGACCAAATGATGAAAGCCATGCAGAAGTAATTTTGATGGGGTGGGTGCTATATAGCTCAAAATCAGCTTTACAGCTTTTAAAGTTTGTGAGCGAGCAACAATTTTGACACTGTTTAGTCAAAACACTTTTTTCTAATATCTAGAAAGATTTGAATTGAAAGCTCAGAATATATATATTAAGAATGGACATTTGCTTGCATGTTGTTCAATTAGGAATGTGTGGTAATTTTCAAATTCCAATAGTTTCGTGATATGTAACTCATTATTAACCATGACAACGTCCATGAGGAACACATCCGCAGCCGACTTTAAAGGCCAAGTTCAACCCCAAAATTGAGTTAATTCAATAAAATTAAATTAAACAAAAAAAAGGTTAAAATATTAATGTTAATGTTTTGCATTGTTTCATGAAACAATGATATGCATAACATTGGCTTTATGCAAATTATTGAGCCGATAATGCCATAAGGTCACTTTTCCTTTTGTATTTTATTATATGAAATTTCAAATATTTCAGTTTTCTTCAATGCAAAACTTCAAAATGCCGTAAATCTCTTATTTTTATCCGATTTTGATATTTTTTACTGTTTCGTTTATTTAATTTAACTCTACTGATTCAACTAAACTCATTATTTGGGTAGACTTGGCCTTTAAGACAAACAAGCTGATTCTGATAGCTACGGTGAAAAATAATAAGATTCATTTGATATTGTTCAAATTCAGTTTGTTTAACATTTTATTTTGTATTGGTAGGTCACATTTCTTTCTTTGAAAGATTTCATCTTCATTAACATTCTGTTTCCATGGCAACAGTTTTTCTAAATCAAATTTTGCTCTACTCCAATTAACTAAAAATTTTTATATAATCAAACAGACGGCAAAAGTTATTAGATGTTTACCATTATTTCATGTTGAAAACAACCATAGTATTTTGTTAGAAATACAACACAATAATATATTTGTTACCATGGTAACGGCCTACACATGTCGTAGTCACATCTATCACCCATTTACTAAAAAATGTATAAGTGAGTGTCCTGTAAAAGAGAAAATAATAATGGTCAATATCAATACTTACCTCTTTTTAAGGTAGCATCAAGGGATTTTGCTCAAATATCATTCTTGTTCTTACTGTTTCCATGGAAACAGCCATTTTCAAACACGACGGACACCTTGTATAACTCTTATTTGGGTTTTAATCAAGTGAGAAACTCTTGATACATTACTTTAGAATGTTACAATGTGTTTTTGTACTTTCTTAATCACGAATACATGACAATTTCTTAAATCCTATTGTTTTTGATCCGTTGCCATGGTAATAGCCCTTGTGGTCACGCCCACGTTTTAATTTAGGGCAAAGAAGCACATTTTGAGAGTTAATGGTCCCATCTAACAGAAAAAAAACTCATTTAAGATTATTTCTAAGGAGGTGGGACACTTCAGTTTTTGGCCCATACTCTACACTGATAATACATGGGATAACTGCCTTTGTACATGTACACTCTAGATGTACCTTCAAATAGAGTTTTTCAGTGAAATGCGCATCCAGTAAAAATACATCGTTCCATTTGGGATAACATAAAATGAGTTATCTATCACCTTATCGGATAATTTCTTTTCTGTGTGTGACATGACAATATACATGATATGTTTAATCAAGAAAAAGTGTTTAAAATGACAAATTACTTTGGGTAAAAAACTTTGACATATTGGTAGTTTTAACAACCTATTACTTTGAGTAAATCACAGTTTTATGTTTCATTATGCCATACATGTGTGTGTAATATCCAACTTTCAATTGTATATTAATAGGGTTTATAACTTGAAACTCAAAATAAATCTGATATCACTTGAAAAGTCTTAATCGGATATTACATATTAGGTCAAAAAAAGGAAAATCGTGATTTTTGACATTCTTTCAAATTTTGAGCCCAAAATGGCATTTTTAGGCAAAAATGCGCGTGGCATCCGCCCGTACGTTATTCGTCAGTATTTTTGCAAGACTTTAAGCATGGATGCCGAGCATTACCCCAAAATGCCGTCGAATCTTTTTCTAGAGCCTTTTTGGATGTTTGGCTGGTCTACTATAATGGGAATGTACAGTTTTAGTAAGCCCTCAAAAGATTTTCGTCAAATTTCTTGCCTTTTTGTTGGTAATCAGTGGCGGCACCAGGATTTTTAAAGTTGAAGGGAGGGGGGGCAAGGGCGGACAAAAAAATTTTCCACCCTTTTATTTTTTTTCACTCTGAAAATTATTGGGGGGGGGGGGGGCAAAGCTTCTGACTGGGGGGGGGGGGGCAAATGCCCCCCCATGCCCCCCCCCCCTTGGTCCCGCCACTGTTGGTAATTAGCAATATACTAGCAATACTAAGATACTGTGAAGATTAAACAAATGAGTGACCAAACATTATTTAGATACCAGGTCAGGGGCATAAACTATACGCTATACATACACGTGCAAAACCAACGAGGATTTGTGTGTGTACACTACACTATAGTCTTTTTCTCGAATCACTACACGTTTGTCCCCCATCTTGAATTTTTTGCACTTTGAATTTGAATTTGTGTTAGCAAGCTTCCTCAAGATGCTGTTCCTTGCTCCAGATTTTGCCTTTGGCAATGTGTATATAAGAGAGCGATCTAGTGTGACGCGTAGGTAGGTTGGCTTATCGGTGTGTTTAGCCATTTTCCATATCATCTGATATGATATGATATTTTTTATTCATCTTTCTTCCTTTTTACAAGTCACATAGAGAATTACATTCAATTATTACGCATTTACAATGCAAACAAAATCATGCATGACGATAATATAATGAAGTGAATTGCAAGAAAGACAAGGAGACCCTTGTATTAAAAGCAAGGCTTGTAAGATGTAGGGTCCCCTCTAATAATTGGCTGGTACATACATGAGCAACGGAATAAATGTATTTAAAGGGAGTATATACATTAATAACTACCTAAGAGTACGTACATTATGAAAGGAATGGGGTGTGTAAAAAAAAAAGACAAAACAAGCTATATACAAAAAGGGAGAGTAGAGTTAGACATAACAAGACGGGAGGGAAGAAAGAAAATATGAGAAATGATAATAGTAGGAGTACAACACAGTAACAATAGGTACATCACACGACGAGTACAAAAACATAGGGAACAAAGGAATAATAAGCTGACAATCTGAAAATATTCAGTTAGACACGGGATATCAATAGAAGGAAAATACACATCATAGTAATTCACAATAATAGGTACCAAAATAACTATAATATTGTGCGCTGAAATGCAGAGGGGCTAGCAGATTGCTTAACGCTAGAATCAAGAGAGTTCCAGAACCGAGGTGCAGTACAAACCAATGTATTAAAAATAAACTTTGTCCTTACTTGGGGTAAGTGAAACGCAGAAGCATTTCGTGTATCACGGTGATGTACTTGACTATTTTTCTTTAAAATGCTGGCCAGAGTCAGTGGTAGGACACCAGAATTAAAGCCATACATGAGATCACCCAGTTGAAAGTCATAAATATCTTGCAACTTTAACATTCTATGCTTATATAAAAGGTGGTTTAGTGTGCGTACGAAAGCTGACATTACAAAGAATTTTTAAGACTCTCTTTTGAATCAAATGTAATTTTTCAAGATGAGTTTTAAGGCAATTACCCCATGCATGGACACCATAATTGAGATACGGAAGAATTAATGTTGAGTACATTATAAGAGGAATGCCTTTAGGAAAAAAAAATATTTCAATTTTTGTATTACACCACTGTTTTTTGACAATGTCTTACAGAGATGATTTATATGAATTTTCCAACTCAGTTGCTCATCAATGTGCAAACCAAGGAATTTCGTCGTTGTTACTCTATCTATCAAAACATTATTGAACGATACATCTCCAGGAAGCACTTTAATTGTATTACTAATGAGCATATAATTTGTCTTTTGCAGATTTAAAGATAATTTATTTCCTTGGATCCACAAACTTTACTTAGTTCAAAATTAACTGTTTCTGAAATAGCCTGTGGATTTTGTGCGAGTAATACAACCTGGAATCATCAGCAAATGAGATGAACGATAAATACATCAGATGAGTAATGAAAATCATTAATATACACAATAAATAATAGCGAACCAACGAGAGATCCCCGAGGAACGCCCTGAATCAATACCGTTTAAAGAGAAACATTGTTTCCTGTCAGCTAAGTAACTCTTGAACCAGTCCAGTGCTGTACCCCTGACATCATAATGTGATAATGTCATGATCTACAGTATCAAAAGCTTTCGAGTAATCAAGAAATATACCGATTGTGTGCATATTTTTGTGTATTGATTGTGAAATCTTATCAATAAAGTGCAACAAGGCATGGGAGGTAGTGTGTTTCTCTCGAAACCCAAACTGAAAGTTGGAGAATATTTTACTTTTGTTAAAAAAGTTTAATGTTCTGACATAAATCACTTTCTCGAGAATCTTTGAAAAGGAAGTTAAGAGGGAAATGGGGCGGTAATTAGTGAAAGATTGGGGATCTCCCTTTAAAAAGACGGGTACGACTTTTTGGAATGTTCATGTCTACAAGGACTATTCCATTTAACATTGATAAATTAAAAACATGAATTAGGGGTTGTATAATCCCTCAGATAATCTTCTAAATTAAATCATTATTGACACTATCATAACCAGGACTTTTCCCATTCTTCAGTGAATTCACAATAGTAAGCAACTATTCCCTATCAACTGGTAAAAAGAACAAACTTTTATTTTTTTATCCTTTCAGGAAATCTTAATAAGCTTGTTGACAGGAAGGGACTACCCGTGACAGATTAGGACCAGTACTGCAAAGAAATAATCATTGAATTTTTTCACAATAATAGTTTTATCTTCCACTTCACGACCACCAAGTTTTATATTCTTTACGTCAGAAGTTTGTTTCTTTGAATTGAACACATTTTTATCACTTTCCAAGTTCCCCTGATATCGTTTGAGGTTGCGTGACACTGAGCATAATAATTTGTTTTCTTTGCTGCACGCAAGACTGAAGTAAAAGTGTTTTTATAATCAACATTCCGTTTACGTGATAATTCTGTTCCACTTACTTTATAAGAATAAAACAACTTATTTTTCTTATTGATAGACCTTAACAAGAAGCACTGACTCATGGCATACGAGGAATTTTCTTACAATTTCTACTATTACATTTGATAGTTGGAACATTTTCATTATAATGTAGCATGAGCTTTTTAGAAAAAAAGTGTTAAATGAGATATTAAAATCTTGTTCAAGTCAAATTTTCATTCCAGTCAGTTGCCGTTAGGGCTTCCTGAAACTTCGCAATGTTAGGTTTTTTCCGAATGCCTCCCTGATTATAAGCTTTATTACACAAGTTCACCCTAGTGTGTGAAGAAATGGGAAATGATCTGAAATATCTGATATTACAATTCCTGAAGTCGGAAAAAATAAGGGTAGATGAACTCTCAGTTACCGTTGTTGGTTTAATAATTAATGGCATTAAAAAAGGACAACATCATATTAAAAAATAGTGTAACTAGTGTAGTTTAGTATACAAAAGGGAATCATGCACAGCTCGCCGCTTGCTTTTCGTGCTTGCCCACTTCCTTTTTTATTTATAAGCATGATCAGGCAACCCGTAAATACTTTTGAAGTCTGAGTTTTTTTAAGATTAAGAAATGAAATTAAATGATAGTAGGATTAATAAAAAATAGTGTTAGCAGTAGCAGTAGTAGTAGTAGTAGTAGTCACAGCAGCAGCAGTAGTAGTAGTAGTAATAGTAGTAGTAGTAGTAGTAGTAGTAGTAGTAGTAGTAAAATGTATGTGGATTACGAAAATGGTAATACTGGTGATAATAGCAGGAGCAGTGGTAGTGATAGGAATAGCGGTAGTAGTCCTGCCGGTGGTGGTAGTAGTAGTAGTAATAGTAGTTGTAGTAGTAGTAGTAGTAGTAGTAGTAAAATGTATGTGGATTACGAAAGTGGTAATAATGGTGATAATATCAGGAGCAGTGGTAGTTGTAATAGTAGTAGTAGTAGTAGTAGTAGTAGTAGTAATAGTAATAATAGTAGTAATAGTAGTAATAGTAATATTGGTAGTAGGAGGAGGAGTAGTGATATAATCTTTGCATCCCCGAATTCATGCATTTTGTTAAACAACGCCTTTAGTAGTTACAATCTATGCCAAAGCAATAAACCCTTGCTTAACAAATGAGTGACGTTGTTTATGTTCGATACGGTTCCAATGATACACGTATAACGTGATACCACGTTGAAAACAGGATGAAAACAATAAAATTCGCAGGAAAATAAAAACATGTGTTAAAATGGTTTTCAAAACTAAAGTTAGTCTGTAGGCAGTATATTTCGATTCTTATGCTAAGGGCAAAGTGTTATTTACTATTCGGTCACTACAGTCACGGTGGTGATGTTGTATGTAGTTTTTAGTAGTAGTAGTAGTAGTATTGGTATTATTATTAGTAGTATTAGTAGTGGCAGTAGTAGTAGTAGCAATGGTAGTAGTAATAATAGTCGTAATAGTTGTTGTTTCAGTAGAATAGTAACAGCACAATGTAGTAGTACTACTACTACTACTAGTAGTTATATTATTAGTAGTAGTTATAGTTTCTGTTGTTGTTTCAGTAGAATAGTAAAAGTTTAGCTCTGTACAGTGTGCCCTTAGTTGAAATAACGTTCTAAATCCAGTCATAGATAATAATTATCATTTTTGTTTTAGTGCTTGTGGTTATGTTATGATCTGTCAGCTATATGTGTAGAAGCGTAGAAGATAATGGAGAAGTAGTAGACGCTGTTTTTGTCCTCGTCGTAGTAGTGTAGTATTAGTAGTAGTAGCAGTAGTGTAGTAGTAGTAGTAGTAGTAGTACTCGTAGTAGTAGTAGTAGTAGTAGTAGCAGTGTAGTAGTAGTAGCAGTGTAGTAGTAGTAGCAGTGTAGTAGTAGTAGCAGTAGTAGTAGTGTAGTAGTAGTTGTAGTCATTGGCGGATCCGGGGG
The DNA here is from genome assembly GCA_025617745.1 of Heliocidaris erythrogramma. Taxonomy (NCBI): domain Eukaryota; kingdom Metazoa; phylum Echinodermata; class Echinoidea; order Camarodonta; family Echinometridae; genus Heliocidaris; species Heliocidaris erythrogramma. The sequence goes on along the minus strand of CM046863.1, from coordinate 52,468,061 downwards.
GGGGGGGGGCACGGGCCGGAAGAAAAGTATGCATTTTGACCATAGACGATCCGCCATTTTGTCGATTGTTTCCTCCCCCCCCCCCTTTTTTTTTGGTTTGCTTGTCAGGGAATTATGGAGGGAAACTGGACCCCCATAACCCCCTCCCCCCACTGAGCGAATTTTGAAGGTTTGGCGAAAAGAAAATTGTCGCCCACCACTCCCCCCCCCCCCCCCCCCCTCCCCCTCCCACTGAGCGGCTTTTCGAGAAGCTGGCGAGACCCCCAAAATACGGGTCTACCTTTTCCAAAAGTTGACAAACCTGCTCCCCCCCCCCTTATCATGGATCCGCCCCTGGTTGTAGTAGTAGCAGTAATAGTATTAGTAGCTGTAGTAGTAGTTATAGAAGTAGTAGAAAGACAGCTACCCCAAGACTGTATTTCCTCCATGTCCCAGAAAGGGCCATTAAGGAAATCATTGTCAAACGTGTTATCGGGTAAAAGCTGAAATGTTGTCAAAACTTATGAAAAGCCTAAAATAATTGTAAACTACACGCTATGACCATGCATTGAATAAAATGTTAATAATATCATCTCACGCCTGAGTGGCGATTGCGTGGTCGGTACAGTTGCTAAGATGACAAACGATGAGTAAAATTTGGTTCGAAGTACGGCAAAAAAAAAATGGGTAAAGGAACTACATCTCTTGATTAATTTTTTTCTACAGTGCTTTTGAGGACAACCTGGCGCTGAGCTGTAACATGATCTGCCGACTGTCTTTTGTTGAATTCGTTCTACAATGCTTCCCATAAAAAAGCTAACAGTCAGGAAAAAGTCTGCCTAAATATATATTTCAAAATATTTGAAGCAAAATTTCATAGCTGTGGATAGCTTAGAATCTTTTCTATTAAATGACATCAAAATATCTGGCGATGTTTTACGCTCCAGTGAGCAAAGGCCACTTTTGTGAAAAGGTGTAAAATCCGGACTTGACAAGAATTTCTATTTGTTCTGTCTGGTATCAGCAATGTTGAGATTCATGAAAATACTAAAGAAACTCTCATATTTTATTTTGATCGATGATAGACAATTTATAAAAAGAAGAAGTTTTGTTCTATGTATACTAACATATTATATTGCTCTGTACATATACCATAATTGTAATCCAGTTACTGTTGCATTCTTTAGAAACATAGTGATCAATTGATCATTTACCTATACCATAATGTATAAACATGTAGAGGGGCCAGGCTCGACTAGCACATGTACTATTTTCCATTTACCATTTTTATTATAAATATTTCATATCTGTAATATTTCTTTGCATTTGCATAACTTGTAAACATGTTGATATTTGCTGCTGAATAAATAAATCATTTAAAAAAAATACCTCATGGACATGGTTATGCTTCAGTGAGCAATTAACTGTTTTATCGAGTATTTGAAATATTAATTTTGGAAAGTTCTTAATTGAAGCTGGCTTTCTCAGTTAACCATTTAGTTTTGGTGGGATATGGCAGGACATACAGAAAGCAAAGTCTTCTTTTAATAATTGCCTTTTAATGACCAGAATATGACCATTTCGAAGCCCTTTTAAGACTTTGCTGATACCAGCCAGAGCCAATGAAAAGTTTTTTTGTCAACCATGGATTTTGCACCTCTTTACAACAGTGCCCTTTGCTCACTCGATCACGTTACAAAGCAATGTAGAAAAATGTAGAAATTCAAGAGATGTTAGTTCCTTTACAATTTTTTTTTGCGTACTTTGAACTATATTTTACTCATCGCTTTTCATCATAACAACAGTACCGACCACGCAATCGTCACTCAGCCGTGATATGCTATTATTAACATTGGATTGAATGCAATAGCATACCGTGTTATTTACAATCATTGGTTCAAATGGCTTTCTAAACAAAAGTTAGTTTGTTGGCAGTATTTCTATACATTTGCTGAGGGCAGTATTTCATATGGTTCACTAACTGATAGTTATGACTGAAGTAGTACTAGTATTTAGTTGCTGATGTTGCAATATAATATCAGTAGGCGTAGGTAGTTCTAGTATGATGATGACAGCAATCATTTTCCACAGCTGGATTTCATCGAGTTGTGGAAATGGTGTCATGATGTGACACAGTATGTGAAGCAAAGGAGAAATCCCTCGATCAATTGGAGTTGTGGAAATACTCAGATATGTTAGAGTTATCCATTGTTGGAAAATATATTTTAATGCCGGAGTTTCAGAAAAATCAGTCTGTACTATATTTATATATTTTCATAAGAATATTATATATAATTGTACTAAATTCCTTTAATAAAAAATAATTCAATTCATAGTTAATTTTTCTTTTACTTTTCATTTTTCAATGAAATTATAATACACTATTTATTATTATTTTTTTCAATATCTTTCCCGGACCATTATTAGACGTCGCTATCTTTTTACTCCTTTTCCATGTTTACCCTCATCTGTTTGTCACCCCATCCCCAACCCCCACCCTTTTCGATTTTTTTCGTCTTTTCCTTCTTATCCTCTTTTGATATCTATCCTCCATTTCACCTTTCTTTTACCTTACTCTTAGTCTGTATATATAATTTAACGGTCAATAACCCCTTTTCCTCGCATTTCCGCCCTTTTCATTTTTTTCCAGTCCTATAATTGTATCGGTACTTTCACTCGCCTTTCCCTCTCTTCATTTCTATATTTCTCAGGTGTTATCAGTCCCACAGGGTAAAAGTGGGGGCATTTACCACCCACCCCCCCCCCCCCGGGAGCGCCGCCTCTGGAATACATGAAACATACATACAAAAGCAATCCAAAGATTGTATTCTGGTGTAGAATGCACGTGTATTAACACATCCACTTCACTTCAATTCATCCATTTATTTCATCTCTAAAATGTCTAGTGCAAGTGACAAGCATGCATTTCAGTTTCAGTTTCAGTTTCAGTTTATTGTTTCATATTTCACATCTACAATGTGTTTTTACAGTATAAATGATATAATACAATGGATACAAACAAGATAAATGATACAAACAAACATAAGACAACTGATTATTTTCAGAGAAAATAAAACAACGTGAGTACCTCATATCTTAATGTTTGCATGCGATATTAATTGAAAAGAATAGGCTAGAATAAAAGTGAAATATTGTGGAGCCTAAGGAGAAAGCTACGCTTGTGAGTTATAGGCCCCAAAGAGTAATAAAATTTGTAATAGCCTTTAAATATAGTGGGAGCGACCAATGAATGGTACAGGAATATGAGTATATAAATGAAATTGTGTTGCAGTAATCAAAATCGCATTCAAAGAAATAGTATTGGATGGTTTTGTCACTATCATTAGATTTATTAGTTACATTCTAGAAAAAAGCATTGTTGATTTGATTGTGTATATTTATGCTTTCTCGTGCAATTTTATAATGTAGAGTCAATGTAATGTAAGTTAAAATATAAACAAATGATGAAACTGTAGAGAGCTATGCAATCAAATGGAATTCCAACAGTTGGAAAGGATATAAAGGAAAATATAAAGGTTATACGATGCAAGTTCACCATGACACTGTGCAACTGATACACCCTCATGCAATTCTATTCCGATTTATAACCAATGAAATATAAGGAACAATATTTTTTTAAAGAGTTGAACCTGTACAGAGCTATGTAATCAAACGTAATTTCAACCATTGGATATGATAATTATGAAGGAAAATATATATGATATACTTTGTAAGTTTATGTACTATCATACACTTCCACTGTGCATGGAGTCAATCAATCATAAGGAAAAATAGACACGAGAGAAACAAATTATGAAACTATAGAGGTCTGGCACTGGCGTAGACAAGGGGCACAAGGGGGTCATGCCCCCCCCCCCCCCATTCAGCCCCTTAAAAAGCGAGAGCGAAAAAGCAGGGAAGTGAGAGAAAAAAAAAATCCTGAAAAGGCTTTACGAGCCGTTATCTTTCTTTCAGATTTTGCTAAAACGTCAAAAGTTTTCGTGGAAAGGGGGAAATAACTTCCCCCTTCCTGCACCCACCTGTTACATACAGTGCAATATTGCGTCCAAATAATTGAAAAGCAGGCAAGGCGTCGAAGTATAACTTTCCGCCTAAAAAAAAATGTTTGCTACGAGCACGGATATCTTTCTCTCAAATTTGTTAAACGTCAAAGCTTTCGCACTTCGCGAGGGAAACGGGGAAACTCCCCCCCCCCCCCCTCCCTGCACCCACCCATGTTACGTACAGTGCAGTATAATTGAAAAGCAGTATGGTCGTCGAACTAACTTTCACCCTAAAAGAAGGTGCTACGAGCTGTTAAAACGTCAGGGAAACTCCCCCCTCCCTGCACCCACCCCTCCCCACGGAGAACGCTTTCCGTGCTCATCAATTTCTGCCCCCACCCCCTAAAATGAAATATTGGATCATTCACGTCTGCCCCCTCCCCCTATTGAAAAATTCTGGCTACGCCACTGAGGTCTAGGCACCCAAATGCAATTCCAACATTTGGATAAAGGACAGTATATATGCAATGCAAATTCTTGCTAAAAACGTGCTTTCTATAATGCCCCCTCACACGCAATCCCAACTGTGTATTCTAACTTAGCATAAAATGAATATACGACGGAAATTCAACTGAACTGCTTATTAATATGCACTCAAATAAAACATATTTACTTTAAATGCTCAGATTCGTGCATATGAATACAACGCCAAGAGTACAATTATGATAAAGAATACACGCATATGAAAACATATGGTTGGAATGCATTAATATAGCTTGCAGACTTATGAACTTAAATGCAATTCTCATAGGGGCAAATAATTCGGAACAAATTATATTTACATTGAAGTTTTGGCCTACGCATGTGTATACCTATACACTCTTACGAAATTTAAAAAAAAATAGTGTAGCAAAATTCAAATTTACGATGAAAATTCAAGCTAAAATTGTGCAGACTTATGCACTCAAATGCGATTTCAACAGATGATATAACATCAGGAAAATATCCAACAACATCCAGCATGGAAATGTGCTAAGTTTAATTTAATGAATAACAGGAATCAATGCTGAAACTGTAAAGGTTATGCAGTCAAATGATATTCCAACAGTTGCATAAGATATAATGTGAAATATATATCAACAATGCAAATTCATTATTAATTGCCCAGACTTTGCTTCTCTTGTACAATTCTGTTTTGAAATACAATCAATCACACATAAAGTACATGAAGTACAGTAGCAATAAATGATGAAACTGTACGTAGCTATGAACTTAATGCGATTCAAGCAGTTGGATAAGGTACAAGGGAAATGAATATTAAGGCAAATTCATCATTAAAAATGTAAAGAAATCTGCACGACGGAAATTCAAAGATTAAATGTGCAGACTTCTGCTCCAAAATGTAACCTCAACTGCTAGATATACAATATGAAACACATTTAACCCTAATAATCTACCCCCATGTACCAATCCTGGAGTGCCAGAGTGCTTATCCCTATTGTGACTGCCGCTAATCCCCCCTGTGCTGGGTTTAGTTTTGGGGTGCTTAAAGACCCCGGCCGGAGCAGAAAATAAATAAGACAAATTATATATCAATGTAGAGCATTCGACTTATGGAACAACAAAATACAAACCGATTGAGATGTCAATGACTGTGAAAGGAGTAACAACATCAGAAATCTTTGAAGCGGGGGCTTGGTAAATGGCCACCGGAGAAATTTGTTTTTCGAGTCCGGATTCCGTGAGCTAGTGATGACGTCACATTGTGTAGAATTCTCGCTCTCCCCAGTCTGCATGCAAGTACGGTATGTAATCTATTGTATTTTTATACTATCAAAATAGGGAATAAATCTAGTTCTAGTTTGTTTTTAAATGCATTTCTTTAGTAAAAGGATGTTCACTATTTAAATTCACTTCACGCTGTGATAGAAATAATAAAAACATGATATTAATGCCGAATTCTGACTGAAATAAATTCACAGACCGTGCGTCTGCCCCCGCGTCTGCACCACCTACTCTATGCTGTTCTTGCTTTGAGATCGAGGTTGCTGTTAGTAGCGGTCGGGACAGGGCCGGCTGGCTGTACTGAGCGTCGCGCCTTGCCGCCAGCTCTGCCTCTGGCATTGGTTTACATTTATCATTCATGGCGATCTATTATAAAGTTTGGGTTTTAAATATCGAGTTGCAATTCCCTCATATTGGGAGTTGATATTGTTCCTGTGAAATTATCGACCAGATATTCAAAATCAGTAATTAGGACAATTAGTCTCTGTTCTGCTTATAAAGTTATATATAGGCCTAATGACATGTTTTATTGTTATTGTTACTGTGATGTGTTTTGTACTTTTACTTTTGTTGTGTGATACGTGCACTGCAGACAGAGTGCCTGGCTGTCACATCATGTTAATGTCATAGGCCTATGGCTTAGAGCAAAAAAGCTTTATTCTCTGTCATTTCCGTACCGTTGGTTGTTCCACTGACTATGTTGTCTCCACCTAATTTTTGGTCAATATTAATTTCATATTTGTTCCTATTTAAATTGACTTGAATGTACTAAGAGTAAGAGTTGATCAATGGTATATTATTATTCTCTTATAGATCGCAAATATGTCTAAATGTGATAAAGGAGAGGATGTTCCTGGAGGGTCAGGACATGTGCCCATTGGAATGAGAACTGAGATAGATCACAAGCTACCAGTGAAGGGAATCCAGTGTACAAGATGAAGTATCCACGCTCTAAGGAAGGAGGTTATACTGTGGAGAGAGTCCTCACTGCTTGCACATTATGGTAAGTGGCTGTGTGTCCAGTGAAAATTTTCATTTTTTAGCCATAATATGCTCTGGCATAAATTATAAATCTTTTAAGATTTCTTTAAAATTCCAGCTAATAGTAATATGACATTATGACCGATTAGTCATAAATTTATTTATTAGTTACGAATAACTTTGATAACTTGAATACAGATTGCCAGATGGAATGCGCAAAGTTTCCTCAAGCTTTGAACCTAATTTATTACTTCAAAGAGGCAAAAATATGCTTTGAATTAGGAGTACATGTATTTGCTCTACTGAAAAGGCAGTGCATTTCTGTCTGTTTTGTGGCTTTTCATATTCAAGTCATTGTAAAATGAAGCATAACTTGCAGCTTGAAATCCCCCCCCCCCCCCCCCACTCTTTAGTAGAAAAAATTACAAAACTTTTTATATAGAAATCATGCACACTGGAATGTTTTTAGTAGACAGCACAATAATGTACATACAACTGTATATTTGTTGTATACCTTCTGAATCACAGGGATGCCAACCAATACGATTAATATTAAAATAATGAAATATGATAATACCACATAGGGTCATGAAATTATGTATATAATACAATGGAAATTAAAATAATCTGTGAAATCACAAAGAAATATTTAAACTTCCACAAACCTTCCAAAATCATTGAATAGCAAGCAATAATTGGCACACTAGGTATTCTCATGATTGTTGGTGAACAATTGCGACCGGAATCAACTTGTTGATTACGGTCGCTCAACAGGAAGAAGTATGTATTGAGCTATGGTCAGTGCGCTAGTTAGCTATCCAGCACAGACCATGTGCATGCCATTGACATTATATGAAGATTGTTCACCCACAACCATGAGAATACATAGTGTGCTTGGTATTCTTTTTTTTTCCTATCCTCTCTTTTTTTTTCTTTTGGTAAAAACGTTGGCATCTGTGGAATAAGTTTCAAGCTATAGTTTTGTATTTATCATATCTTGCAGATTATGTGATAGCTCTAATGAGAGTTGTTCTAGATCTGGTGGAGAACAAGCAACAGATCAGAGATGACATGGAAGAGCTGCAGCCCAAACCATCTCGAAGTGCGTCGTATCAGCATCCCAACAAGGATAAAGCTGTCCAGGCTTTTGAGGAACACCATTTTGAATGTGAACACATCACCATCAATACATGTAGATGATAACTCATTGAACAAGATTTTCTTTCAGAATAATATATGTTTTTCATAGACCCTAAGACTTTTCTATCATTACGCATTGGATCATTTATAATTATGCAAGTAAACAAAGCAGGTGAGTGTAGAGTACTAGTAACTTGAGAACTTCATGCATGCTAGCATAACAAAAACTACATGGTACACAAAAAATAAGTTGATCAGGTAAATACATGTTTTTTACTTTGATAAATCAGACTTCTGATACATAACTAGGTTATAAAACAGTGAAATGTGTGGGTTCTGAAACTCACATTTGAAGAGAAATCTCAGGTTACTTAGCTATCCAGAAAAGTACAGTGATTTTTTTTTTCTATCAATGTAACAATAGTTTGAGTAAAGAGGAAAAATCAGGAATGGACACCCAAAAGAATTACACTGTATGTGCGTTTCTTTTTCTATGTCTAGTAGAAAGCTTATCTTTAGGATGGAAATTGATGTGAAACAAGAGATAGAGAAAGAAAGAGAGATAAAGCAGTGGGAAACTAGGAAGGAGAAAGATGAATGGGTGAGATAGAGGCAGGAAGGGGGAGGATGGAAGAGGGAGAAAGAGAAATGGGAGGGGAAGGTGGAAGAGGGAGAAAGAAATAGGAAGAGAGGGCCAGGGTGGAAGAGGGAGCAAGAGAAATAGAGAGATAGAAGGAAAGTTAGGGTGGAAGAGGGGAGAAAGAGAAATGGGATAGACAGAAGGAAAGTTAGGGTGGAAGAGGGAGAAAGAGAGCAAGATGGGAAGTGAGGGAGAGAAACAGAAGGAACATTTCACTTTCCTGGGTCATATCTCGTTGGTCCACAGAAATCTGTTTCTAGACAGATAATTATATGTTGTATTTTTTCCCCAAATGTAATTTTTTATTGTGATATTAGAGTCTGCATAAGTCAACATTCCGTAAGTCAAATAATCTCCAAATTCGAAGCATTTTTTTTTCAGACCAGAATATGTAAAATGTGTTATTTACATTTCCCAAGTCCAATTTCTTCCAAGTCGAACTGATTTCTGTGCTCCCGAGAGATTTGAATTGCCTTTTCAATTTGGAAGGTGGGAATTCTGTGAAAAGAAATTGATTGCTTTGATTTTATTATGAGTAATATTAATCATACACACCCAATTTTACCATCAGAAAATTCCTTATCTTACTCTCTGTATCTTTGTTGTCTCCAAACTTTTATCTTTCTCTACCCCTGTCTCTTTCTACCAATTGCCCTTTCTATTTCTACAACTGTATCTCCCTTTGTCAACATTCCATTTGTCTTTCTCAACCTTTCCATTTCTCTTGCTCTTTCCACTCACGATGTTCACTCTACAATTTTCTCAAGTTCAAATTATAAAAAAAAATATATATACAACATCTCTTTACCTATGCTCAAACTTCGAAAAATAATGCCCGTCTTGTAACATTAAAACAACTGGTATTACAGGGTACACATAAAGAGGAGACATGACAATTTCTTTTTAGGCTTGCTAGTTTATATACATGTAGATTCAAACATTCTTCCTCACATGCAAAGTTCACATGTTTGGCTGATCAAGAAATTACTTTTAGATGTTGAATATAATTGTGTTATACTCAGGTTGAAATTCAAACATGTACAATAAGCATCAAATTCATATACCTGTGCCCAGACTTTTTTTCTTGATTAAATGTTAGTTACTTTTGTAGACTTCACTATCGGTATACATCAGTAGTGTCACAGATGGACATTTTTCATCAATAATCTTTCCTATGATGAGCTAAACCTATTTGTAGAACAATCATTACTTCCAAATGTCTCCATTTTTGCGCTCATGTACAGAATATGTGAATGAAAACAATTCCATTCAACATTGCAATGACTTTATGCAATCAGTCAATCACATACATGTACAGTGAAACCTGTCTGTAAAGACCACTCAAGGGAGACAAGAAAAGTGGTCTTTATGAGCAGGTGGTCGCTAAAGCAGGTTTGACTGTACTAGTTTCAGAAGATATAATGCTGATAACATTACACATCATATTGTGGCTCAAGTTTTCAGGAGGAAATGTCTGCTAAAATAAATAATCCAGTTCATTCATTGATAAGCAAGCTAAACTAGTTTTTGTTCTGGCGATTATCCTTATCTTAATCGACGTAGGATGGTGCCTTTGTATCGATCCCCTCCATCTGGATATGCTTCCATAATTGTAGTGTGGATGCATGCAGGCAGTTGCACCCTTACATCTTTGCCAAGCCAGCTCCAGCACCACCTCACCACTTTCCTGTACTTCCTGTAAATCAAAACAAAACAAAAACAATTTTTGGTAAGATTGATATTTACAATGATTTCTTGTGAAACCAATAATTTATTACAATTCATTTATAATTTTTTTTTAAATGATTCATAAATCCAACTGAACAAAGTTGGTCATTGTCAGTAGGGTCAGATTCAGGGAATCATTTCCAAAATTATAATCAACGTTTGCTATAGTAAAATTTAATTTTATCTTATTTTTAAATTTATTTTTCTTCATCTTTATTTTTGATTTCTACTTTTTTAAATTTTGAATTGTTGAATTTGTTACAATGGAATAAACGCTGTCATGAACAATTCATAGCCGAAAAAATATCAGCCAAGAAGAGCGGGAATCGAACCCGTGCCCTTACGTCAGTGCAGTTCAGAATTAAAATACTCTAACCACACATCTTTACCACTAGACCACTGACGGCAAAGCGTGCACTAAACTAAGGCTTTATACCTCCACTCATATGCCAATAAGGATTACTGGGCATATTAGCTAATATAGCCAATACTTTATTAGTGATTACAGTGCAGTGAAATTGAGGCAAAAATATTGAATGACTTGCGAGTTGAACTTTGAAGGCTACAATACAACAACTTCTAACTAACTCTGATTGTCAGTCAGGACTGAGTGAGTCTTTCTAAAAATGAAATTTTGAAATAGGCTAGAATAGAATGCACAAAAAATGGACAATAAGTCTTACCAATCATCGACATTTTCATGCAGTCGATTTTCGTGGGCTGGCCCTGCAATCGCCAATATTTTGCCCAGGCTCACAGTCACACCACGGGGTAAGGGCTCGTAATCCCATTCGACGAGACGCCGGTGTTCTCCGCAGTACTGGCCTCGCTGTCGTCTGTATCGCTACTACGACTGCTCTGGCTGTCGCTGACTGACACTGTCATTTTCACTGTCAATTTCAACACTTTCAGTTTCAAATTCCATAACCAAGTCGTCTTGATCAGGTTCACCTTCTTCCCTGACAACTGAGGCAGCCATCCCTGTAACTATTTCTAAAAACAAAAGTGCAAACAACTTCTCCGAACTTATAACAACAAACTTCAGTAGTCACACAGTATACCGGTGGGGAAAACAGGAAGTGTGATTGCGACACTGCTCTTTCTACACAGTATGACGTCATCATTTCCAGGCGATGTGGGGCTGGTCGATCCCGACGGATTTGGGAGGGGCGGTCAGTTTTGATTTTAATTTCAGTTTTTCGATATAATGGAAGGATATATATCATATATTTTTGTATATTTGTATTCTATGAACCAGCAGCTTTTTATGCATGTATGGTTGTATTCACTCCTTTCAGGGTCTTTAAGCGCGAACACGACTAAACGTGTACGTGGCACCGCTACGGAGGCTACTAAGCATATTATACAAGATTGTGGCGCGCGAGCACAGGCTAGAGTACTACGCAGATCAGTACACATGTTTGTGGCATCGTATGGGTTAAATCAGAAGCATTGTTATATGAAAACGCTACAAATTCCAACATTTACATCCTCGTATAGAATAAATCAAATGGATAATTAAAGTGCATAATGAAATTAAAGATCACATTACAAGAAAATTCCGTGGAAGTAAATATTGGCTTAATACTTTTTATTGCATATATGGCATAAACAAGGTTATCCAAATTCAACGCTTGGAAACATTTGAAGTAATGATTATTATCAATTATAAAACGGTAAAATACAGCCCCCGATATAGCAGCTGAAGAGCTCCTCGAACGCTGCTGAGATATGTGACGACACACCATGGACCAGTCCTGTCTAAGCAGACGATGTCCCATAACATCTTACACATTTTTCAGTGCCTGTTTTGTCATCTCCTCTTCACTTATTTCTCTTACTTGACTAGCGTCAGTCTTAATGTTAGTCTGTTGCCTCACTCTTAACTTGTGTATGGTATTATTTTGATGAAAAATGCAGCGTTAAAAAAATAAAGGAATCAGTCACTTGTAAACAAAATAAGACGCCATTGTATTTTCAGCTGCTTGCACCGGGGCATGTTCGGCGTTTCAAGAGGGAACGAATACCATCCATGCTATTATTCGGAGGGCTTTTCAATTTGAAAATGGGGTTTATTTCATTGATCATTGACCCTTCTCCTGTGTATTTACAATCAAACGGTTTTGGTTATCAGAATCAGTTTCACTTTCCCTTTTAGAATGGTGTGAAATAAGGTCATGTTAAATATACCAAACTCTTTATAATTTGATAAATAATTGCATTGCAATTACGTTCATTCATTATTATGCTTAAGCAGGATCGATCCCTAGTGTGACGACATCAAAACATCGCTATATTTCTGGCGAATCCTCGGATATTCCAGATGCTTAGAAGAGCTTTTATTTATGTTGTTTTTATAATCATCAGATACGCAGTTGACATAAAACTTATACGATTGCCATCTGTAAGCTTCCCAGTTTCTAGTGATACATTAATTGCAATATTTGTGATTTTCTTGTAATGTGATCTTTAAGGGAGTTGGATATAAAATGGAAGAAATCGCACTTTAAAGAATGCATGCCTGCCGATGCACGATAAATACGATCAATATGAGCCATTTTTACATTTAACATATGAATAACTGTAATGTAATGGTAATTATATAGACAAACTTTGATACTGAAGATTATGAATAGCTCAAGTAGAATTCAGGATAATCGCAGCAAAGGAACAACGGGTAGTAGCAGTAGTTGTAAACTCAATGGAATGTTGATCTTTTAACACAACTTCTAACGCAACTAATACTCACACTGAAACAATGGCAAGAAGCAAGAACGAACTACCGGTATATTGACTTGCGAGTGATAAATGTATTCTGTATTCAAATATGTAATATACGAACACAACAAGGCATAATCTCTGCGTCCCCCTTCATGGCATGTTCGAACGATTATTAGTTTCGCTCCTACGACATGATACTATTTACGATATAGGCCATAGATATCTTACACCTATTTCAACACACGGAAACTTTCAAAAGTGTAAAATATTTAGGCTTCACATAATAGTTATTATATTATTTTACAAGTTGGTAGCAGATTCATACAAAAGAATAATGCCCTGTGGCAAGATACAAATTTGCAGAAGTACCATCATGTATGAAAGGCCAGGAGAGCCATATATTTACCCCGTATTACGATACTGCGTATCATTTTTTTTTCATGCACAAAATAGACATTTATCTTCAGGAAACAACGCGTTATGTCAATATCCATATATACACGATATTATTTAAATGATATTCAATATTATGTACATTTAAACAAGATGAAATGATATTTCAATGATAAATACTTTTCAATAAGCTGACATTCTAATAGTTTTTACACAACCACAACCAACAATGAAAAATGGTAAACCATTGAAAGTGCTATATTCTACGGATAGGTTCATACATTATGTCCACAATAATTTTGGTGTAAATCAATACATGCAGTATTAAATGGCTGGAGCATCAGTTGGTATAAAAATATATATTTGGTCAGCAGTTCAGAGTAATGAATTAGGATTAGTAATAAATGTACATTTTCACGTTAATATACATTTCATATTGTACATTTTTACATACGATGCTATTTACACACTATCTGCACGTGTGCGTTATGATATTTGTATATACTAATTAATTACACATATTAGATTCTGACATTATAAATATAAGCTACGGCAACTTTTGCACGGAATAAAAACATAATTATGACCAACAGAATATCAACAAAATATATAGCCCTCTGGAAAATGTAAGAACATGCATACATTTTTTTAAAATTTATTTAATTTTTTACATTACATTCACGAGTTTCATTGGACATCACTTGGAATGTAGCAACAAAAAAAAAAAAAGAAAAAGGAAAGAAAAAAACAAACTTGGAAAGAGGAAGAAGTAGATTTTCATAATGATGAAACTGGACTGAAAATGAAAATACATGAGAAAGAATATTGGCTTTTTATTGCAGAGGTAAATATTATTTGAAATCATATTTGTAATGCTTTATCACATATAACTTTTTCAAACGACCATGTATATTGAAAATAGGCGAATTGGCATACGTTGATGTTGAGTTGCACTGAGTAAAATTCATGCAGGCATGTTAAAAGAAATCTCCCTAAATTAGTGAAGTATGATCTCGCTTTCTAAAAAAAACAAAAAAAGATAATCGCAAAATGATGAAGCGTTTGCTACGTAATGATGATTAACTGATATGATTTATAGTCTAACAGTTATGTTTCTACTGGCATTTATCCGTATACAGGCATTATTTGGGGGCTTACGTTTTGTAGACGGATGAAAAACACCACGACAGATTCATCGAGTAAAGGATTGGTGGGGGAGGGGGGGGGGGTTCTTGACATCTTATTTTCACTTTGCCTCCTCTCCCTTCCCTCTCTCTCTTTCTTTCTCTCTCTAGATATATCACCATCCCCCCCCCCCCCCCCACCGGCCATGCCACTGATTGTAACTACAGTCAACCTCGCCGACGTCGCATGTGTCGAATAGTAGCTTTTAAGTCGATGGAAATAAAAAGTCCTAATTTATCCTCATAGACTTACGTGTGTTAATTCTCTTTATATGTCGATATTTGTAAGTCGATTAATCGCTTAAGTCGATCAAATTCCCAGATCAGTTCCAAAGAAAAACATTAAAATTCACACCGCACAGGTCGAATGTGGAACCAATGACGTGCTATTCCGTTCTTATCAGTCTCCGCGCTCTCTCTCCCCCCCCCCCCCCTTTACCTTATATCCCCTCGTTGTTATTCTCCCTTTAACCTTTTCGATCGAAAGTGGCTTGATACAATAGATTTACCACTCTCTATCTCAAAATGAGACCTCATTTATACTCTGTAATGATGTACATAATAAAATTGCAGGTTGAAAATCCAGTCATTACAGCACACTGGTGTGCTAGCCGGGCCAGATTACTGGCCGCAATGTACAGGCTGAATTGGGAAGGGTTTCATTCGCTGACACGAAGTTCGTTCGGCGAATTATCTCATAAGCAAACTGATATAAGCAAACGTTCTTCGCCTGTGCGCGTGCCAAAAGGACACGCGTGGGTAAATCTCATAAATAAAAGTGCTGTGATTATTTTATTATCGGAAAGTTCTTTCGAGCTTAGCGCTGCAACTGAATGAGTAAACATATGACGCGAAAACTTGCGTGTTCTGCGCTTGTGCAGGTAAATCGCAGTAAAAATACAGCGCTATGATTGGTCCAATATCGGCAAAGTTGGTTCAACTTTAGTCGCATAGGAACTGAATATCATTAAGTCACGTGCCGCGTAAATGGGTTAGATGGAGGCGATGCCTCATGTTCGTGATGTTATTGGCTGCTTAGTGTTACAAATTTAGGCCTGGAATAATAGGGGCAACATTGTTAGAATTGCTAGAATGACATATATCGTGCGGCGGTAAAAAGGGAGGCCTCCCGTGGGAATGAAATATATCTTGGAATCAGAATAGGGCCTACCTAATATCTAAAAATCAAATACATTTCGTACAATATTTGAAACATTTAAAAGGTCATTTATCTATAAACATTTGTTTTATTTGTTTAAATTAAATTGTTTAAATGTCGACAGCGAACAAACATCATTCATTGCCATTACAAAATTGAGACATCGTCATTAATATGAGATTTTTTTTTAGTAAACTCATTGTGGAGCATCGTAGAATGGCTTCTTCTTCTCCTTGCCAAAAAATGTGAATCGGAATTTCAGGGAATATCTTTATTAAAGAACAAGATTAAAGAGCAGGGTTATCCAGTCGATTGTCATTTTCCGGATACAATCCTTATCAGCCCCGTTAGAGAATGATAGAAAATGAATGGATCATCATATAATTGAAATAAAATGAATATTTCCCTCACATTAAGCCCCGTACGTTTCTATGCGTTTGTATTTCTCTTGTCCCCCCCCCCCCCCCCCCCCGTCTTCTTTGTATTCTCTTTATTCTCTTTTTTATCTCAATTATCTTTTTTTCTTATTCCCATGATTGCATCTGTAATCGCTCTTTCATTTGCCTCTCTGAATTTTAGCCCCGTACCCTTTTATGCTTGTGTTTTTATGTTATGTACTCTTTATGTTTTCCCTATCTACTTTGCATTTAAGTCTCATTTTTCTCTTTCTCACTCTTGTAATTGCTTCTGTGATCTCGCTTTCATTCCGCTCTCTGCATTCCATTTCTATACGTTCCTATCTTTCCTGACTTCTCTCAATCTCTTTCACTACCCATCATGCACTTAAAACCTATGGCCCGTATTCTCAAGCGGTCCAAGTTAAGCCTGGCTTATCTTAGGTCTCTGAATCATGGAAGGCCAAGTGTCGACTCTTAAGTTCCTTATAAATTATACATTTATCATGTTTAAAAAAATACATTTGAAAATTGTGTTGTTGTGTGAAATGATCATCTGAAATCAACTTCATGAAAACAAGAAATAGTATTTGTGTTTAATTTCAGAACTATTGTGAATTGTATAGGATTAAGAGCTAGACATTATTTTGGCACTTCATAATTCAGTGGCCTAAATCTGCTAACTTGGCGGGGTTTAAGCCTGGCTTTCAGTTAGGCGGCTTCCGGGAATACCAGCCTAAAACCATGCTGATAAACAACATTTGATGAAAAAATGGGTGTATGATATATATCTGAATTTAATGTGAAAACGTTTTTAACATAGAATTGTAGACATTATTAAATTCAACATCTGTATTCAGCGTATAATTATAAAAAAGAAATGCAATTACGCATCCTGTATAACTGGGCGTTGTGGCGTGCGCCTGTAATCCAGCTACCAGTGGAAGTTATAAACTGATTCAGCGGACCCAGGTTCGAGACCGAGTCACGTCTTTCGGATGGTGACGTTAAAGGTCGGTCCCAGACGTAAATAATCATATCTGATTGATACACGTCTGTAAAAACCCAATTACACACACATACACACACACACACATCCTTTATAGCAATACCTCTAACAAAACAAAGTAAAGTCTCTATTAGGAAATAGTTGAAACAAGACAGTGTAACCCCAACTTGCTGTTAACTCATAGGCCTATTGTGGATCATTTTATTATAGTAATAGCCTGAGAGATTGGACGGTGCACTATACAGTTAAGAGTCATACATGTATAGAGATTGTTTTCACTCGTTGGAGTATATTCACATAATGGAATATGGGAGGAACAGGAATCTTATGATTATAGTTACCCAAAATACTTCTTTCAAATAATAAATGAAAGTATCCCAATAATACATATAGACGATAGTGAAATATGTGCTTCAGGTACATTTTATATAGACCTGTAGTTGTAAGATGATTATATATTTTGAACAGGTATACATGATATCTTATTCTGCTGTTTTGATAATCTTGAAAATCTTGTTTGGAAACTAGATATAGGAACAAAACATAAAAGGTCTTTCAACATCAACCAAAAAATACAGCATTAAACAAAGTTTTACCTTTACAACAGAAAACAAAGTCATCATTTGACAGACTACGGAATGATATATTCAGTTTCCAGTGTATACCTTTAACATGACAAAAAAATATAAACAACGTGATAGGTCATAAAAAAATGTTGGAAATATTCAAATAGAACATAATAAAGCCCTTATTTATACAGTGAAATAATGTCAATACCTTGGTAGCTGAATTGGTAACAAAAAAATTGCCAATTTTAACATATATTACACAAATTGATAACATATGCAAACAGGTGTAAATGATAACCGGAACATTAAATATAAACCAAATCCAAACAGGTGTAAATGATAACCGGAACATTAAATTTACAACAGAAGTTCATTTATGAAAGTCTGAACAGGAATGAAATTGTAAGAGAATATTTGGTATTGAATATAATCTATATTGTACAATCAAAATCCATAAAGGTATCTTGCATACCTGTAATGCAATGCAATTCCAAAAGTCGGGTAAAATATGGAAGAAGACATATCTGAAATATAAATTTCGCAGAAAACATTGTACACTTACTATTACGAAACTTCAAGCACTGTTTTCTGACCAAAAAACCTTTAAATTTACAAGAGAAATTGAAAATCTAATTGTACAAACGTATAGACCTTCATCCAGTTTTAATCTCAGCGGCGAGACATGATATCAAAGAAACACATTTCCATTATATGTTCGAAATGTGCAGATTATGCACACAATACGACATATACGATCAAACGCAGTTTAAACAATTGGAAAGAAAATAAATACACGCCATGCAAAGCAAGTTCACAGTGTGAAGTATGTTATTTCATTACAATTATATGTATAATTGTATATATATACATGAGCCATAGGTATGAGCAAATAGACCAATGACACTGTACAGATCGATGCACTCAAGTACAATTCCAAAATCTGAATATCATATGTATATATTATAAACAATGAACATTTATGCTACAATATGTGGACTTGTGCACTCTCGCGTAATTCCAACTGTTTCATTAAGACGTGACATAAACATATTTGTTGTGGGAGTTTATAATTCTGCAGACTTATGTACACAAATCTAATCTGGAGAGCTAGCAATTGTCATCCTTACAGTATCGTTACAATATTCACCAACGTAATGTTCAGAACTATGTACATAAATACAATCCTAAGAATAATGTTATCATATAGAATACATGTAGTTGTGTAATTCATGTATATGCATCAGGGCATCGTGGACACTTATAAGCCGCATTGGAATTTAAAACACCCACAAGAATTAATATTTTGATATAGAATACATATAGCCTATATGAAAACATCCATGTATATACAACGGAAATACAACATGATCCCGTGGAACACTATAATCCGAAATGCAATTCCAACAGTAAATATGACATTAAACAAGTATTATTGGTTATGAAGATCCGGTAAAGAAAATGTGCAGATTTAATAAGCACTCTCACAAAGTTGTATTCTGACATTGGCAAAATTTTTAATTTACGATGAAAAATTAAAAATCAAGCTATGCCGATTTACGCATTCTAATGCGATTTCAACAGATGGTATGAGATTACAAGCACAATATGAATTCATGTGCCGAATCTTATCATCTGTCATACAATGATTTTAAAGTTATGATATAAATAAATGAATAAACTGTACCAAGCTATGCACGGATTTATTAAATTTCAGTAAAAGGAATATAAAGGAAAATATATCTACAATGCAAATTCATTATTTAATTGTTCCCACATCATTGAGATTTAATGTGGTATGGAAAAGTGAAAGATAAAGTTAATTATGAATAAATGATGAAATTGTGCAGAGCAATGGATGCCATTCCAACAGCGGTATTATGATATAAGGGAAAATACATGAATGTATACAAAACAAATGTCAACAGAAAAGCTATGATATCAAATGAAAACATCTCATTAGACATACACTATCAAACGTAAAGACTTATGTACACAAATATAATCTCAATAGAATGATATCAAATAAAATAAAGTTATATTACTTCGGACATTGAACATTAGAATATGAAGACTTATGCAGTCAAATTTAATCTCAACATCCAGATACCATATCATAGACACACATAAACCGCATTGGAATTAAAAAAAAAAAAGAATGTGATATTTAAAAATCATTTGCAGTGAAGATTTGGCACAATTATGCTGCAGTCTTATCTGGAATTATATAGAAACCTGTGTTCTCGCATGCATTCCTTTTCTTATATACAATTAATTAAATAAAATCTACAGTCGAAACACATTATTAAATCGTACAGATCTATGTACTCAAATGCAATTCCAACAGTTGATAAATCAAAATATATACAAAAGGTAAATTCATTCTAAATATATGCAGTTTTATGCACTCTCATGCAATAGTACGTGTCGTGTTGTGATACAACATGACACAATATATCGTGTATATTCAAAATGAAATACGTATGAACAATTATATAATCTGAAAGTATAAATGATATGTACATTGTAAATTCACCTTTACAGCCCGCAGACTTATGCGCAATTAGTCAATTCCATCATTAAAATTCCGATATAGGATATATATATATATATATATGAGAACATCCATGTATATACAACGGAAATACAACAGGATTCCGTGGAACACTATAATGCAATTCAAACAGTAAATATGACAAGAAACAAGTATTATTGGCAATGGAGATCTGGTAAAGAAAAATGTGATGAATTAATAATCACTCTCACAAAGTTGTATTCTGACATAGGCAACATTCTAATTTACGATGATAATTCAAAAATCAAGTTATGCCGATTTATGCATTCTAATGCGATTTCAACAGATGGTATGAGATTACAAGCACAATATGAATTCAAGTGCCGAATCTTATCATCTGTCATACAATGATTTTAAAGTTATGATATACATAAATGAATAAACTGTACCAAGCTATGCACCGATTTATTGAATTCGAAAAAAGGAATATAAAAGAAAATATATCTACATTGCAAATTCATTATTTAATTGTTCCCACATTGGCTCTCTTATTCAGATTCACTGTGATATGGAACAATCAATGATAAAGTAAATTATGAATAAATGATGAAATTGTGCAGAGCAATGGACTTAAATACCATTCCAACAGGGGTATGTGATAAGGGAAAACACATGAATGTATACAAAACAAATTCATACTGAAATTTTGCAGACTTATGCACACAAATCAAATGTCAACAAAAAGCTATGATATCAAATGAAAACATCTCATTAAACATACACTATTAATATGTAAAGACGTATGAACACAAATCTAATCTCAATAGAATATGATATCAAATAAAATAAATTTACATTACTTCGGACATTGAACATTAGAATATGAAGACTTATACACTCAAATTTAATCTCAACATCCAGATACCATTATCAAATAAAGATATTTAAACTTGACAGTGACCATTAAAAAGTCATGCAGACTCAAGTCAAATATAAAGTAATGATAATAATAATAATATAGAGTATTTGTAATGCGCCAACTGCACATGACCAATGTGCTCAAGGCGCAATGGAGAGGAAAAACTTGCAAGTACACAAAAATACACGAAAATGGAACAACAACAGTGTGAAAGTAAATCTACCGGTACTGGAAAGCCTTTTTGGACAAATGAGTTTTGAGGGCATTTTTAAAACAATCTACACCTGACATATAACGGATATCCTGTGCCAATTGATTCCACAGGTAAGTACAATACAAACAAATAATAATGAAACTGTACAGAGTTCCTAATTCCAACAGTTGGAGAAAGGTAAAAATATAGTATATACAATGCAAAATCCTACGAAAATGTGCAGACTTTTGCTCTATCAAAATCAAATTGTGCAGACTTATGCACTCTAATATGACTTCAAGAATTGATATGATATCCGGAAAATTAAAAGCCGAATATTCTTTATGAAATTATGCCGACCTACACGTAGGCTGTCTCACAAAGTGTTTTTGATACATAATTGGTTAAAATTAATAACATACATGATGAAGCTGTACAAAGCTGTGCATAAAAATGCATAAGATCTAACGTGAAATACATTTACAATGCAAATTTATCATTGAATTGTCATTGAAAAGGCTTTATTCTACAATGCTACTGTGATATGGAATAACTCAATAGCAATGAATGACGAAACTGTGCAGAGCTATGCACTCGCATGCAATTCCAGCATTTGAATATGGTAGAAGGGAAATATATATAAACAATATATAAAGCAAATTCATCAATAAAAGTGTGCAGACCTATCTGCGACGGGAATCCAAAATTGAATTATACAGATTTATGCACAGAAATCTCGTCTCAAAAGCTAGATATTATATAAAAGGAAACATATTTTACATCAGAACTACACCATAATGATATGGAAAGTTTCACCCTCATGAAATTCTAACATCGGCATGAGCATGTTTAATCCAGAACATAGGTATCCATCTTCAGAAACAACGCGCGCTATTTACATACACGATATCATTTAGGAAAAATACCGCGGCCTTATGTACATATTACATAAAGAAAATGATATCTAAATAATAAATACCATTGTAGACTTAAATTGAAAAGTTGGAAAACTGTCTTAAATTAAAATGACATTATGATTATAGTTACCCAAAATATTTCTTGCAAAATATAAATCAAAGTATCCCTATAACACATACAGACGATAGTGAAATATGCGCTTCAGATACATTTTACATAGACCTGTCGTTGTAAAATGATTACATATTTTGAACAGGTAAACATGATATCTTATTCTGCTTTTCTGATAATCTTGAAAATCTTGTTTGGAAACTAGATATAGGAACAAAACATAAAATGAATATATGTCTTTCAACATCAACCAAAAATACAGTATTAAACAAAGTTTTACCTTTACAACAGAAAACAAAGTCATTATTTGACAGACTACGGAATGATATATTCAGTTTCCAATGTACACCCTTAACGTGACAAAAAATGCATTCCTTTTCTGATATACAATTAGTCAAATAAAATCTACAGTCGAAACAAATTATTAGATTGTACAGATCTATGCACTCAAATGCAATTCCAAAAGTTGATAAATCAAAATATATACAAAAGGTAAATTCATTTTAAATATATGCAGTCTTGTGCACTCTCACGCAATACTGACACAAATTTAACGTGTATATTCAAAATGAAATACGTATGAACAATGATATAATCTCAAAGTTTAAATGATATGTACATTGTAAATTCACCATTACAACCGGCAGACTTATGCACAATTAGTCAATTCCATCATTAATATTTTGATATAGATACAAAATTTACATAAGAAAACATTCATATATATACAACGGAAATACAACGTGATTCCGTGGAACATTATAATCCGAAATGCAATTCCAAAAGTAAGTATGACAAGTATTATTGGCTATGAAGATCCGGTAAAGAAAATGTGCAGATTGAATAAGCACTCTCACAAAGTTGTATTCTGACATAGGCAACATTCTAATATATACAAACTTATATGGAATTCCATTAGGTTTATATAATATGTACCAAAGCAAGCCATATTTACAACCATAAACATGGCATAAAAATGTGTTATACAAAATAATGCACTTTAATAAAATTCCACATGCTATATTCCCACATAGCGAAATTCAAGTGTACGGTTGCAATTAAAATTCAAATTGTACAAATATATGGACTCTGAAGCAGTTTCAACTAATAATATATGTATATGATGAAACTATAAAGAGCTATGCATTGAATTTATATTCCAACGGTGGGATAAAGGTACATTTATTAAAAAGGGGATTCAACATCAAATTTCTACATATTTTTTGTATTTTGTGCACTTTCACCCAACCAAAGCCTTTGTATTCTGATATAACACAAACAAAGCTACGATGCAGAATGCATTCGAAACAACAAAGCAGGTGGGTTTATTTCTGAAAAGGAAAATTACATATCATACCATGATGACATACAAACTGAAATACAATTCCATTATATAATTTGGAACAAGTAATGTTAATAGTTAATTTTGTATGAGCGTCTGTAAACCTATTAACTATTACGAAATTTCAAAAGTTATTTTGAGTGTAAAACAATTCACATTCAAATTCAAAATCGAATTGTGCAGACTTATGCACACTTATATGACTTGAGTTGATATGATATCCGGAAAACTAAAATCCCGATATTCAATATGGAATTATGCCGATCTACACATAGGCTGCCTCACACAGTATACATACTTGGTTAACTATAAGGTATAATGAACATACATCATGAAACTGTACAAGCTATGCACAAAAATGCAATTCCAACAATTGCATATTAAAGATCTAACGTGAAATATATTTACAACGTAAATTCATCATTGAATTGTCATTGAAAAGGGTTTATTTTACAATGCTACTGTGATATGGAATCAATCAATAGCAATAAACTACGAAACTGAGCAGAGCTATGCATTCAAATGCATTTCCAGCATTGGGATATTGTACAAGGGAAATAAATATAAAAAAGGCTAATTCATCATTAAACATGTGCAAAACCTATCTGCGACGGTAATTCAACATTTAATTGTGCAGACTTGTGCATACAACAAAAAAATCTCGTCTATTAAGCTAGATAATAAAATGAAACACATTTCATCCAGACCTCACCATTATGATATGGAAAGTTGCACCCTTATGAAATTCCAACATCGGCATGAGCATGCTTGATCAATAACGTAGCTATCTATCTTCAGAAACAACGCGCGCTATTTGCATACACGATATCATTTTAAAAAATTATTACGATTTATGTACTTATTACATAAAGGAAATGATATCTAAATAATATTTCTTTTCAAAGAAGCGGGCACTAGCTTGTTTTGAAACAAGCTAAAGTTAAAATGAACGTTAAACCATATAAAATAAAATAAAATATAGGCAAACCGTACTAAAATGAAGGGTAAACCATATAATATTGTTAATGCTATATTTTACGGAGACGTTTATACCATATCTACAAAATAAATGTGGAATAAATCAATATATGCAGTTTTAAATTGGTTGAACATACATCTTTGGTCAACAGATCTAAGTAATAAGTTCGAATCCATAATACATCTACATATTCATGTTCATGTACATTTCATGTACATAATTATTTGCATACGAGGTGATTTACACAGTATACGTGTGCGTTATGACATTTAGCACTACCAATTAATTAAACATATCAATTTGTTACGTTATAGACACAATCTGCAGTGGAATATTGCAAAGAATATTATATAAATGATCGATATAATATTGAGTACCTTCTGGAAAAAAGTATATGTAAAAAACATTAATTGCATTTCATCAATGAGTTTCTATCAGCACCGCTTGAAATGTAGAAAATAAACAACAACAAAATAAGCTCTTGAAGAAAATCAAATTGCAGATTTTGATGCTGTTGAAAATTGTAATTAAAAAACCAAAGAAGCAGATTGGTGAAAGTTTGAGTGAAATCGGACAAGCAACAAGAAAATTATGATTTTTATGAAGTTTGTAATCATCATACTTATGGGAATCAGTGGTGTATCTAGGGATTGTGGCGCCCATGGCAAACAATTAAATTGCACCCCCTCCCCCAAAGTACAAACCATATATTTCCCGCTTGAAATGACGAAATTACAACGTCAAAAGGGTTTGTTAAGCACTTAACCCGCGATTGGTAGGCCAAGTGTGATGAAAATTAAGCGAGGGGGCAAAGCGACCAAGCGGTAGCAATTATTGCATTTTAACCCCTCAAGAAACACAATTTCTTTTGCATTTCACCCTTAGCACAAAGTCGCAATAGAGTACAGCACCCGAGTTTCTTTCAATTACTGAACACTGGAAAACGCTTTTCCATTTATTAAATTCTGCCTCTATTCGGAGCGCAGTGTTATGACAAAACCGAAACGCATTCGAGAAAATTAGGAAGGAAAACGAGTATAAAGCTGGGATTTCTTTTTTCGAACTCTGAAAAATGCTGCCTCATGCACTTTATTCTACATTGGGGCGCAGAATTGCCGACTTTTGATTCGTATAGATGTAGGGATCTCATTATTCAAAAATTTCTAACTTTCTTATTCTTTGTCCGATTTCTTTCAAACTTTCACGATCCTGTTTCTCTTATTTTTTCCCTTTCACACCAGCCATCTTTTTACAAAGGTTGGATTGCCTGTTAATAGTAGTAATAATAATAATGATAATAATAATAACAATTATTATTATTATTATTATAAAACGGTATTGTTTACCGAGGGTAGCCACCTCAGTATCAATACTGCTTTTCCTGCGGGCCCTGCAATTTATTATCATCCCAGCATTACCAGGTACCAATTTACACCTGGGTCGAAGAGGGACAAAAGTGGGCAAGACACCTTGTTTAAGGAGCGAGGATCGAAACCAGGACCTCTCGTATGCGAGTCAAGAGCCTTCAAAAGTATTACACGGTGCTCCCAATTTTGAGTTTATTTTTTTTTTAATCAGAGAAATATTGGCATTGTAATGTAATAATTTGTAATGTTCCATGACATGACTGTCCAAAACATATCTATTTCTACCGATCAAGCAAATTGATATACCTGCAAATAGAGGAATTTGCAGGGTTCGCTGCTATGTGTGCTTTATTGAAACAGATCTATGTATATAAAAAATCACACCGCTGTGAAGTACAGGCGTACGATTTATGGTGTGTAAAGTGTGTTTCTGTTGGCAATTACATTTATGAAGTGGCGTTTATATTTGACGGCATTGGGCTCATTCTGTGGATTAAATAATGCACATAAGTGTCATCGATCTAGAAGATGCGTGCCAAAGCTTCTCATCATTTTTTGCCACTTTTCCTCATTTTTTCTCTTTCCATTTCTTTCTTTTTTTCATCTCACTTTCTTCCTTTGTTTCTTTTTTTTCACCTCCATAGCCACCTCACCGACTACAAGTACCGTTCTGTCACCAGTCGTGGCGGGTTTGATAGTTTTGGGTGAATAATTTTCAGAAAATACCATATTTGTTGAGGAATCACCTATTGATGCTGAAAATGCTTGTGAATAAAATCCACCTAAAACATTGCACGTTGCTTCTATACGGTGCTAACGGTACTGTCGCGTTTCTGCAGGGGCCTATGCTGCTCAAGTGTCGCCGCACATTGCACCAGTGGTGACGAAGGAAGGATTAATCTAAGATAAAAATGGCGCGCTACGAAACGATACGCATTTAGCTATTGGGCTATTGAATTTTCTTTGCAGGAATGCGCATGCAGACTCTGTAATGCGCTTGTCGGTCTGCCTACGTCATGATTTGTGTGTTGTAGGAATGGCGCGTCACGTCGGGAGCATTGCATTCTCGGCAAGACAGCCAACTTTGAACGAATATAACTTATTTCCAAAGTATTTATTCGTGGAAAAATCAGATTGGCCAACATCTAGCTATGTATTGGCCAGAAAATGTATGTAGCAAAATGAAAGCAAGAAAAAAAAAAACAGAAGGAAGCGTGTACTTGGAAAAACCGTTTTTGCATTACGTGCTGGGAAATGGTAAACGTTTCGTCATTTACCCAACCAAAAAAGTAAGTTCCCCCTGAAATTTTTTAATATATCTTGAGAAATATTTGAAGAAATCTGTTCATTCAAACAGCAAAGTATATGCAGAATTTTTGTTTTTTACCCACATTTTGATTGGTTATGTGTGAACAATCGATTGTGTTGTGAATGAAAATGTTTTTTATTCCCGTCGGCACAAGAAAAAAGTAGCACTTTGTGTTTCATAATGCAATGCAGGGTTCATGTTTAAACTATATTCAATTCTTTTCATCTTTGATTATGAAAAGGCACCTAATTTGTCATGGGGATTCATGAAACTGCGTTTGAAATCACAATTTCCAAATAATTGTGTCTACAGTGTGTAGGGGGAAAACGAATTTAAAATAAATGTCTAATTTAAATTGGATGGGCACAATAAAAGAACAATAAACGATTTAAAAACCTGGGAGGAAATTCTTAATATCATTATCGTGCATGTTTCATATTGAAAATGTAAATCATTCAAGCAACAGCCATGCTAGAGACAAATATTGAAACAAGAGTCAATAATCATGGCCTTCCGTTGAAAATAATGATGCATACTGAAGCTTCTAACTTCCAAGTTTTCCCAGTATTCAGCAGTACTGCTATGGAAATCCCAAAATTAATGAATTTGTTGGGTTCTTTTTCAGAGAAATTTTTACAGACTTTAACATGATACCAAATGTGCAGCTAAGATTCTATAACATAAACAATATAGTTAAACTCGAAAAAGGGGGAAAAGGAAGTCATTGTAAAAAAAAGTATATTCTTTTGACAATGTAGCAGGATTTCAGTTATAAACGCATACTAAATTTACATAACCAATGATATGGGATAAACAAGTAGAGGGATTCTCTAATGATTCTAAATAAAATGATAATAATTAATTCCGAAAACATTTTCAATCGAACTCGATTATCCGATTTTTGTTCAGGTTTATACAAACTAAACATAATTATGAGAAAATAAAGAATTATTGTGTATTCCTAATATTTTGACCTCCCAATTTATTCAAATGTCTCTAGCTTAGTCCAATTTCCAAAATATTGAAAGGGAATGATACACATTATTTCTTATCTTTTGCACAATTCTTTCCAAATTACTTTCTCTGTTATAAATACATGGGACCATCTTCCCCTTGGGTTCATCCATTGAGTACAAGAAATGTACACCTCAGTCAAAAACAACACCTTTTGAACTTTTCGCGGAAATGACCTATTTTAAGCGAGTGGTGACAAAACCAGTAAAAGCCACTCCTGAAGCCTGGAATGGATTTACCTAGCTCTGGCCCACATTTAATGGCAAAACCAACTTTTAAAAGGTTATGCCATTTGAGATACAATAATTTTTAATGTTGTTTATACAGATCTTAAGAAGAAGGATGGAAGGAAAAATCCTGCAAGTTTCGTTTGAATGGCATTATTATAAATACATTTTTACTTTGAATGAAAATGCATACATATAACTACAGGGTCTACATGAGACTATTTTCTCCTTAGTCGTCCATTGGGTACTTTAGGTATGTTTGCATGTACAAATGTGAGCAAATGTGAAGAAATAGCATATAAATAACATTTCCAACGAAAAAAAATGGCCTTTTACAGCAGTTCCATTGCTTTTCAGTAGCATAAAGTTGGGCCATTTGAGATACACTATTTCAAGAGATGAGCCCAAATTTTTCAACTTTCTTTAAAATGGGAAAATTTGCATCACCCTAGAGTAATAATGGAATAATCCAACACTTTATTTTAAATATCGTCTATGCAAAATGTAAGAGGAAGGATAGAAGATGAAATCCTGTAAGTTTCGTTTGAATGGTATAATCCTAATTGCATTTTTACTCTGAATGAATATTGCACTAAATTGCAAAAGTTATGTCCTTGCTAGGTACTAAAAAGGGCTATTTTTTTGTTTGGGGGGGGGGGGGTAGGGATAACTGTGAATGGAATTACGAACAGAAAAATTTAACAACAATTTCGTAGGATTTACCCTGTATATACCACAACTTCAAAATATGAAAGAAATCCGCCAACCCCCATCTTCCATCTTTTTCGAATCTGCCTGTTTCAGACATTAGCTCGTAGGCTCTGTTTCATCGATAAACTGAAAATAAGGTACATATCATTCATTTTGTTTTAGTCTATTAAAGAGGAAGTTCTTGTTTTACCCCCAAAATATCAGAATATAAAAAAAGCCCCGTGGATAATTCTTTTTGGAAATAAAGTTTGCCTGCGCGCCGTCATTCTTTGCGCGATCGGGAACGAGCAAAACGCCGCATAGTTGTTCCTTTATTTCTTTTGGTACAGTATCTGCTAGCCAATCGTATCCATCCATTACGCACAGGTGAAACTGGGGCAGTTGACATGACGTAGCAGCAATGAAGCTGTATTACATGGGTGCATCACGACTGGTGACACTACGGTACTTGTCTACAAGACCTCCTGCTTCAACCTCCTCGAGAATAGCATTTAATTCCCTTATGGTCCGAGGTGATTTGGCTTTCCATTTATGAAGCAGCTGTATGTACTGTGTTCTTACGTCTTTTTCCTTTTCCCTAATACATGCAGCGATGCTGTACTCGATTTTCAGAGCAACGTGAAGATCGTAGAAAATATTTGGTGTAAGAAGCTTTGATAGTTTCAAGATATGAGCATCAGTTACCGCTTCCTCATCTCCTGGACTGAAATTCAAGAACAGAAAGTGAAAAAAAAGTGAGCTGTTTCCTTCCCATTATGGAAAACTCTCGCAGTAAAAAACATGTCTCACAAAAAGGATTTCTTACGGATTGCACTCCATACTATTCAAAATTTTACAGTATAAAGAATTAAAAACTTTGTTTAAAGTTTGGACTGAATTACGATGCCAAATCTTTGTGTATTCCGATATATCCATATCCGTGTTCAGTGCTTACATTATTTTGCAATTTGCTGTACATGTAGTTCTGGTAGTTTGAAATACATAATTCTAATGCAATGAATAACTATCCATTCACAATAACTTCCGATAGAAAAGGAGAAGTGAGAATCCACCCCTTCATGTCATTCACGAAGTCAAATTTCAAACGTCATTATATGTAATTAACAAAACCAGTTCTTCGAACCTATTGGCGCGAATTGACAAAGCAGGTTTGGTTTAAACCATGGTTTAAACCCCCTCCTTTTTTTTAAGCGTACGTGCGTACGGAATCCGATCCAATCATATATTATTTTCTTTGAGCGCGCGCATGGGCAATGTGCGCTTATTTACGCTTATTTTAGTACGTTTACGGATGTTTAAACCTTCCCCATCATGGTCTAAACCTCCTTTGTGAATTCCAGCCTTTAAGATCCAAGCTAACATTTACCTGCAAATGGAAAAAGAGATCCAGGGGGTGTTTCATAAAGCTGTTCGTAAAGTTACGAATGACTTTACGAACGACTGGAACATGTTCTTGGGTGCTATTCCAATCCGATTCTCAATCATCACCAGTCGTGCATAAAGTCGTGCGTAACTTACGAACAGCTTTATGAAACACCCCAGGTGATTTAGCATCCTCCAGTTTCCAAAATGGTATAAAGTTATATTCATTGAAGGTTCATTAGGAAGTGAAATATAACTCACGTTTTTTCTGCCTTTGATGAAGCACCACACATATCTCCAGTTCCTCTATTTACGGAAACGTTGTCTGTTGCATTTTCTGAAGTTAAGTATACAGGTTCAACCACTATATTGATAAAACTTTGTAAAGAAATGATCCTTGTTTTCTACAATATTAAATAACTTTTCTTCACTTATTTCGAACTTTCTCCTGCAACTGTATAAAGAACGCAGATGTTCGGTAAACGAAAATTTAGGTGCGTATTTTGAAAGGGGATACTACCAAGATACTATAAGTAAAATACAGGAAACACAATTTGTAAAAAATCCCATTTGATTTATTATTTGCCTGTATTTTGTGAAAAAGTGTCAATCCTGAATGCCTACTTAAGAAGAATTGTTAACTTTGTTGTACTTGCTTGGAAATGTCAGATAAACTCTCATTTTTGCACCTTAACTGAATCCATTCAATGGATTGATATCTCTTATCTTTACTAGTAAGCATATACATGCACATCGTTAACAAAGATTTTTTTTTCTTCTAAACTCACCCAGAGTAGCAAGGAATGGTGTTCTAAACTTTACATGCATCCCAAGCGTTGACTGTATCAGTTTCAGCTTCACCGCCAAGTCATCTTTCTTCTCGTTAAAATCCAGATCAAAGTAGACAGTGTGCTTGATTTTCCGGAAGAATTCTGTCGGCACGTTCTTTCATTGAACAAGACGAAACATTTATTTGTAGTTAACAGGAACACAGTTAATAGCAGGGAGAGAAAGAATGTCTAAAATATAAATTTGACTTTCAAACAGGGAAGGTCTGTTAATGGCAAATACATGTAATATAATTTGTTTACGATGCTGAAGATAAGGAAGTAGAACATTTTAAGTTGAAAGTTTTAACTCGAGTTCCTCTAGTGGATTGGTCTCTCACCTCGTTAGTTATGGCGTTGTCATTTAGTTGGCAAGTGACTGTTAGATTCTCACGTTTTACATCCATCTCATCGTCATCATCTTTAGTGGGTTGATAAGTGGCCCCCTTTTCAATGACATGAACGTCTTTCTATAATGGTGTAATGTAAAGAAGTAATAACACGAATCCCTTATACATAATGGTAAACTGATTGAGAGCTAACAAAAGATCAGTGCAGATCAGTGCAGATGTTAAGAACATACGTCTCCAAACTTTACTGGGCTGCTGGGGGCAAACAACTGCCACCAAAATCAACAATGAAATGACCGGCTATACGGAAATCAAAAGATTTGTGTTAAAAATGTCCCCATCCTCAAACTATGCACACTGTTCATATTCAGGGAAATTGCAAATATGAAGCGTTAGTGTTGGAGGTATAAACATTAACAATTGCGCTATGCTGATGACACTGTATTGAGTGTAGGAATAAAATGAAGAAGATCTGCAACAATTACTGGATGTTGTAAAAGTCAGACACGAAGAATTTGGCCTACATATCTTAAGATGTCCCGTGTTCGATCAGCTCTTGATGCTTATATCCTTGGACAAATTGTTTGCCCACATTTGTCCCTCTCGACCCAGGTATAATTGGGTACCCAGCAATGCTGGGGTAATAATTGCAGGGCCCGTGGGAAGAGTATTATATATACTGTTGTGGCTACCCTGGGTAAATAAGACCTAAATATTAATTATTAATAAAGCATACATAATTATAGGTATCCTTGTTTACTGCAATATACCTTTCTGTCGTCATTCTCATGCAGAAAATGTCTTCCCTTGTACCAGGAGGTATTTTCTGCTATATGATACATCTATCTTATTGAGGGATGTGTCATCTGGATGAGGGTTTCTTTTTTGGGGAATGTGGGTTCTTTAGTTTTAATTCCATTTTTGCCATCACTACGTTGGGATCAGAGTCGATGTCTGCCCCTGGGGTTGTCTTTACTTGCTTAATACAGTTTCTGAAACCAATTCTTTGTCAGGATGTAATCGATTTGATTTCTTATTAGATCTCCTGGAATTTTCCAGGTGTGGGTTCTTATTTTGTAATGTTTGTAGAGGGTGTTAATTAAAATCTGACCATACTGAATCAAATTTACATGGCCGAATCCATACTATTCTACAATCACCCATTATGATAACAATTTTAGTTGATTTAATTTTTTTTAATTGTTTTAACATTTCTTCTTGTTGATTGTAATATTATTCTACTTCTTCATTACTGAAGTCACTGGACGGGGCATGCGATTGAATCATTGCTAAATTAAATGGATTAACTTTCAACTTAATAACATCATTTTAAAGTCCAGTAACCTGAAATGTTTTTATCTAAGTTTGTCTTGATTTGAATTTCAACACCGTGTTGGTGTTTATATTCTCCATTAACAGTCCACGTGGTTCAGCAATACCTAAACTATCTAGTTTCAATAAATTCCCTACCTTGTAAAGTGTCCTTATATTAAATGTCGCAATTTGCAGTCGCTTGCCTCTTGTTTTCAGGGACACAGCATTACAGTCTAACCTTCCCGAAGGCTTTGAGTTAGACTGGTCATTAGCACCTTATTTGCTAAATGCAGCAAATCTTGTCGAGGGCTATTCACAGCAGCATCAATTATTGTTAGGGTGCCAGTCAGACTGCATCACTTTCTTTTTTCTGTATGCTATTCTTCATGTTGCAGACGATGGTAATATACATGTTGAGGTACCAAATACTTTTTTATTATATGGTCCTCTCATAAATGGTGGGTCAGACATCACGGATAAGCTTAAAACGATAAATTGTTGAAAAATCGCTTGACCGTGTTTATGTGGAAAATGAATATTCTTTTTCTTTTTTTAGGTTATATCTCAATGATTTTTGCTGATGGCCCCTCGCTCTTTTTATCGCTTTCTTTGAATCGCTCGGCCACTCGGCCATCGTGTTTTTTGGTAATACCGTTTTTATATTTACTGTCAGAGCGTGCTTAGTCGGGGCTTAGTCGGGGTCTATTCTAGCCGCTTCTATGATACTTTCATATTACAGGAGGAAGGCCGCATCGCATCCGCTTTGCGCATTTGCTGTCATGGTTCCTGCTGCCTACCGTTCCAGCGCTGTTTACGAGGTGCTTTGTCTTTTCCTAATACTTTTATGTTATTCATTGTTTTATCATACTTATCTTCTTTTCTGTACGATATTTTTTTTTTACTAAGTGGTTCCAACGACTTATATGTCGTTCCCACCACTTAGTTATAGTCGTACCTGTCTATGCCATATCGCCCCGAGTACAGTAGTAAGCTAGCTGCTAACACAATCGGCGGCCGGCGATAACGGGGACAAGTCCCAAGACTTGGGTGTAGGCCTAGGTACGGTCAGGGGCGGAAGAGCGTCTTTCAAAGTGGGGGGGGGGGGGGGCACCAACAAAAAGGGGTACTTTGGGAGGAATATAGGTCACCTACAAAGGGTGAAAACAAGGCGGAAAATTTTCTAGACAAAAACTACTTTGCAGTTGAGTGTAATGGTCTGATTTTCCATTTGCGAGCGAGCAAAATATTGAATATTTTTGGAATAGCAGCCATTTTCCTTAAATGATAAGACAAGGTAAATGCGAGCGAGCGTAGTGAGCGAGCTTTGGAAAAAAAATTGTCCTCCTACCTGTTATGATTTAGGGGCACTGCTCATTCTTGTATAACATAGGGAATTGTGCCCCTCCTGCCCCTGCCTCTCATTGTGCTGATATCAGTAGGGGAATCTGTCATTATGAAGCCTCTCTGATTATTTGGAGCTAGGTAGGCCTATGTGGTTCTTTTGTGGACTTTAGAGCAGAGTTTAATTCCATTCAGTTTCAAGACCTTTATTTCCAACTTTTCAATATAAGTGTACAAAGTAATATTTTTAAAAATTTTGCGACATAATACACATTCATGTGGTACATAAATAGTTGGAGGACACACCTCTAAAAGCAAAAGCTTGAGGCGAGGGTGCCCTTAGTAAGTAACGACATGATCGGAGTGGCGAAGAAAAAAATTGTGCCACCCCCCCCCCCCCCCCCCCCACCCCGCGGGAGCGCAACCTCTGGGTACGGTAACTTTATTTTACTGATTTTATTGTGTCTAGACTAAACAAATCTTTATCCTATTCCTAGGGCCTAGGCTAGAGCGATTGAGATTAAATTTAGAGTCTTTATAATCTACTTGTAATGTTGTAACGAGGTAAGGACTTCGTTCCGACCATTTCAGTATCGCATTGACGCCTGCCGCACCACGCCCCGCCCTGGGCCTGGGCCTGGGCGGGGGAGCGGGCTCCTCTCACCGCTGGCAAGCTGCTCCTTCAGCGTTTAGCCATCCTAATGCACCCAGCTTGATGGAAGGGCTTGTCATAGGCCTAGGCCTAGATGTAATGTA
The DNA here is from genome assembly GCA_025617745.1 of Heliocidaris erythrogramma. Taxonomy (NCBI): domain Eukaryota; kingdom Metazoa; phylum Echinodermata; class Echinoidea; order Camarodonta; family Echinometridae; genus Heliocidaris; species Heliocidaris erythrogramma. Next base: position 52,432,822 of record CM046863.1, on the reverse strand, counting down.
GTTTTTCACAGTATAAACCTACAGCATCATTCTGACAAATGCATGCCTGTTTCATATATTGCCAGTAAAAGAAGGGTCTAGGCCCTACTACAAGGCCTAGTAAAACTAGGCCTACGACAAGCCCTTCAATCAAGCTGGATGCATTTGGATGGCTAAGCGCAGGTCTGCCAACTCTCAGGCATTGAACGCGAGACTCACGCAATTCACCCAATTGTGACTGTCTCCCTCTGATAAACGAATTCTCACGCTGAACCCCCAAAATAGCAAGCAAATGAAAATCGTTTTTGGTAGTGCGCGCGCAAAGACGAGCTATTGGATTACGATTGGTTTATATACTGCGTGTACATACATGTACATGTACATGTACGTGCGCTTACTATGGTGAGTGTAACTATGGTGACTGACATGGCTGTGGCGCCGCAACCCGCGCCGCGTGGCTCAGCTAGCTCAGCAGAGATTGCCGCTGATCGTACACCAAACGTTATAGCCAGCACATCCCTGTACGACGGACAGCAGGATCTTTAATTTAAAGTTAAGTTTAACTCTTGAAATTCGTATCCAAAATCATGCAGTTACAAATCTGGAAATTTGTATTTTTTTCATGGTCAGTGAACTACATGTAGCATTAATAATCAATGTAACCTAGAATCTATTTACATGTATTACTTATTCAATTCAATTCACATGTAGTACATTAATGCTGCTTCTATGTGCTGAATTCATGACTAAAGTATGCACCAGATTGCACCATTTAAAATGTAAAATTTTCAAAGCTCCCTACCGTGGAAGGGGGGGGGGGGACACCCCTTCCACACGTTCCCCCCCTCGGTCGCCTCGCTCCCTCGCAATGTCTCACTCTTAACTCTCGCTCAAGGTTGGCAGCCCTGTAAGCGCGGAAGGAGCAGCTCGCCGGTGATGACTGGAGCCCGCTCCCCCTCCCAGGCCCAGGCCCAGCTAGGCCGGGGCGCGGCGGCAGGCATCAATACAGCGGAGATGCATGTCATGTGATACCGAAATGGTCGGAGCGAATTAAGTCAGTACCTCGTTTCAACTTTACAACTAGACTATAAAGACCCTAAATGACAATTAATCTCAATCGCTCTAGCCTTGGCCTTAGGAATAGGATAAAGATTTGTTTAGTCTATACACAATAAAATCAGTAAAATTAAGTTACCGTACCTACATCCAGTTATACGAGCAAACTGCATGCATGTTGAGGGTCAGTTACTGCCTATCTGTTGGTTAGTAGAGGGTCGGATGCGGCCACGAGGCATCTCTATTTCTTCTACTTCTAGTTTTGTTTATAGAAAACTCGGAGAAATGATGGTTTCTCCATCCATCCATGCAACTCGCAGGCAACTCCCACGCATGTAACACGCACTTGTGACGCAGAAACCTCGCAGCGCCCGTAATTAGCACGGATCACTTTCAAAGCTCTCACGCGCCACCCACGCGAATCACCCGCAGGTCACACGGATTACACGCAAGTAAAACGTAAGGAGCATGCGTCCAGCAGGTTAGACGCACGCGAAACTCGCCAAAGTTCTTGTCTGCCGGAGAAATTATCCGGCGTGCGGGAAAATCCCTGCACGCAACTAGCCCGTGTAGCTTGCCCGGAAAGATTTGACAGCGCCTTTACATACGTGCTAATTTGAATGAACGGAAATTAATTTGAATGATACAAAAGGGAAATCCCTTGCGCGAAACGGTAAATTGAAATGAATTAACTATATTATTGAATGGCAGAAGATGCCGTAAAGGATGTTTTTGATAAATTGAATGAGCGTTTTATTAAATTGACTGAAAATAGTGCGAAATTGGCATGGAAATCCTATATTATAGAACATATACACTGCCGTAGCAGATTCCTGATCACTGGGGTACTATAAGCGTTTTCGTAATTAGGATTTGCGCATGAGCAGATAAAGGTCATTTGACACAAACTGATATGTTCGTTTAAGATTAACTGAGATAAGCATGGACTGTGTAATGATTATTCATATATTCATTTAATTATACTTTTCATTAAATCCACTGAAAAGCAACAAAGTGTTCATTGATGGTTGGTATTTGACAGTCTGCCAAATGATAGCCAACTTGCAAACAATGCGCTTTCCCAAGTGTTCACTGACGTACTACTCTAGTCTGGTCTACGATGTCTTTCATAGAGTTTGAATTATGTAGGTTGCTATGTCGGGCAAGCTTACATATTATCTTTCTTTGAAAAAATGCCTATCCTAATGAAAAAAGCGAAAGGTCATATGCGAAAAGTTGCTCATGGGCCAATTATGAAATCGCTTATTGATTTACACCATGCCCATATATTTAACTAGTGCCTCGAAAGAAAGGCAGTTCATATTTGTTTTACATCCATTTTCTAGATTGAATTATTGGAAATATATCTCATTTTAAGGGCAACTGTTTCGTGAGGAACAAATATTTGAAGAAATGTAATTACATAAGTCACAAAAAATATGACTGCAAAAGAAAGTATTTCGAGGGATGGTGATACCCAGGCTGCTTAATTTCCCTCTTAGCCATTTACAAAGTGCATTTTTTAATGTTAGTAAATGAAGAAGCTTGATGGGAGGAATTCTAATTTGTAAACAAATCTTTAGGCAGTAAATGCCTAAAGATTTGTTTACAAATTAGAATTCCTCCAATCAAGCTTCTTCATTTACTAACCATTGTCTACGGCGGACCATTGAATATTAATGAGTCAGAAAGAAGAGGATCTTGGGTATTTGATTCCAGTTCATCGTGACTTGGCCGTGAACCAGAATAGCCTGGTGGTTAAGTCGCTGCCCGGCAAGCAGTAGATGACAGGTTCGAATACTGCTGGTTCCAATTTTTTCTGACTTGTGTTTTTCATTACAGATCGACCATACGATCTTTAACACTGGGAGTAAAATGCCTAAAAAATTGCATTTCTTTGTTTTTCATGAGAAAAAATGTATATTTTAGATGGCTAACTTAAACAAAAAACATGATATTTAGGCCCTACCCAAGATGTTCCATGAGGTTTGTTGACCATACGAAACTCCAACATCATTTCTCGTGAAACTGGCATTATCCTTGGAAGAAACGGCATGAAAGACATTCGTTTGCTCATAACTGACATGGACAAAGCAAATTGTGAAAAGTGCTCCAAAAGAATCTCAACGGTACGAGGAGTAACCTTGCAGGATCCTGATGATAGTAAGATGCGTTCAGATGTACATTCTTTATGTCCTTCTGCAAAAATCAAGTGTTTATTAGCACAAAAACAATATTGGAATATATAAATCTTGACATGGACCCCACAGCATGTCCATTCACCCACTGCTTATTTTCATTTAGTCTCTGACATCTGTTTATTTCGATCAGCGCGTGTGTATTGGAAGTACTAGGTCTAATAATATTTAAAACAGACGATGGTTTTAAAATGACGATATTCATCGTATCGGGTTTATGTGGTTTTATAAAAAGATAAGGGTTACAAAGTTATAGAAAGTTTTGTGAGGGCTACGATATCGTAGCTATTTCCATGGAAAAGTTAACCATCCTTAGAATGTTACTTTATAGTTGCTTTTAAGATGCTCCACAAAATAAAATACCGGAATACAGAATGCATTCCCGAAATGTAAAAAAAAAATACTCGAAGTATAATTTAGTTCAATATAAAATAATATTCTTTCCAATGGAACACAAATACATACCGGGACTAAATGTAATTTAGACATTTGATAGATTTCTGATTTCTTGATGACATTCCTTACCATGATTCCAGGAGTAGAGTACGACCTGTACCTTCTCCGGATCAAAGAGGTTAGCGCAATGGGGTATCGTCAATCTGACTGGTTTCTCAGATTCGAATTGTAAACCTGAAGGCAGACACTGGAATCCATGCGTAACAAGCATCTCGTCATCTCTCATAGTGATTTCAGGTGGGATGTCTCTTAGAACCTCCACAGTAATCCTTTCACTGATACCCTCTCTTAGTGCTCCAGGGGGGATGGACAAGGTGAGTCCATGCGACGGAATCGTAAGTTCTCCTCCAGTTTTGTCAAAGACCCCTTCGGAATGGTATTGGCCTACGCTTAAAATAATTTATATATATACAATTGTAAGAAAATAACGGAGTGTCTTCATCTATTGTTTGTGATATATATATATATATATATATATATTACGCTAAGTATTTGGGGCCTTTTTTTTGGGGGGGGGGTTCGAATAGGCGCCTCCCCTGGCTCTTTCGGTCCCCACCTTTTGGTAGCAACGGGCGGAGAATGGTTCTTAGAGGGTTGGGAGGCACTTTTTAAAGGCTGACGTGCCGTCCATATTTCATAAATTCATTTATAAACATTGAATTTCAGGAGGGAGTAATAATTCTGCCAACCCATGAAGCTGGTTTGTAGCTTCATGCCCAACCCATAACTTTTACCTGTGAAGGAGAGAATACATTGGTGTATTGCCAAAGAACAGCGTGACGTGTATACTCCAAGGCCATGTCCGCATTGTATGGCTTTAATGTATACGACGCAACACACGTGTTATTCGTTCGCACAGCGTACTTGCACATGCACAGGTACTTGGCGCACTGAAAAGCATACATCATCGCGCATTTTTGCTTCATAGGAAAGTCAACGAGTGCACCCAGGCGTTGCTCAAATACATTCCACTTTTTTCGCAAGGCTCTACCTTTAAACATTTCATAGAACAAATAGTACACATAATTCATAATGTTCAAGTGTAAGTATAATTATCCACCTTCGGTAACTTGGAAAAATGTCCAAGTACCACACTGTTCAAAATTTACCTTCTGTTGATATTCCATAAAAACGCCCTCACTAAAGTGTATTATTGTTATACTAAAGACACAAATTTGACACAAATGCGCTTGTTATCTAGCATAACAAGCGCACATCTACGGAGCCGGGAAATGGCATGGGAAAATCTAGTTCCCTCGAGATAATATCTCGTTACCACGAGATAACATCTCGTTCCCTCGAAATCTCGTTACCACGAGATGACATCTCGTTCACTCGAGACAACATCGCGTTCCCACGAGATAACATGGCGTTCGCTCGAGATAACATGGCGTTCCCTCGAGACCACATTAACTTTCCAAATTATTAGTATTCTAGACAAAACTCGATAAGTTATTTGTAATGTTCTTAAACTGGCTATTCGGAAATCATTGTCATACCTAGTTGAGATTATGTTTAAATTGTCAGTTAAAGGGGAATTGACCTTAAAATATAAATGTGCTAATATTCAAAGATGTAATCTATTCCTTCTTGTTGCCCTACGTAATTTTGTATTAAAATATAAGAGATGGGTATAAATCAGGATTTTCTCAGCAAGATTTATCGTCTGGTAGCGATACCAGGGGGCTGCCATCTTGATGTGTACATAAAGATATTTTTAATCCGAATGCAAAATTGTCTTTCTTCCTGATACAAAATTCCATTTGAGATTTAAAATATTTAACAGATATATTCTAAAAACGAAAATGTGTTTTATATTTCTTTGAAAATTACGATTTTACTAAATATTAATCTATTTTCTTGATACTATGACGTACGTGACGGAGCGAATTAATTCAAATTTATGGATGATGACTTTCCCGAGCGTCAATAGTGACAAACTATGCATTCACCTGCTTTGAGATAATGGACTTCAAAAGTCAGAATGCGCGTTGTATAAATTATGTTCTGCTCTGCCAGGCAAGACCAAGAAATCGATTTCTAGTTAGCGAAACCGGAGAATTTAAAAAGAAATCTATAAATTTCAAATTTTAAAATAAATGTATACACCTGTTATGTATTTCCTATCATATATGGGGCTTTTTTATAATGAATAGAAGCAATTTAGCTCGTGGATTAAAAATATCTTCCTGACCGGAACGGTCTCCAATGGTTCATGTACAACTCCATGTCATCAAGAAAATAGCAGCCCCCATGAAGTGTTAGCAGATGATACTGTGTGCTAGAATGTCTTGATTTAAACCCTTTTCTGATATTTTATTTCTAAAGTGATACAGGTCAATGATTAAGAATATATTACACTTTTGAACATAAGTACATTTATATTCTAGTGTTAATTCTCCTTTTAAGGTCATAGCAGTGCGTCTCAAAGCTTTGGAAAATTCCCCCGAAATGAAAATTAAAATAATAATGAATGTCTTTGAGAAAGATGAAAGAAAACATCGCACAAGCTGATGAGTAATTTTCACAAGTCTGCACTGCGAATTAGATATTGTCAGGGAGTTCGATACACCTTTGAGAAACTTGAAAATAAATCCGTTTAAATTTATCAGTAATTAAATGAAACCTGGTATTAAAATTTTTACCAGCACATTTGTATATTTTGTATCAACCGTCACATGAAACACAAATCGATTTTCTTCTTACTTTTAATTTACTGAGGATTCCAACCTCATCCGTTATTTTACTCTTTGCATATTTAGATAATAAGTCGATTTTTTTTCTTCAGGACAATTCCATACCCTTGATTTGCTCGGGCCTCAAGGTCTCTTCTATCAAAGACACGCAGACACACACACCCCAAAACGCACACACAAACAAACACACTCATAAAATTGATAAAATCATACATGTGACGTTTATGATATCAAGAAGAATTTGTAGTAACTTAGATAATATATAGAGCCCATTCACACTCACTTCGTTAAAGCGGTCTAACTAAGATCCGTTCATCAGGAGCGGTTCTGAGGTGAGTGTGAAAGTTAAAGTGGTCCAGGAAGCGTTCTTCTGGAACGCTCCAGAAAACCACCTCGGGAGGTGGTCTTGAGGAACGGTTCTTAGACCGCTCTAACTTGCAGTGTGAAAGCGAAAGCGATCCTAAAGCGTACTGCAACCGGAAGTGAGTGTGTGTGTGTGTGTGTGTGTGTGTGATTTTCCTTGATTTTACTATAAGGGCAGCTAGCCATCGCTGCGTGATAGAATGATGAAAGAAAGAAACATAAGGAAAGATAGAAAGAAGAATGGATAGAATGATTAAAATTAAGAAAAAAGAAACATGAGAAATTTAAAGAAAGAGAAGACGATATAAAGAAAACATAAGGAAAGATAGATTGATGAAAAGAAACGAAAGATAGAAAGGGAAAATAATAGAAAGAATAAAAACAAAGAAAAACAAAAGAAAACAAGGAAAGGTAGAAAGAGAAAACGAACGAATGATGAAAAAAGAGAAAAACAAAAGAAAGCAAGGAAAGATAGAAAGATAAATAACGTAAGAATGATAAAAAAACAAAAACAAAAGAAAACAAGGAAAGATAGAAAGATAATACAATAGAATGATAAAAACAAACAAGAGAAAACAAGGAAAGTTAGAAAGAGAAAACGATAGAATAATTTTAAAAAAGAAAACAGGGAAAGATATAGAAGAGAAAATGATAGAATGATCAAAACAAACAAAAACAAAAAAAAATAAAGGAAGATATAGAAAGAGAAAATGATAGAATGATGAAAACAAAGAAAAGCTAAAGAACACAAGGAAAGCTTAACAGATAATGATAAAAACAAAGAAAAACATAAGAAATGTAAAGAAACAAAAGACGATAGTATGATAAAATAAAAGAAAACAAGGAAAATAGAAAGAGAAAAAGTGGTAGAACGATAAAACAAGGTAAAACATAAGGAAATAGTAAATAAAAGATGAGACGATAGAATGATAAAACAAAGGAAAACACAAGAAAAACAAGATAATGGTATAATATGCACACGGAGAAAAAGGGAAAGTGGAGAAAAAACGGAAAGTGGAAAAAAATAAGCTTCGGAAAGATCTAAAGATGAATGCATCAGGCAGGCAGTATACGGTTTGATTTCCGCGCGAAAAATTTGACCCGCTGACCTAAGCTGCCACAGCAACAAGACCACTTTAACTAGTTGAGCAATTTCAGACATAAAAAATGCGCGGAGTGTGACAGTAAACAAACCGTTCTTCAAGAACCGTTCCTCTAGAGCGGTCTAACTTGGAGCGGTCCAGCAGGGAGTGTGAAAGGGGTCTAATAGTTAGACCGCTCTAACGTGCAGTGTGAAAGCGAAACGACCCTAAAGTGTACTTCAACCGGAAGTGAGTGTGTGTGTGTGTGTGTGGTGCGGGAATTTTAATGTGAATTTCCTTGATTTTCCTATAAGTGCAGGCCATCGACGCATGATAGAATGATGAAAAGAAACAAACTCAAGAAAAGATAGAAAGAGGAATTTATATATAATGAAAAACAAAGAAAAACATAAGATATTTAAAGAAAGAGAAGACCATAGAAAGAAAACATGGGGAAAGATAGAAAGAAGAAATGAAAGATTGATGAAAATGAAAATGACAGAATGATGAAAACAAAGAAAAACTAAAGAAGACAAGGAAAGATAATTAAGATAATGATAAAAACAAAGAAATATACATAATAATAGAAAGAGAAAATGATAGAATGATAAAAAAAGGAGAAAAACAAAAGAAAACAAGTAAAGATAGAAGGATAAAAAACGATAGAATGATAAAAACAAAGAAAAGCGAAAGAAAACAAGGAAAGATAGAAAGAAAAAACGATAGAATAATAAAGACAAAACAAAACAAAAGAACAGGGAACAGGGAAAGAGAGAATGATAAAAACAAAAGAAAATAAGGGAAGATATAGAAAGAGAAAATGAAAGATTGATGAAAATGAAAATGACAGAATGATGAAAACAAAGAAGAACATAATGAAAGATAGAAAGAGAAAATGATAGAATGATAAAAAACAAAGAAAAACATAAGAAATGTACCGAAAGAAAAGACGATAGTGTGATAAAACAAAAGAAAACAAGGCAAAATAGAAAGAGAAAATGAAGTGATAGAACGATAAAACAAGGTATAACATAAGAGAACAGTAAACAAAAAGAATACGATAGAATGATGAAAACAAAGGAAAAACACAAGTAAAACAAGATGATAGTATGATATGCAGACGGAGAAAAAAAGGAAAGTGGAGAATACGGTTTGATTTCTGCGCGAAAAATTGACCCGCTGACTTGATCTGCTATAGTAACAAGACCACTTTGTCTAGTTGAGCGATTTGAGACATGCACGGAGTGTGAAAACAAACAAACCGTTCTTCAAGAACCGTTCCTCTAGAGCGGTCTAACTTGGAGCTGTCCAGCAGGGAGTGTGAATAGTTAGACTGCTCTAACGTGCAGCGTGAAAGCGAAGCGATCCTAAAGCGTACTTCAACCGGAACTGAGTGTGTGTCTGTGTGTGGCGCGGGAAATCTCATGTGATTTTCCTTGATTTTCCTGTAAGTGCAGGCCATCGCTGCATGATAGAATGATGAAAGAAAGAAATATAAGAAAAGATAGAAAGAGGAATGGATATAATGATAAAAACAAAGAAAACATAAGAAATTTCAAGAAAGAAAAAAGGAAAGTGGAAAAAAATAAGCCTTGGAAAGATATAAAGATGAATGCATCAGGCAGGCAGTATACGGTATGATTTCCGCGCGAAAAAATTTACCCGCTGACCTAAGCTGCCATAGCAACAAGACCACTTTAAATGTTGAGCGATTTCAGACATAACAAATGCGCGGAGTGTGACAGTAAACAAACCGTTCTTCAAGAACCGTTCCTCTAGAGCGGTCTATCTTGGAGCGGTCCAGCATGGAGTGTGGAAGGGGTCTTAGGCGCCTTAGGAAAAGTTTTGACAGCGTTTTCGCCGCGTCCAAAGTTGAAAAGGCCGACTTGCGGGATTTTATACTCCCGGATCTTGTCATATCCCTCGGCACCTCAAAGAAATCGCCGTTCCGCGGGATTAGTGCGGGCTTTGTGTTAAGAAACCATCGCGGCGATTCCTTCGATTTCACCGACTTCCTGTTCTTTATTTTTTGTTCTGCCTTGAAGGAAGTTATAATTAGTGTTTTGAAAGAGCGCCACTTACGGTTTAAATGGTGAATAATTCTGTTCGCCCTTTAGCAATGCCAAATGACTTTATCTCCAGATGTAATTTCCGATAGTTGCTTCGCTTTCCAAATGGTCAGTTTATTCACGTTGTTATCATTTTTGCTTCGGAAAAAGTACCAATGTATTAAAGTCTCCGTCAAAGTACCGTAGGTATCAGTTGTCATAGTTTTCTGAGAAAAAAACCCACCTAGGTTTGTGCAATGACAAAGTCGGCCCTACCATTTAATTTTCCAACATCGAGTCCACCACAAAATATAATGATAAACGACATAAAAAGTAATACACGAATAAGTAAAAGACGGGGAATACATTCTTGCGCCGGCAAAACTATTCAAAAAATTGCTTTATGTAGTTTCCGAGCAATGCAATTATAACTTCACTTTCACATTTTAATAGTTGTATGGAGCCGTCATGGCTGCGGAGTATAAAACAAATGAAATTGAAATATCAAAACGAAAAACTTAATGTTCTCACGAGGAGTTAAGACCGGATTTCTGAATATTAATACAACATTACTGTTGCATGGGTCGCGGAACCAGAACTGGGGGGCGGGGCCTGAGGGCTGCAGCCCACCCCCCCCCCCCCCCACACACTTTTTAGCTCACCTGAGCCTAAGGCTCGATTCCGTGTTATATATTCTCATGTTGTTGTTTTTTCCGCAGATTATAAGCTCTCATGAAGCGGTCGGAAGACTAATGGAATCAGAGTTTAAACCTTATAAATCGGTTCGACTTTCCCTAACTTCTAAAGTCTAAAATAGGGGGAAAGGTTCAATAATAATTCCTCTGTCTATAGCTAGCAACTCGCGAAAGCGCTCTGAAAACTTAAACCAAATTTTATGTACGTACGTGTGTGCAAAAGCCGCCGAGGGGTTACGCGTTCTATCATAGGGTTTTTGCGTTCTATCATTTGACCTTAAGGGGCTTTCACACTGGGATTTGCGTAGAGTTACTACGCTGCCATACGCTGTGCCTACGCAAGTCTACGCCGAGGAATGCAAAATAGGTACGCAAAAAAATTAAACATGTTTATTTTTTAGCGTACTGTCTGCGTAGAGCCAGAGAACGCAGTTTATACGCAAGCCTACGCAACACTCCGCCACTGTACGCCAATCCTACGCAACACTACACCAAAATGCCCCGGTTTGAGACTTGCGCATGAAATGGCGTAGTGTTGCGTACTGATAGACTTTCTAATTGCTTATTCAAAACGTGTTCAATAACCCTAGGATGTTTATGTGGATAACTCATGACTGTATCGTCGGCATAAAAATGAAAGGTACAATTTTCAATGACAGAATTCAAATTACTAATAAACAAAATGAACACTAAAGGCCCCCAAAGAGATCCCTTGGGTACTCCATTCAAAATAACTTCACTGTTTAAAAAGCAGTCCGGGCGTCGAACTATAACTTTCCGCCTAAATAAATGGTTTGCAACAAGCCAATATCGTCAGAATGTAACCAACAATGCTTCAAAATACAGGACACTGCCCACACAGATTTTCAAATCAAAATAAAAGAAGGCCTATATATCAATAGGACTAAACCCAACTCCACCAACAGGTGTACAATTACCAAATATTGCTTTCTATTTAACTGTATTGTTCACCCAGGTCCTTGACAAGACAGGTCCCTCACCCCATTAAGTACATTTTGACACACCTTATATTGTTAACTGTTCATTTTATTTAGCATTTTGTAATCTGAAAGTATATATAGCACCGCATCTGTTGTAAAAAAAAAATCAGGCTGATGATGGAGTATGACTCCGAAACATGTTCCTTTTTAAAACTTATGTCTTCTTTGTCGTTTTTATTTTAAGTTACTATCGTGTCGTTCTTTTGGAAATATAATTTAGTGTACTGCAAAACGTTTACCAAATACAAAGATGGGTCAACAAACGATTACTAGAACAATTCATTCACTGGTATCAATTACAGTTTAATATACTACGATAACTTTCTTGAGCTCGCGCGCTCGGAAAACATATCCCAGAATGCATTACACGTCGCTGGGCCCAGTAAAGGTCCTTTACATAATTACTTGGAACGTACATGTACATTATAATTGCACTCTCCTATACTTTTATACAAGCTGTGATCACAACGTAGTAAATACATAACAGAAAGTATCCTGGGCTTATAATACAAACACTCCATCCTATAGGCATTTCTACGACAGGAAATGGAACAAAGGAGCGTTATGTAATAGGACAAAGAGGCAGGGTTCCGCAAAGACTTTTTGTCAAAGAAAAGACTTGTTCAGAAAGCTTTCAGCTGAGATTATCTCCCTGTAATACATGTACCTCCCTGAATGGTTATCAATTTGAATGCATTTTTAAAATGGACTGTAAAGCTGTACAATTGGTATATTTTGTTTCATCCTAATAATTTATTCTTCGTATTTTTTGTAATGCTAGCCCCTCTGTACATTTCTGACAGAACCCCTATTTTTCACTTGGATTGGACCAATGAACTTGCTAATGCAACGGTTTATGCACGCTTGGGCTAAAACCACTTGGTCTAATTTCCAGATGGGCTACCTTCATTCGGGCTTAACCCTTTTGGTCCACTCTTCATTGGGCCTAATTTGCACTTGGTCTAATAACCAGAAGGTCTAATGACCACTTGGGCTAATTATCACTTGGCCTAATTACCATTTGGTCTAATTACCATTTGGTCTACTTTATTTTGTTGTCACTTGGTCTACTACCAGTTCGTCTAATGTTAGTTTGTCTAATTCCCAGTCAGTCTAAAACTAGTTGGTCTACAGGCATTTCGTCTAAAATCCACTTGGTCTAGTATCCATTTGGTCTACATGGCATTTATATGGTCTAATGTGCACTTGGTCTAACTTTCATTTAGTCCATTTTCCATTTAGTCTAATTGTCAGTTGGTCTAAATGCCAATTTGTCTAAACATCAATTTGTCTAATTATCACTAAGGCTAATTGCCTGTTTGGCTATTCCCTTTTCGTCTACGCACCTACCATAACACTATGCGTCATTTTGTTGGCCGTCCCTGTAAGAAAAAAAAATCAGCTAAATGTAAGTCAATTAGGCCTACCAAGGTTTGAAAAAGTTTTGACAGCTATCAAAACATATTATGATATGGAAAAGTATATATCAAAGATAAATCTTAAAGACGATAAGTTTGAGGAAAAAAATGTTTTCATTTCACCAAATGTTTCTGAGAGTCTACGTGTATTTTGTCAAACTATCCAATACACCGCTGTGCGGCTGCATATTTTGTTATATTATGGTAAGTATTTGCATGAAAAATCATGGGGGAAAAATATATATATACATGTATGTACGATCTTTTGTAAGAATTGTTATATTGATGATGAATAAAGGAACTCTGTAGAAGGGTAAAAATATAATTGAATTTAAAAAAATGCTGCTCGGTCGCTTCGCTTCCTCGCATAACATAATTTGACTCGAGGGGGGGGGGGGGGAGGGGGGGGGGGCGCAAATTCACTGTTTGCCCAGGGCGTCATAATATACGCCACTGAAAAAGAAGGCAGTGAACAAGACTAAAAAGCGAAATTTTTGTGGGTAGCAGGCATGGGCGTCAATCCGAGTAGAGAATCTATTGTTCATGGGGGGACGGCTATTGTGTCGTCCCCCCCCCCCCCCATGATGAATAGAGTGACGTCACGATTACCGTCCATGGTAGCAGGAGACACTTTTTGGGTGCTTGAAAAAGGGGGGGGGGGAGGTGATTGTGCACCCCGCCAACGAGCGAGTTAATTTACGTTTTAGATGCACAAATAATAATAATGATGATGATAAGGATAATAATAATGATAATAATAATAATAATATAGTAGTTGCATACTTCTTCTTTCTTCTTCTCCTTCTTTTTTCGTTTTTCTTCTCTCTGTCTCTCTGTCTCTCTTTCTCTTTTAGGTCACTTGAAAAATCATAGGGGGCAACCACCCCTGCCCCGTCCCCCTGTAGCGCCGCCCAGGCCTGAAAAAAGCAGTTTGCACAGCTCAAAAGAATCAGAGAAGCTTAATGGGAGAATATTTAGTTCTTGATATGACAACAGTGTGACACCTTTGAGCAGGAACTTAGCCAGAGCTGGGGACACAGTGCCCAAAAGTTTAATAATATTACAGCAATTAAGATATCCCCCGCCTGAAGCTTGCTCGCTACGCTCGCTCGCACTCACTTATTGTAACTCATGGCAGTAACATAAAGTCATATCTCTTTTATTGAGAGATTATGCTTGAAATTAAACGCTTTTGCTGCATCTTCGTCATGAAATCAATATAATGCAAGCATCATCTATGACCGTCAACAAGAACATAATATTTTTGGTCGCTCGCTTGCAAGTTAGGAGTAAGGCAGAATTGCATATTATGCAAAGATTAGAAAATATATCCTTAACATTTAATGCGTGTTAAGTACAATGTAGGGGTACAGCAACGTATCAAAACGCCATTTTCCCATTCTTGTCTTCACCCTTTTTAATTAATTTCCGGGCCTTTTCCAAAAACGGTACCCAGTTCGTTGAAACCCCAAGTGCGTGGGTCGTCTTGCCCCTCATATGAAAATACCCTGGCACCGCTCCTAGCTTTTATTGACTACTTGCACAAACAATTTTGTACATCGGATATCAAATAAGAACCATGAATAACAGATTATCAACCCAACAAACATAATTTGAAGTGCAATACAAAATCAGGTTCTTCTACTTAGGCCTAAGTCATGAAAGGAAGAGAAGACCTAAAGGAATTTTTAATTACTAAAAAATAATACTAAATAATTGAGTTTAATAAATTAAATAATTAATATATAAAATGTAGGGATTGACTTGATATAAGCAGCAGCAAGGTGAATAACTCTTTTAATGCACATTTACGTAGCCTATAGATGACTTCTTTGAAGTTTCATTTTTTAAAGTTTCATTTCCCTTTCCTTTCTCAATGGCCAGATAGACCAAATGGTCATTAGACTATATGAAAATTAGACCAAATGATAAGTAGCCTAACTGGTTTTTAGACGAATTGGATATTAGACCATATGACAGTTAGACTAAATGATAAGTAGTCCAACTGGTTATTAGACTAAATGGAATTGGACCAAATGATAGGTAGACCATATGGTATTAGCCAAAGTAGGTGTAGCCCAAATGGATATGAGACCATGTGGATTGTAGACAAAATGACTGTTAGACTATTTGGAAATAGACGAAGTGAAAATTAGCCGAGGTGAAAATTAGCCCAAATGGGTTTTAGACTAAATGGGGTTAGCCAAACTGTGTATTAGACGAATAGGTTATTAGGCCAAATGGAAATTAGACGAAATGGTAAGTAGACAAACTGGTTGTAGACAAAATGAAGTTAGACCACGTGGAGTTCGACGAACTGATGATTAGACCAAGTGGTGGTAGACCAAGCGATAGCGTACCAATGCAACACCCATATTTTTCCCGAATGGAACATTCCTATTATTCGTGCTCTGAAATGGGTCAATAGGGATTACATTGGAGTTTTGACCCCAAAAAGTAAGATTTTTATATCATTTAGTTTGTGAATTTAGGGGAGAAAAATGAATTACTTTTAATGTTTTCATTGAAAGGATATATTAGAGAATATATTTTGTGTAGAAATTAATTGTGTAGGATGAAGAGAAGGTATGATAAAATGGTGATAAACATGCATGAAGGTTAAAGTCTGACTTTGCCTTTTTTGGGTGGCCGGACAAGGGGGAACGTATAGAATGGGTGGCACAGTATAGGGGTTAAACAGTAATTAAGGAAACACTAACCAGGAAATAAAATATGTTCATTCAATACGAGTAAATGGACGATGCCCTCACATTATTTTCAAAATATGTAAAGTTTTCAAATGTCCATTGCACATTGGAGGTATTGCAGACATACCGCAGTAAATGTGTTGCTATTGCCACTAGCAGTTACTAGTTCAAGAGTTTAACATCTTGTAACTAACATACCAAGGTCAAGTTCTGCCAAGTCATGGGTAACTATATGTACTTATTTGAATCTACACAATGTCTCGCCTAAATTGTAATGTTCAACCCTATGTGAAATGTCAATACTATCTGCCTGATGAGTTCAACCGTATTTTGTCAAACTGTTCTGAAAAAAATCAGTTTATTGCATTGTAATGCCCGTAGTCTTAATAAGAATTTTGATAACATATCTGATTTATTGGTAAATCTCTTTTTTTCATTTTCAATAATTGGCGTCACAGAAACATGGTTAAATAATAGATCTCCAAATGTATATGATATTAATAATTACCATTTTAATATGGCACGAAAAAGAGACATGATAACGAAGCTTTTCGACCTGCACTCATCAGGTTATCACGCAGGTATATAACAAATTACTTGAAATCAACTATAAAAATTATTATACTCGGTGAACCCGGACGCAACCTAGACGCCGTAATTTCAGAACTTCTCAGCGGTTGGTTGATCGCATTAAACAACACATCCCATCGACTATTCGGAACCGTACAACCAATCAGCGCACGCCTCCCGTCCGTGCCTGCAAATCTGAAATGCACGTTAACAGACCAAAGATAGCCAAATGCGATTCAGCGATTGGCCCCACTTGCTGAACAATCCAGCTTGCGCACAAAGCTATGCCGACGGTCAATTCTCAATTATGTCCCGGGCCAGAAGCTCAGCGCATTTACGCTTTCTGGAAGCCGCTTACATTCAATCGAATGAACCTCTTCTGTGCAGACAAAAGGAGTTCGTCCAAGCTTTGCGATTGTTCTGAAAT
Source organism: Heliocidaris erythrogramma (assembly GCA_025617745.1). Lineage (NCBI taxonomy): Eukaryota > Metazoa > Echinodermata > Echinoidea > Camarodonta > Echinometridae > Heliocidaris > Heliocidaris erythrogramma. The sequence continues at coordinate 52,416,125 of CM046863.1, read as the reverse complement.
TACGGCGTCTAGGTTGCGTCCGGGTTCACCGAGCATAATATAGTTGATTTCAAGTAATGTGTTATATACCTGCGTGATAACCTGATGAGTGCAGGTCGAAAAGCTTCGTTATCATGTCTCTTTTTCGTGCCATATTGAAATTTTGTAGTACCAAGAAATTATTTGTGTAATTAACATTTTATCCGTAATGATAGACAGAACTGTCGTGATGGTGGTGTTGCCTTTTATATATCCCAATCGTTATCGTACAAAGTCAGACACGAATTTTCTCTTGTTAATAGCTCCTCTGAATTATTATGTATTGAGATTAATATACAGAATGGGAAAAATGTAATTGTATGTGTTATTTATCGTCCACCTAGCAACAATGTTGATACCTTTTTAGACGATTTTGATAATTTATTGAATAGTTTGAACCCAGAAGGCAAATTAATATGCTTAATGGGAGATTTTAATATAGACCTTAAACAAGATAATAATACTGTCAATCAATTTAAAAGTATCATATATTCAAATGCTTGTTTTCCTGTTATAGACAAGCCCACAAGAATTGTAAATCAATCTTCCACTATCATAGATAATATAATTTTTAATGATGATACTTACAAAATTGATTCTGGTCTTTTATATTCCGAAATTTCAGATCATATTCCTGTTTTTTTTTATGTTTAATATCCCTTCCCCTTTTATAGAGAGAAAGAAACGTAATATACACGGAAGTTATCCCCAGAAAATATATATAGGTTAAACGAACACTTACAGAGTGAAGAATGGGAAGATGTTTTAATGTGCAATGACACTGAAAGAGCATATCATTTATTTTGGTCAAAATTTGAGTCATATTTTAGTACTAGTATTCCTAAAGTTAAAGTTGGGGGGAAACGCAATAAACCTATCAAACCGTGGATTACAAGAGGAATTCTGAAATCTATTAATAAAAGAAATACTCTATATAAAATAAGCCTTTCTGAACCAAACCCTACACTCTTAAAAATGCGGGGTCGCATATTGCATGGTTGAATTTATTCGACCACGTTTCGGGGCTGTTTTCGATCAATAATGCTCCCGCTGCACTAAAATGACCAGTTTTTGCGTGGTCATTTTGACCCTGCAAAAACTGGTCATTTTAATGCACTCTAAAAAGGACTGGTCAAAAAATGTACCAATGCGATTGGTCAACACCATATGGGTTATTTCCAAAAATATGTTGGTCACAATGTTCCAATTTCACTGGTTAATCACTAACCATTTGAAATATTGCTTATTCATCAGCAAAGTATTGGTCCGACTTCACTTGGTTAAACGTTGGGCCATTGTCATGAATATTCATGATGTATCCTGAATACCCATGAGCAACCGTAAACAACCAGAATTTATATATATAAATGACACTTGATTTTTAAGTTTTTATGCAGTGATTGCACTTTGAAATGTGATGAAAATGTATGTATACTAATTATTATGCTGTACATATTCAAACATGTAATTAGGTTTAAGATCTACATTAGAAAATTAAATTAAAATCTTTAACCACTTTTAGCAAGCACTGCAATACAGTCCCTATATAATAAAGTAAAGGTTTTCAGGATATATAGGTATAGGATGTAGGACTATAATAGGAGTAGGGTTAAAGTAGGATGATAGGTATGATATGCTATACGATAGGAGAGGATAGGTTATAGGTCATAGTGAGCAAAATATACAAAATATATTTACTTGACATTAATTAATTAGCTTCCTTTTTTAATCTTTGAAACGTGGATGGTACACGCGCATCCGGCAGAAGTATCAACCCCGTCCGACGGGAAATGACCACGTTGCGTGGTCGGAAGAAATGACCCCGTACGTTTTGACGGGGTTATAATGTAATGATCATTAGTATGCGGGGTCAAATTATGCGGGGTCAAGTTATGCAGAAATGACCACGCAATCGTGGTTAAATTTTGACCACATTCGGGGTCGAAATGTAACCACGCTATGTGGTTACTTTGGGTGACCCCGCATGGCGGGGTCAATGTGACCCCGCACAGGGTTTGTGCTTAGTTGATCCCGCATGCGGGGTCATTTGTAACCCCGTTTGGGGTTATTTTTAACCCCGTTTGGGACTGTTATTTTTAAGAGTGTATAAATGTACGTAATTACAAAATATATCGAAATAAATTAACAAGTGTAATAAGATTATCAAAACGGATGTACTTTTCGAATAAAATAGATAATGCTCAAGGTAATATTTCAACCACATGGAAAATAATTAACGAAATCCTTCATAAGAACAAATCACATATTAATTCCCAAGTATTTAATAGAGATGGTAATTCTATCAAAAATCCCCCTGAAATAGCAAACATGTCTAACGAATATTTTGTTCATGTAGGTCCAAACCAAGCTGCTAAAGTTGATGAGAGTAATTGTAACTTTGTAGAATTGTTATCACAATCAATAGATACATCCATATTCTTCACCCCCACTTACTTTATTGAAATATTAAGAATCGTCCGCACCCTAAAATGCAGTCACTCCTCTAGTCATGATGAAATTAGTACTCATTTATTGAAACAGATTATAAATAATATTTTGTCACCTCTAATCCATATATTTAATCTCTAACTCTCCTCTGGTTTCTTCCCGATCCCATTTAAAATTGCAAAGGTTATACCAATTTATAAGAAAGACGATCCTTCTTGTATATGAAATTATCGACCTGTTTCTATTTTGTCAAGTTTCTCAAAGATTCTTGAGAGGATTGTCTATAATAGGTTATATGGATTTTTGTCTGAAAATAGTTTTTTTTAATCTTAATTAATTTGGTTTCCGTAAGAATCATTCAACTGATTTAGCCTTAATGCAGTTATTTGACAGAGTATCAGATGCCTTGGCAAATCATGAACATGTAATCGGTATATTTATGGATCTTAGCAAGGCATTTGATACTCTTGATCAAAAAAATTTACTATATAAGTTACAACATTACGGGATTCGGGGTACTGCAAGGCTCAATCTTAGGCCCCTTATTATTTCTAATTTATGTTAATGATATTTTAAACAATTTGTTTCCTTTGAATCCGCTCAATATGTTACCAACAACATGCGGAGTCCCACAAGGCTCAATTTTAGGCCCCTTATTATTTCTAATTTATGTTAATGATATTTCAAATGCTTCACCTATGTTACAGTATATTTTATTTGCTGATGATACAAATGTTTTTTGTTCACACTCTGACTTACACCGTTTAATTACTATTTTGAATAATGAATTACCGAAGTTATCGACATGGTTTAACTTTAACTAACTTTATTTATTTCAGAGGTAAAAGAAAAGTTGACTTGCAAAATCATGATTTATATATTGATGGTAATCTTCTTGAAAACAAAATAATGACTAAATTTCTTGGTGTGTATATTAATGAAAATTTAAAATGGAATGATCATGTAAAACACATAATTTTACCTATCTCTCGTAATGTTGGTCTGTTAACTAAGCTAAAATATGTTTTACCTACTTCTGTACTATTTACGCTGTATAATACGCTTGTCTTGCCATACATATCATATTGTAATATTATCTGGGCAACTCATAAATGTTATACAAATCCCATATTAATTCTCCAGAAAAAAGCCATCCGGGCGTGTAGTGGGGCAAGTTTTTGCTCTCACACTGACCCTCTGTTTTTTTCGTCTTAAGTCCCTCAAGGTCAATGATATTAATTTCCTACAAAAAGCTCTATTCATGTTAGTATAACTCCAACCTTTTACCCCCAGTATTTGCAACATTACTTCAATCGAACACACAAATTCACGCATAGAAATTATGCGTTGCGTCTCTGTTGGCCTCTTAACATATTTTATAACCTAACAACGAGTGAAATTCAGTGATCAGTTTTGCTTTTTTTTGTCTTATTTTTTACTATGTTAATATTCTTTGAGGGATCCATGATTTACAAGCAATGCTTTTTAGTGGATTCCTCCATTTCCGCAGAAAGTAGAAGAAAAAAAAAATGCAATGTTTTTTTTGTTTTTTTTCCTCTTAATTATAATACTGTTATTTTCCATTCATTTAATTGTCATAATTACTGGTTATCGTGTTATTTTGTTAAAATGCACTTTGATATGTACCTTTCTGTTGGAAATGAAAATAAAATTGAATTGAATTGAATTGAATTGAATATCCCACCTGACAATCAGAAAATGTGCATTTATTTAACCCCAGGACTCCTCTTGCACATAATTCTATTAGGCACTCTGGCCCTGATGTATGGAATTCCCTTCCTCCCGAAATAAAAACATGACTTTAATGTACTCTTTCAAGCGAGCAGCAAAAAATCACCTAATTAAGCAATATTCCCCACAATAATGATTTTATAGTACACCCATAATACCTTGTATAATTATGTAAATAGGACCTATGACTTGGCACATTTTCACCTCTTTGGGAGGTAGATATGATATTAGTATACAAAACGAGTTTACCACTTGCTATTATGTTAATATCATGTCTGCCTCTCAAACCGGATGATTAACTCTCTATTGTTAATACAGTTGTTATTTAAAATATATGTTTTACCTACTTCTGTACTATTTACGCTGTATAATACGCTTGTCTTGCCATACATATCATATTGTAATATTATCTGGGCAACTCATGTTATACAAATCCCATATTAATTCTCCAGAAAAAAGCCATCCGGGCGTGTAGTGGGGCAAGTTTTTGCTCTCACACTGACCCTCTGTTTTTTCGTCTTAAGTCCCTCAAGGTCAATGATATTAATTTCCTACAAAAAGCTCTATTCATGTTAGTATAACTCCAACCTTTTACCCCCAGTATTTGCAACATTACTTCAATCGAACACACAAATTCACGCATAGAAATTATGCGTTGCGTCTCTGTTGGCCTCTTAACATATTTTATAACCTAACAACGAGTGAAATTCAGTGATCAGTTTTGCTTTTTTTTGTCTTATTTTTTACTATGTTAATATTTTTTGAGGGATCCATGATTTACAAGCAATGCTTTTTAGTGGATTCCTCCATTTCCGCAGAAAGTAGAAGAAAAAAAAATGCAATGTTTTTTGTTTTTTTTTTTTCCTCTTAATTATAATACTGTTATTTTCCATTCATTTAATTGTCATAATTACTGGTTATCGTGTTATTTTGTTAAAATGCACTTTGATATGTACCTTTCTGTTGGAAATGAAAATAAAATTGAATTGAATTGAATTGAATTGAATATCCCACCAGACAATCAAAAAATGTGCATTTATTTAACCCCAGGACTCCTCTTGCACATAATTCTATTAGGCACTCTGGCCCTGATGTATGGAATTCCCTTCCTCCCGAAATAAAAACATGACTTGAATGTACTCTTTCAAGCGAGCAGCAAAAAATCACCTAATTAAGCAATATTCCCCACAATAATGATTTTATAGTACACCCATAATACCTTGTATAATTATGTAAATAGGACCTATGACTTGGCACATTTTCACCTCTTTGGGAGGTAGATATGATATTAGTATACAAAACGAGTTTACCACTTGCTATTATGTTAATATCATGTCTGCCTCTCAAACCGGATGATTAACTCTCTATTGTTAATACAGTTGTTATTTAAAATATTTGGAAAGGTACAATTGCCTCATTTTATCCTCCTCTCTTCATCCCTATTTCTCTCTGTATCCTCTTCCCATTCTCTCTCTCATTATTTTTTAATTATATTTTATCTCAAAGGGCTTTCATGCTGTCAAGCCTCGGCTTATTATGAAAACCCTCTTGTTGGATTTCTCTTTCTATAGTCCTACTGTTAGCCTTGTAGTTTAAGATATATTAATGTCATGATGTTCCATTGTATTGTATATCGCATAATTTGTATAACGTATGCATTATTTGATGAACTGAGAAATCAAGCAGAAATAAATAAATCAAATCAAATCAATAAATCAAGTAATTCAACTGGTCATACTGGTCTAAGTGATTGGACTTGTAGAAATTTCTTTCTGGTTTTCTACTGGAATCTATTCAGTTTCCATATTGAAACCAGTAGAATTTCCTTTCTGGTTCTTAACTGGAATCTATTCACTTTCCATATTGAAACCAGTAGAATTTCCTTCTGCATGGTTTTCTACTGATGTTTATTTCTACAACCAGTAGATTGGCTTCCTGTTGTTTTTTTAATGGAATCCAGTGCCGTCACCAGCTTTTTTTAAGGGGGGGGGGTGCCTTTTGGAGAAAAAAACCCCCAAAACTTACCAACTCCAATGTCAGGCAGTGGTGCTGGTGGCGCAGATATGAGCTGTTTGACACTACACAATAGTGCATATAACACCCCCACCCAGCGACGCCCCCCATTTCTTTTTTTTGGGGGGGGGGGGGTGCGTTCGCACCTTGGCAACGCCCATGGAATGTATTCACTTTCCATATTGAAACCAATACGATTTCCTTCTGGTTTCCTACTGGAATCTATTCACTTTCCATATTGAAACCAATACGTTTTTCTTCTGGTATTCTACTGGAATCGATTCACTTTCCATAATGAAACCAGTAAAGTTTCCTTCTGGTTTTCTACTGGAATCTATTCACTTTACATATTAAAACCAGTACAAAATGGACAAGTAGAAACAAGTATAAGGTTCTACTGGTTTTATCCTATAATGGTTTCTTCGGGAATTTCGGCCTGGGAAGGTAAGTCCAGTGACTTGTCTATAATAGTCCCCTTCCACTGACCATCGGAGGCTCATCTGATCCCAGAATGCGAAAATTTCAGCGTTCTGATGAGTTCCGATGAAATCTGAGCCGACAAGCGTATTTCGGGGCCCCCTTTTCTGTCAAATCCGATAAAGATCCGGCATTGGTTGGGGTTATCGGATGAAAGACTGGTATAGCCGCCCGATATCTGTCAGCCGTTTTCATCGGTGGCGTCCGATTCATCTGATTGCGGTTAGAGGGTAATTCGAGGGTAATCTGACACTAAACCGACACTTCCGACCTTCGCCAGACACCAATCCGACTAATCGATTAGTAATCAGAGGGTGACAGGACACTGACGATACTAGGCGGATTTTTCGCCAAAATCGCAAATCGTTTATAAAAGCAGGATCTTGGTGAAGCGCTGTTGCACGTTTATTGTCCGATGAAAACCAGTCAAGTGCGAGTGATGGCTGACCCTGAGATCACTCTCCTTTTATAGACCGTTGGCCGTCAGATGTCACCACTTTTTATTCGATTAAAGTCTGGTGACAGTTTAGCTATATTTTACCCCCATTCCACAGAGAATTTTGGATCATCGGTCACTCATCGGAAGCATATTTTTTCTTCCGGTAACCCACCGAAGAATATCGTGTCACACTCCGATGAATCCGATTCGTGTTTGTCGACTATCAGGTCAGTGTCCGACGGGTCGGACGTGATCCGATGAGGCAAAATCGTCCGATGAAGGAACTTAGCTCAGAACTTAGTTTGCCATCGGACGCCATTTACGGTCGCAAATCGAGTCAGTTACGGATATGATATGATATTTATTCATATAGAACATTAAACTCAATTATTACGCATTTACATTGCAAATAAAATCATGCATGGCAATAATATAATGAAGTGAATTGAAAGAAAGACAAGGATACCCTGGTAAAAGCAACACTTGTAAGATGTAGGGTCCCCTCCGCGCCAAAATAATTGGCTGGTACATACATGAGCAACGAAATAAATGTATTTAAAGGGAGTATATACATTAATAACTACCTACGAATACGCACATTATAAAAGGAATAGGGTATGTAAAAAAAAAACCCCAAAACAAAAGACAAAACGAGCTATATATGTACAAAAAGGGAGAATAGAGTTATACATAACAAGACGGGAGAGAAGAAAGAAAATATGAAAAATGATAAAAGTAAGAGTACAACACAGTAACAATAATAGGTACATCACACGACGAGTACAAAACATAGGGAACAATGGAATAATAAACTGACAATCTGAAAATATTCAGTTGGACACAAGATATCAATAAAATGAAACTACACATCATAGTAAATTCACAATAATAGGCACCAAAATAACTACAATAGTATACCGATACTCTAAGAGTCACAATAATTATCAAGAAGAAAAACCTTAAAGGGGAATTAACCTTAAAATATAAATGTGCTCATATTCAAAGATGTAATCTATTCCTTCTTGTTGCCCTACGTAGTTTTGCATTAAAATATACGAGATGGGTATAAATCAGGATTTTCTCAGCAAGATTTATCGTCTGCTAGCGATACCAGGGGGCTGCCATTTTCTTGATGTGTACATAAAGATATTTTTAATCCGAAAGCAAAATTGTCTTTCTTCCTGATACAAAATTCCATTTGATATTTAAAATATTTAACGGATATATACATATATTCAAAAAACGAAAATGTATTTTATATTTATCTATTTTTCTTGATATTATGACGTACGTGACGGAGCGAATTAATTCAAATTTATGGATGATGACTTTCCCGAGCGTCAATAGTGACAAATTATGCATTCACCTGCTTTGAGATAATGGACTTCAAAAGTCAGAATGTGCGTTGTATAAATTATGTTCTGCTCTGCCAGGCAAGACCAAGAAATCGATTTCTAGTTAGCGAAACCGGATAATTTAAAAAGAAATCTATAAATTTCAAATTTTAAAATAAATGTATACACCTGTTATGTATTTTCATATATATATATATCATATATCGGGCTTTTTAAAATAATAAATAGAAGCAATTTAGCTCGTGGATTAAAAATATCTTCCCGACCGGAACGGTCTCCAATGGTTCATGTACAACTCCATGTCATCAAGAAAATGGCATCCCCCATGAAGTGTTAGCAGATGATACCGTGTGCTAGAATGTCTTGATTTAAACCCTTTTCTGATATTTTATTTCTAAAGTGACACAGGTCAATGATTAAGAATATGTTACACCTTTGAACATATTAAGTAAATTTATATTCTAGTGTTAATTCTCCTTTAAATGTAAGCTGAAATGCAGAGATCAGGCTGACAGATTGCTTATGCCCCATTTACATTTGGTCTACGATCATCGTAGGGTGACCGTAAACTGATCGTTCCCTCTAATCGCACGATCTCCCTGGGGTGGCATACGACAATCGTACGATTTTCGTACGGATTCACGGTCTCCGTAGCCTCTACGATTTTGTTTAGCGCGGAGTTATACAAATTTTTCAAAATCGTAGGATCGTAGCCCTTAAAAACATCGTAGGTGGCATCGTACGATCAGCGCAGGGTCATTGTGCGGAGGCCTTGCGCTGATCATGCAGAGAGCGTACGATTTTTTTTTCAACAGGGGAGCAAAAAAGCATCGTAAAGAAATCGTTAGATCGTAAGGTATCCGCACGATCATCGCACAGCTATTGCAGGGCTCCCGCACGCTTATCTCTCGATAGCCATAATATCGAGCGGTTATTGCACAATAACCGCAGGGTCTCCTTACCATTGCTGTACGACTGCCTTGGGGTGATGATTTCCGTGAATATGTTACTGTAACCGCGCAGAAATCGCACGATCTCCCTACGATCTCCGTACAGCCTCTGTACGGCTTTGTCTTTGGCCCCTCTACGATGCCCAGTACATGAAATCGCACGATGACCGTAAATAATATAAACATAAAAATCGTAGCCCGTAGCCACCTACGATGTCCCCCAAATCGCAAGGAAAATCGTAGACTAATCCATCGTACGATGACCGTAGAAAATGTAAACTAGGCATTAACGCTAGAATCAAGAGAGTTCCAGAATCTAGGTCCAGTACAAACCAATGTATTGAAAAATAAACTTTGTCCTCACTTGGGGTAAGTGAAACGCAGAAGCATTTCGTGTATCATGGTGATGTACTTCACTATTTTTCTTAAATATGCTGGCCAGAGCCAGTGGTAGGACACCAGACCTGAAGACATACATGAGAGCACCCAGTTGAAAGTTATAAATATTTTGCAAATTCTATGCCTATAAAGAAGTGGATTAGTGTGCGTACGAAAGCTGACATTACAAATAATTCTTAAGACTCTCTTTTGGATCAAATGTAATTTTTCAAGATGAGTTTTAAGGGAATTACCCCATGCAAGGACACCATAATTGAGATACGGAAGAATTAATGTTGTGTACATTATAAGAAGAATGTCTTTAGGAAAAAATGATTTCAATTTATGTATTACACCACTGTTTTTCACAATGTCTTACAGAGATGATTTATATGAATTTTCCAACTCAGTTGCTCAGTTGCTCATCAATGAATGTCGAGTCAGTCCAATGCGTGTCAGATTGGTGTTGTGGAACTGTTGGACGTGTCTAGCCGACGTATGACGGCAATCTGATGAGTGTCCTATAATAATTAGCAGTCATTTGACGCTCATCTGATTGCAATCTGCAGTCTGCCCGACGCGCCTGATAGCGGCTCGGCACCAATTCGATTTCCATCAGAAAGTAACGTGATATTTAGCACCGTCCGATTGCTATCCATTGTGACATCGGATGGTAATCGCTCAACTCAACTGCCATCCGACACATATCGCATAGCAAGCGGTGACATCTGCTGGCCAACGGACTACAAAAGGAGAGACAGTCGACACTCACTTCGCAGATTTACATCAGACACTATACAGCACCATGATCTTGAAGATGGCTCGAAGGAAGAACAGAATTGTTCGAGGACAGAATGTAAAGGAGAGCCCTCCCAGCATCAATAACGACGTGGCTTTCATCGCCTTTTTCTCAGCCTCCTCAGTACCGCAAAGGTTATTGCATCTTGTTGTATACATATATTTTGTTGCTGGAGAAGAAAAAGAAAACAGCCCAGGGTTGCAGCGTTGCGAAGGCGTTGATCCATGTCTAGTTCTGTCAGGAGGTGCAGCCCGCTTTTATACTCGACTGCCGATTTTGGCACAAATCCGACCAGTACTGGGTAAGTGTCCGATTACCCTAAGGGTAGTAACGGATGTGTTGTATTGGTGTCGGGAGAGTGTTTGAAGGATGACTGTCAGGTCACCCTCGGATTCCAAACCGACCGCAAGCGGATCAATCGGGCGCTGCCGATGAAAATGGCGGACAGACAATGGGCCGCTACCAGTCTTTCGTCCGATTACCCCGATCAATGTTGGGCCTCTATCGGATTTTGCGGAAAACGGGGACAAAAAAAAAGCGGATGTCGGGGGATTTTTCATCGGAACTCATCGGAACGCTGTAAGTTTTGCAAAATTGGAATCAGATGGGCTTCAGATTGGGTTCCGATGGTCAGTGGAATGGGGCTATTCTTCTGATTTGACAACGGATAGCAATCGGACGGCCTAAAATATCGTTTACCCTCCGATAAGTCGAATTTGTTCTGGGGGCTATCGGACACGGGCAGACCGCAATTGCCATCAGACGAGCATCGGACACTCAACAGACTCATCGGACGTCGGCTGGACATGCCCGATAGCCGCACAACACAAATCTGACACACATCGAACTGACTCAACACTTATCCGACACTGACTCGACTTGCGATCCCAAATGGCTTCCGATGGTGAACTAATCTCTGCGCTTAGTTCCTTCATCGGACGATCTCGCCTGATGGGATCACGCCCGACACGTCTGACACTGACCTGATAGTCCACCAACACAAATAGGATTCATCAGACTGTGATACGATACACTTCAGTGGGTGACTGGAAGAAAAAAACTTTGCTTCCGACGAGTGACCGATGAGCAGAAAGCTCTTTAGAAGGAGGGGAATAATATTCAGCATTGTACGACCTGGATGATTGATAATATTAATATTTATATCTTCATCGTCGAGGTAAACCTTGGCAAATTCCAACACAGACCCAGTTTCAATCCATGAAGAGATCGCCAGTTTGGAGTTCTCTTCTTCATTCAAAATTGATATGAATATAGACATAACAAACTAAAAATTATGAGTGCATAATATGACATATAACTTTTCTGTTTCGTTGATAAGTGACTTTTTCTAGATATATATTGGTAACACAGTAGATAGTCCATGCACATGCCACATGTCTCCAGTATTCAATACCATTACACCGGTGTTATAACATGTAATTATCACGGATTTCCCAAGCAATCTATAGTTCCTGAAACATGAACAGTTTCAAAGAATTTTAGAAACTATGAATTCATTCTTAAATATGAATTCTTTTTCACTTCAAAATGGTTTAATTGCCTTTCGTCTTTTAGATATGATTTATCTTTTGCGGTAACAGACCAAAAGGTAAATTTTAGAAAGGACAATTGTAAGCCTGGTCTAAGGGGAAAGTCCGGTCCTAGAATTACTTGGTTCTGATAAAAGCTGAAAAATCAGACAGACACATCCAAGATGTGTGAGGAAAATTGGACAACTAATGAGAAGGTTATGACCTTTTTATGACATGAAGAGCTAGAAATAACTATGAAATTCACTAGACAAATTGGCAAATCGGTCATGTGTTCGTGACGTCATCCCTCACAACTCAACAATTAGCTTTTATTACATCAACATTTTTTTTTTTCAATTTTTGTCCAAGAATGTGTTTTCCTCATAACGTGAACCAACTTGAATTAAATTCCTATGCTTTCGCATGTACACATTACTACATAATAAATAATTTTCTGTAAGAAGCATGAAAACATCAATCATTATAAAGAAATGAATGATTGAGAAAATGAAATATTTGGAAACATTCTCAATATTTTTTATATATTATGAATTTTTTATGAAGGTTTACATGCTAATACATATTACTGTACATATGACTTCTTTCAGGTTTTTTGGAGATAATATCCTGGTACAGAAATTAAGAATGAGTATTATTACTATAAAAACAACATTATTAGTAAGCTGTGACCCAATGACGGCCTCATGACTGAATTGCCATTTGTCAAATGATTTTCATCTCCCCTATTTTTCATGTCATTAAACAATATATTTATATTTTTCATCAGTTGTCAGATTTCCTCAACTTTTCTGATGTGTTTGTCCGATTTTCTGCTTCTATTAAAACCAAGTAATTCTTGGACCGGCCTTCCCCTTTGATTCGATTACTAGTACCTTCTGATTTAGGCCTAAGTTTTTTAGCCTACTAGGCCTACCTACGCATTAACATTAACATTAAGTATTGATATTCACCATGCACTGCTATTTCACTTGCTAAAAAAGGAGGCGGCTGCAAATCTTGATAATCATGGTGCTCGGCAATACTCTGTTGTCTGGAACTAAAATCCTTCCTGCAAATTCAACAATTATTTCAAACGTAAAATTGTAATCAATTACGACAAAAATGCATTTTTATTCACGCTTACAAACAAGCATTGTTATCATTAAAATCCATATTTACAAATTACTTTTATTGTTGCTGGCTTGGTTTTAAAGGCCCTTATAGTTCAAAGTTGAATATTTATGACTGTAAAAGTTAACTGCTAATTTATGATTAACATTAAACGTAATTATATTATAACGGAGAAAAGGGGACTCATAAACTTTTAAACAGAAAAATTCAGTATGTTATATATCATGTATATCATTTCGTTTAGAGAATACGTCTTACATGTATGGTTTGTTTAACTGAATTCGTGAATATTTACTAATTGATATCATACCCATAACCAAATCCCAACACCAAATCACATTACCTTTGAACTCTACGGCCATCGGGTCGAAAGGTCCGTGGTTTATTTTTTCTTGTTGAGATGTGACCTGCTGCTTCATCTGAAATAAAAATATACAAACGTGTTACTTTTAAAGAAATGGATCCAGGATAATACCGTAGCTATGGCTCGTAATGGTAACCCAATAATATACAACCAACAGTTACCATCTTCAAACCTTTGCTTCTGTATACTCTCTAACAATATATTGAGTAATTTATATTTCCGTCGTATCTGCGTTGCACGGACTGTTGCAATTGTTATTTTAAGGCAACGACGCAAGTAGATTTTAAGATTTATATAATTCTCATTCAATTCTAACGAAATATTTCATTATATGACATTTGTAGGGCAAATATTATCACGTGCGTAGTTAAATTTCACTTGACAAAAAAACAACAAAAAACAATACATGGTGGGACGGCTTACCATGTATCGGGTAGGGAACCTCGTCGTCTCGCAACGTGCTCAAACTGTAAAATGTAATACACATGGTTAGACGTGCAGCTTTAATTGAATTAGAGGTTTCCTTTGTTCGGGGTTTTCCATAACACTGACGGAAGGAAGCTAGGACTCATTTTAGATCAGTAATTTATCACATCTGGACATTTAAACCCCACGGAAAAGGAGTGGAATTATGTAAACAGGCCTACCACTGAACTAAGCTATACGTTTAGTTTTTTTACTGTAATTTCAGGAATTAAAATAAATAAAGCCATTGTCTCACTGGCCTTACGACCGGTTATCGACTTCCGACAACCACTGGTTGGTGGTTGGTTGTCTGAGATCTCAAAGAGGAGTTCGTCAATCTTCATTTACTTGTCAGCAACTTGCTGAATCGCATTTGGCTATCTTTGGTCTGTTAGCGGGCATTTCAGATTTGCAGGCACGGACGGGCTGCGTGTGCTGATTGGTTCTACGGTTCCGGATAGTCGAGGGGACGTGTTGTTTAATGCGATTAGCCAACCGCTGAAAAGTACGGCCCACGTACCTGGCATCGCACCGGCACTGAAATTGGTAAATTAGATTACTCAAGTGGGGGTGGGTAGTACATCCTTGCTAGTTGACGGTAGCATCCTGTGTGTAGAAAACTCAATGCTTGTCGAAACCACGTAATAGCAACGTGACACCGCGTGTTTGATCTGACTGGCGTATTTTTCAGATACCTTACCCCTCCAGGGGAGATACACTGGGAATTTGGCAGGTCAAAATCTGGTGTCAGATTTGGATTGTGCCTCCAGCGTCCGTGTTATGGTGCGAAATATAACATGCTCAGGGTAACCATTGTCAAGGAGAATAGAATTTTCGCGATTTCGGGAGCTAATTTGCACTCAGAGCAAATCCTAAGGGCGCGGCACACTAAGTTTCTAATGAGCCCAATCTTGTATGAAGTTGCACTGTACGAGTCCCCTCTCGTGTATTGCCCAGTGAATGTGGGCTTGCGGTAGACGGAAGTGATAAATTTCCCATCACTTCTCTCCACGAGAACGTCGAGAAATGGGAGCGCATTGGACAGTTCAATTTCACATGTGAATTTTAGCGCGGGATGGAGCCGCAGGACTCCATCCCGCGCTAAACACAGGATGCTACCGTCAACTAGCAAGGATGTACTATCCCCCCCCCCCCCCCCCCCCCACTTGAGTAATGTTATTTACCAATTTCAGTGCCGGTGCGATGCCAGGTACGTGGGCCGTACTTCTCAGCGGTTGGCTGATCGCATTAAACAACACGTCCCCTCGACTATTCGGAACCGTACAACCAATCAGCGCACGCAGCCCGTCCGTGCCTGCAAATCTGAAATGCACGCTAACAGACCAAAGATAGCCAAATGCGATTCGCCGATCGGTCTCCACTTGCTGAACAATCCAGCTTGCGCACAAAGCTATGCCGACGATCAATTCTCAATTATGTCCCGGGCCAGAAGCGCAGCGCATTTACGCTTTCTGGAAGCCGCCTACATTCAATCCCACGAACCCCTTCTGTGCAGACAAAAGGAGTTCGTCCAAGCTTTGCGATTGTTCTGAAATTACGACGTCTGGTTTGCGTCCGGGTTCATCGAGTATAATATAGTTGATTTCAAGTAATTTGTTATATACCTGCGTGATAACCTGATGAGTGCAGGTCGAAAAACTTCGTTATCATGTCCCTTTTTCGTGCCATATTGAAATTTTGTAGTACCAAGAAATTATTTGAATTATTTCATTCTTTGTAAGTAATTTATTGATTCTCTGTACCTAATTATCTGATTCCTTGTAATGATTTGGGGTTTTTTTATCATAACTCCATGAACCAGGCATGTTTGTTTTCCATTCCCTCTACATATTTTCTTTAAGCGCACAGGGACTTTCTTATGTAAATGATATGTGCTATATAAGCAACGTTCATTATAATTATTATAAATAGGTGATTTGATATAATGGAATACATACTTTCACGCTGATGGCAGAAACGGGAGAGCCACATTGGGCTGTTTCCTCTTCATGAGCTTGTTAAATTTGATTAATATATCCAAACAACCTCAAAAGCATCCTTGCTTTGCACGAATACACTAATGCATTATTCATGTTTTTCCATGAATTGCAATAATTGGTGAACTATTCATCATTACCTGGCATAAATATATAATTTATATGCTTTTACACCAGTGATTCATAGCCTTCCCACGGATATATTTCCAATTTCCGTCAGCTAGTCTACTGTCGGTTGTTTATAATTGCCGAAGTGACTACCTTACCTACAGGCGGTGGCCATCAGTCTTTGGTGATCGGCGATTGGCCGACAACCGATCGGCGACTATCCTACAACTGATCGGCTACTAATCGCGGACAATTATTTTTTTACAGATTGGTTGTCGACGGTTGCAGGTTTTTGTTTTGTTTTTATTGTTATAAGTTGGCAAGCGGTCGTAAGGCCACCAACTCATGAACTTTAGTTGGATTTTAATTTGAACAAATATGTGACCCAACGCCTCAAAACCTACAATAAGTCGCCAAAATTATTTTTTTTTTGTTTTATACATTTTCTGAAAGTACAGATTCGCAGCTTTCCAATGGTACATCACTTGCCTAATTTACTCAATGATAGCACCTTTAAATATCACGTTTAGAATCACTATGTAACCAGCAATCAATAACTCCTATTCAGAGAAAATGGCCATTTAAGTTCGGAACAAAAGAGTGCTAAACCTTCGCTCTCTGTATGCCCCCAAGTAAAACTGGGTATTCAAATGGCCATAGCAACTGGTATGAAGGGATTATCAGATTAGGCTGAATTTTGGCACACTGCTTCAGGAGGACCTATTGTTTACTCACTCCAGAAATCAATTTAATACAGTTAGAGGTAAAGTAGTAATTTGGCATTGAATGAAAGTATTACAAATTATTAAAAACTCTCCAACATTCATTAGCTGGACAGGTGAAAAAAGGAGTCATTTTAAAATGCCCCCAAAACATATTTCTAAGTCGAATTACGACTCACAAACTTGAGACATGATAGAATGATAATGAAACTACCCATTTCTATCAAAAACAGAAAATCGACTGATCCAAGCAAATTTACTATTTTGGGCTGTTTGCTACGTTGTGGTCCGTGCGACTTATTGTAGGTTTTGAGGCGGCGGGTCACATATGGTATGAGTGTACGTAAGACTAGGAGTTGAATGTACTTCACTTTGAAAAAAAAACCTTTCATACCTGCTTAAAGAATCACTTCTAATACTAGGAGTTCTGGTTCGGTTCTCAAAAACTCTGTCTTTCCATTGTCTTCTTTCTTCGTGTAACTGAAGAGAAAATAGAAACCCATCGACCCAATATCACGATAAATGTAACAAATTAATGCTAGTAATCTGTTTACTAATCATCGAAGCATGATGAAGCGAGAATGCTACATTCTTAAAATAAGTGGGTCAAGAAATGCCCAGCTTTTAACCAACACTGGGTAACATACTGTTCACACAACTATTGGTTAATATCTGCCCAAGTTTGCGTAGACAGGGGTCCCAGGGGGCCCCATGCCCCCACCCTATTCAGCCACTAAAAAAAGGGCGAGAGCGAAAAAGCGGGGAAGTGAGAGAAAAAGACCTAAAAAGGCGCTACAAGAAGTTATCTCTCTCTCTAAATTTGCCAAAACGTCAAAGTGTTCGCGCTTCGCGCGGGAAGAAAGAAATAACTCCCTCTCCCTGCACCCACCCATATTGCATACAGTGATATGCTGCGTCTGAATAACTGAAAAGCAGTCCGGGCGTCGAACTATAACTTTCCGCCCCCAAAAAATTGTTCGCTACGAGCCGTTATCTTTCTCTCATATTTGCTGAAAAGTCAGAGCTCTCGCGCTTTGCGTGGGAAGAGGGAAATAACTCCAACTCCCTGCACTCACCCCTGTTACATACAGTGTAGTATTGAGTCCAAATAACTGAAAAGCAGCTAGGGCATCGAACTATAACTTTCTGCCTAAAAGAAAATTGTTTGCTACGAGCCACTTAACTTTCTCTAAAATTTGCTAAAACGTCAGAGCTTGCGCGCTTCGCGTGGGAAGGGGCAAACTCCCCATCCCTGCACCTACCCCTAACATACAGTTCAGTATTTCGTCCAAATAACTGAAAAGCAGCCAGGGAGTCGAACTAACTTTCCGCCTAAAAAAGGGTGCTACGAGTAGTTATCTTTCTCTCAAATTTCATATAAAATGTCAGAGCTTTCGCGCTTTGCGCGGAAGGGGATGGGGAAACCTTCACCCACCCCCTGGAGAGCACGCTTCGCCTACGCCTGTGTGCCCAACTGATGCTGGATTGTTACACAAATTTGTTAATTCATTATTAGATCTGAGCAAGAATTATACGCAACGTTGGGCCATTTTTTAACCAACCATCAGTTGCCAAACTAAATTTACGCAACGTAAATTGGAATAATCACATTCGTTTTGTAAATCAGTGCATAAGAAAGAAAGTTGGATTGATATTTAGCTTGCGACATTTTGTACCCAGGCGCACTTTAATACTGCTATATAAAGTCTTTATACAACCACACATTACCTACGGAATAGAAGTGTGGGGAAGCACTTATAAGACTAGCCTAAGAAGCATATTGTATTCACAGAAAATGGCGGTCCGTGCTATAACATTCAGTGAATGGATAACTCATACGGCTCCTTTGTTCCAAAGTTTGCGAATCCTTAATGTATATGATTTGCATGACTTGTCAATTTCTACTTTCATGTTTGATTTGTATAATAACAACTTGCCTCATACTTTAGGAATTACACTATACAGCATAGGTACTCCACAAGGCAAAAGGAAAGTGGACAGTTGCGTCTACCAAAATTCAGAACGACGCAAGCTCAATTTTCATTGGTAGTGAATTTTGGAATAGATTACCTTTTAAAATCAAATTAACCAGGTCTAGAAGTAGGTTTCGGAATTCTGTTACGACACACTTGCTGAGTAAATCATAAGTGAAAACGTTTATGTAAATAGTCTGTATATGTACAAGAAATGTATTTAACATCATTACTTTCTACTTTTTGTACTTCATTGTTAACTATTATTATTTTTTAATTTGGGTATTAATTGAACTTTACCAAAATACTTGTTTGTTTGTTTTTTTGTTTTTTTTTGTGGGTCGGGCTCGACTAGCACATGTGCTATTATCTGGCCCCTTTTACCAACCAATGCTTTTCTTCATTTATATGTAAATATCATTGTATGTAAAAAAAATGCATTGGAATTAAATGTTGTTGGTGGTAAATAAATCAAATAAATAAAAAAAAACATGTTACATTTCTGGTCTTTCATAATATCGGGAAATTCAAGTAAACCAACATCCCAAAAGAGCGACATTGTCATTGTGGTGAACTTTCAGAATAGTTTTAGGATTAAGGCTCACGAGACTGACATGATTGTTTGTTGACTTGTCCGTCTTATGGGCTGTCGGTCTCATGGGCCGTTGGTCTAATTGGCTTCCGGTCTCGTGGCCTGTAGTCTATACTGTACACCATATAGAAACACCATTAACAATTGTGACCCGACGCCTCAAAACCTACAATAAGTCGCCAAAATTATTATTTTTGTTTTATACATTTTCTGAAAGTAGAGATTCTCAGCTTTCCAATGGTATATCACTTGTCTAGTTTACTCAATGATAACACCTTTAAATATCACATTTAGAATCAGTATGTAACCAGCAATCAATTTAATCAATAACTCCTATTCAGAGAAAATGACTATTTAAGTTCGGAACAAAAGAGTGCTAAACGTTCGCTCTCTGTGTGCGCCCATGTAAAACTGGGTATTCAAATGGCCATAGCAACCTATATGAAGGGATTATCAGATTTTTGGCAAACTGCTCCAGGAGGACCTATTCATTACTCACTCCAAAAATCAATTTAATACATTTAGAGGTAAAGTAGTAATTTGACATTGAATGAAAGTATTACAAAAGCTCTCCAAACATCCATTAGCTCGACAGGTGAAAAAAAGGAGTCATTTTAAAATGCCCCCAAAACATATTTTTAAGTCGAATTACGACTCACAAACTTGAGACATGATAGAATGATAATGAAACTACCCATTTCTATCAAAAAAAGAAAATTGACCGATCCAAGCAAATTTACTATTTTGGGCTGTTTGCTACGTTGTGGTCCGTGCGACTTATTGTAGGTTTTGAGGCGGCGGGTCACAATTATTCTTACACTATCAAATTATAAATAAAATGATACGCCAAATCAAGAATACAATAATCAAAGATATTACAGTTATGCATGTAAATTCATAAAGCTTACATGATAAGAAACATTTTTTTAAAATAAATTCATATTCAGGGGCGGATCTAGCTTTTTTCCAAGGGGGGGGGGGGGTTCAGGGGCGGATGCAGGATTGAGTAAAAGAGGGGGCACAAAAATGAAAGTTTGTCAAAACGTAGAACCAAAAAAAAATTTCGCCAAACTTCAAAATAACGCTCAGTAAAGGGGTTATGGGGCCCAGTTTCCCTCCATAATTCCCTGACAAGCAAAAAAAAAAACAAAAAAACAAAAAAACGCCAAGAAAAACGGCGCCAAGTAAAAAAAAAAAAAAAAAAAAGGCGCCAAAAGGGGGGGGGGGCCGGACCCCCGCGACCCCCCTCTTGATCCGCCTATGATATTACACAATCAACAACATCCCGGATCAACTCACCTGGAACTCTGAATCGTGTACTGTTGGTGCGGCCCTTGATTCTTCAGGCGGCGATTCCTCGAAGACCTCCTCTATGTTAGTTCCAGGTTCATTTTCTTCAAAAGAGGATTGACGGAGAGGGAAAAAAAACGGTATAAACAATTTATAACGACATAGTTTGAATAAACATACTTTTGACAGTCCACAAAATAATCAAGAAAGTATCTACTTTTCCATTACGTTTGCTAATAATTTTCACTGATTTAGATTGAGTGCAAACGTCTTTCTAATTTCTAATACACTGTACACTAGATATTCTAAAATGCAATAGACACTTTGTGTTTTACCTGTGCTTCGTCCTTGTTCCTTAGACGAAATTGAGTGCCCAGACTCGCTCACAGACTTCCATACTTCTCGCAGGTGACCGTTTGTTAGGGTAATCGAATGCTGTAAGCCTTTCCAGTGGCGGAGCATGACGATACAAGCCCTTTTGTTTTGGGTGACCTCAGCCCCATCGGCAAGTAAGCCAGACTCCTTCTGTTGTCTTTCTCTGAACTGGATGTTGTCCAGTGTCTGGTAAGATAACCCTAACGCTATTCCAAGATGGTAGTACTCATCTGTAGTCATCTTACTTATGATCACTTCTTCGCTCCCAACATCTTTATCGTAGCTAAATGAATATCCAGGTAGGGAGACGAATGTCGTTATTCCATTGTCTAGTAAAACTCATGACCTATAAACCCGATTTGTTTTCTGAAATAATTCCTTTCTTACTGTATTAGTGAACTATTATGTTTACTGTTTTATAGCCATACTCTGGTGTGATATTCTATACTATATAGATGCTGCTCGTTTAGTTCTTTCATTATCGTATTTTGAATATTCATATATTTTATTTCGTGCATTAAGGTTGATATCATCATGTTTATTTTTCTTAGGAAAACAGATCGAGAATAGTTAGTGTGTTATAAATAATTTGAATAGTTCAAAGAATAATCGTTTAAAGGGCCCCTGCAACCAAATGCTACACAAATGCAAGTTTTTTTGCTGCTGATGTGCAGGGATGCATGCAACTAATATTTTGTTATTCAAACATTTAAACGTGTTTCATAGATTTTGAGATATGTTTTGAAATGTTTTCCCCAAACTCATATTCTCCATCCTAAATAAAGCTCCAGATCTCATTCCTGCAATGACATCATCCTGTCATTCATCAGTCAGCTACACTGACATTCTACTATAGACAGTGGATTCACTATGAACATGACGAACAAAGAAGCGGACAATTTATGCAGCTCCTCATTGTACCCTTCACAATTGCACTGGTTAACAGAAGAACATCCATTCATTGCTATCCTGTAAAAATATGTAGAACAGGTGTCACATAATAGCAGTGAAGGGATGTCCTTTTGTCTACAAGAGCTATTGTGGAGGGTACAATGAGGAGCTGCATAAATTGTCCGCTCTCTTCGTGTCATCGTGTTCATAGTGAATGTAACTTCCCCAGCTTATTACATGCTCACAATAGAATTGCATAGTTTCGAACAATACCTCCTCATTACCATTCTTTTCCTGGTGATGCTACGGCATGTTTGACAGCAAATACTGTGTAGGCATTGTATGGTCTATTAGAACAGATGGTCATCTCTTGCAAAGCTACATACCACTGTCTCTATTTAGCTCACTTATGATTGACAGACGATGTCGCTGCAGGAATGATATCTGAAGCATATTTTTAGGGTGGAGCTTGGCATGTTTGAGAAAATGATTTCAAAAAATATTTAAAATTCTATGGAAAATATTTAGATGTTTAAATAACAAATTATGAGTTGGATGCATCCCTACACGTCAACAGAAATCAACTTACATTTCAGTTGCAGTGAACCTTTAAAGAGTATCAGGCAAAGGAGGAAAAATTGCATTACGGTACTATGACAATTAACAGAAAACGAACAAGAAATTTGATCATATAAATCATTTTTCTCAGAGTAGTTTTACCTGTGTTCAATATTTGATCCATGGCGTATCTCATCTAGGGTTAGGCGGATGTCGGTGGAAAATACTATAAAAAATAATAAAATTAAGAAGTGATAACCGGACAACTTTATGTCATTTCTTAGCCCGGAAATTCGCCGAAATAAAACAAAAAGAAATATCTTTTAATCATCTGACTGAAATTAAAAAGTTACTGTTCATCCACTTAGCTCACTTGGAAAAGAAGGGTGTCCATGTTTTGCATAATATTGAAGATAACAATTCATAACGAATTTCGGGCAATTACATAAGGCACACTTGCCATTTTTATTCAGTACTTCTTCGGACCATGCAGTATGATTATTGTTATTACTATCTCTTTTTTCAACTCTAAACCACACACACAAAATGTTTTCATCAGATTAAAAACTATATAATTCGAAAATAAAGATGTAACGTGGATTTCATCTTATTGTCTAAACATTACAAAACGGTGAAGGAGAATAAGCAGAATGAGCAATTAGAAGACAAAAAAAAGGAGAAGAATAAAATAATAAGAAGAGAATAAGGAGAAGTAGGAGGAAGAGGAAAAGGAAAAGGAGGAGGAAGAGGAGAACAACAAATATATTTATAGACAAACCAGTCCGTATCGCCATGAATGCCATGCTTGTTAGTGTCTGGCCGGTACTCGTGGCAATCGAGAGGTTAATCATCGGCGTTCTGGCGTTGGTTTCTTTAGCGACCGGCAATGATATAAGTGTCACCTGCTGGTTGAATAGTTCTTTCGAAGAGATGATCTGACAAAATTAGATAGTTGCATCGTACAGTGTTTATCAGTACTAAAGCCTTAGTCACAACTGCCCGTACGTTTGTTCAGGGCGCACGGTTTCTGCGTTTTTTCGGGTTTGGAAAAAACGTAGAGGTCCGTGGCAGTTCGCACAGGGAGTATAAGTAGTAGCATGCCCTGATAGCAGAAAGTGTTAAAAAATGACGTGATATTTACGTCGCGGTTTTCGTCTTTTTTACGTCATGTAATTACGTCAATAAGACGACAACTTGCACCAACGCAAGACGTCAAGAGGACGTCTTATTTTGACGTCATCTCTACGTCTTGTACACTGTAAAAACTAAAGTGCTACTTTTAGGGGCATGTATAGTGACTGCACCTGAAATGCTGTTTATAGCACTTGTAGTGTGCTAATTTACCAGCAAAAAAAAAAAATGTGACCGTGACGAGCCTCGAACCAGGTTCCGCTGATTGAGAGCCGTTGACGTTACCGATGGACTAACAAATGCTTCTTGCAATCCAGTTTAGTCATGGCAGTCAAGTAGATAACATGAACTATGTGGTGTCGTAAATTCACTATGTAACAATATGATCTGCTCTAAATCGTACAATGTACAATGTACAATCGTACAATCGTACCCTGGTTCGAAGCTCGCCCAAATCATTTTTTAATGAATTTTTTTGCAGTTTAAGGAGCCGGTCCAGCTCCCGTGAAAGTGCTGAAATAGCACGCTGTGTGCATTCAATAGCACTCTGAGTGCTGTCCCTATGCATGCCCTCAAAAAGTGCTATATACAGCACTTCGGTTTTTACAGTGTACAGATGACGTCAAAATACGACGTCCTCTTGACGTCTTGCGCTGGTGCAAGTTGTCGTCTTATTGACGTAATTACAGGACGTAAAAAAGACGAAAACCACGACGTAAATATCACGTAATTTTTACCACTTTCTGCTATCAGGGTGGTTGCGCGGGCTTCATACACAAGGGGCACGTATGTCTTGCAGTTAACGTGCGGCACGCAAGGCGTCAGGACGCCTCAGTCGAAAATTTAATCGTGAGTGTAACGTGCAAATGCCGTGCGATTTGTATGTGCTCCGTGCAGATGACGCAAGGTTCACGTCCGTTAATCGCACGTACACCGTACGTGTTGCAAGAACGTACGGGCCTGTTGCGCCACATTCACGCCAGTAGTAGGGTGAAAGCAAGATGAACGTACTAAAACCGTACGGCGACAGTACGGTCGGCGGTGGATTTCCTCTTGTTGTGCAGGCTCCTTTCGCGCCCCCCTCTTAGCCCCACGCGTTCTCTTCTGACCCCTGCCTCTTGCTCCAGGCATTGTGATTCAAGAGTCAGTCCTGATTTAGAAAATGTCTTGAAGAAACGTCGGACCTCCTGAAGACCCTAAAAATTCAGAGCGAAAGTGTGAGAACTCTGTTGCCCGCACGGTTTTTATACCGACCCCAAATTGGCCGTACGTTGCACGCACGTGTTTGCATGCGCCGTGGGTGGGACACACGAAGCACGCAAGTCACATACACGTTTTCAGCTATGATTGGATACCCGCGTAACACGCACGTGGCCCGCAAGGAGCGCATGCGCACTTGCGTGACCATCACATGCGTGCCTCGTGAGTGCTGCCTGCGGTATTCGCGCGGTTTTTACCCCCAGCAAACGTGCGACCCACCCACGCTATTCACACTACCCTCTTGCGGAGACTGAGTGTTCATTACGTCCTGTCCACGGGCTGCCTGTCGTAGCGAGAACGCAGAAAATAAAGTGCATACACATTTTCGGCCTACGGCTTTAGCGTGCTGTCTGCGAACTCGAAATTCCGTACGAACAACCTGCGTCCCCTTGCGTTTTCCCAAATTTCTGCCCGTAAACCACCCGTAAACCACCCGTACAAGCCCGTACGGGCAGTTGTGACTAAGGCTTTAAATATGTACTTAGAAAATGTCTTTAGCATATTCTAAACGGTCTAAATATACTCTTTTCTATAAACCGTTGTCTAATTTGTTCGGCAGACTTCGGGTGTCTGGAAATACATAAGCTTGAGGATAGATACAAAAATCAAGGACTACGATTCATTGGTGCTGTCCTGACTACGTACCCTATGGTGCGGAGTCTTGTATTTTGTTTATTGTCGCATTGTTCGCCTCCCACCGTCATCAGGCTAGGGCTACTCTCCGCACTATGCTAACCATCCATCCAATTCGATTCGATTTAGTTCAATACTTTATTTATCTAACTGAAGTTTGCTTTATTTGCCTAAATGATACATGGATATAACATACATATAGACAATGAGGCGACTTCGTTAAACCATGAATATACAAACCAGTATAGCTTCATGGTTAAACTGATAAATCTACTATCATTGATGCAATGTTTATATTAGATAAATGGCCATTTATTTAGCTTGAGTTACCACCGCCTATCAAAGGTTGCTATGTTAGGTGAACCAGGTACCGTGAGTGTCACGGAAGAGGTACAAAGGCCCCCTTCAATGGAACACGCACCTTCCGTGGTGTACACCTCCGTTTATGGATAAGCTTTGCAACGGACAGGAATGCTTGAGGGAAAACAGGTTTAAAAACCAACTCATTCCTTGAGTTAAGTCACAAAACAAATGCTACAGAGGGCAGTCCGCGCTGGGAAAATAGCTGCAGTACAAAAACATCATCATAATGGCGAATATGTTCCTAGACCCACCCCCTTAATACAGGCCTAAATGTATCCGCTTGTAAGGAAATTCGTGTGTAAAAAAATGTTGATATAGCGCCTTTTCCTTGCAGTTACAAAGTGCTGCACTCATTGCTCAACATAGTTAAACTATTTCAAGCCCTTCTCGCATGATGACTCATTAGGTGAAGTAAGGACCGCCTCAGTGACTGGTCTGGTCTTTTGTGCGTCATAAAGGAAGGATATCGTTAAAAAAAAGTACGGACAGACTTACATCTCACGGCTGGAAGAATTTTGCATTGAATGTCAGTCTGACATTAATCTCAAATTCACATTAAATTCGTACATAATTATACATATGTAAAAAAATCCAACAACAAGCAACTCCCCAACCCCACCCTCGAAAAAAAAAGATTGCGGGAGTCAACTTCATATTAGCAGGCCGTTTATCTTAACATTATGACCAGGGAAAAAACCTTTCCAGCTTATGATTCGCATCAAGTATGTTTTTTTAAATAAAGTTTAGAACGTACAGATATTCAAACCCTAATAATTATTGTACATTATGATGCAATTTACCTTCTTTTCCCCACTGCATTCTATTACTAGTTCACTTGACTCTGGTTCAAGAATAAACCATCTTCCAGGATGTACCTGACGGTACAACCGATTTTCCTCTTGCTCCAGTATTTTCTGTAAAAAAATGCAGAGGTCAACTTTACATTAGCAGGCCGTTTTATCTTAAAAAAGGGAAAAGGGGAAAAAAACCTTTCCAGCTTACGATTCGCATCAAGTATGTTCTTAAAATAAAGTTTAGAAAGTGCAGATATTCAAGACCTAATAATTATTGTACAGTATGATGCAATTTACCTTCTTTTCCCCACTGCATTCTATTACTAGATCACTTGACTCAGGTTCAAGAGTAAACCATCAGGCAGGATGTACCTGACGGTACAACCGATTTTTCTCTTGTTCCATAATTTTCTGCATTATGTATTTAAAAAAAAATCATGCCCAAAACAGTGAATATAATTAATACATGTGATAATAAAATACATGTGTTCATTACATATATATATATATATATATATATTCACATTGGTGTAGTAAAATATGTCATTACTTGAAAGTAAACTTTGATAATGCACATATTAATAAAGTAATAATATTCAGCTAACTGAAAAATGAGTTATTAAATGAAGTTTCTAAAAAATGAAAGAGCGCCCTCTGTAGCCTTGATAACTTTGCGAAAGAGAAACAATGAACAATCCAGCATAATCTTGAGCGGGCGACTTTTTCAAGAGCTCCGTAGCTGCGTTATTTATCCATAGACATTTTGGCGGGAAAATTAAATCTGCTCCTCCACTACACCCAGCGGCAACGGTGCCAACAAGTAGCCGACACCAGCCCTTCGACCTACACCCATCTTTGGCTTCTGTCCAGTCTACTTCTTATAGCTTCTGGCGAAATCTGACTTCGTTCCAGTCGCCTAGTTAGTGGAGGCTGAGGCTGGGGTTACCCACAGGCGTTCCCATGGTGATATTGTCACTCATTCTCATACTTTTCTCCACGTATTAATAACATTACAATAACAGGTAAGAGGTTGATTAATTCATTAACATGCGCATGAGATATGGCGTCCTCTAGTTCTTTGTCCTCAGGAGAAGAGGATTACATTAATGCAGCAGATAATCCAAAATTTCGGGATACACCGGAGGTATTATCTTCCGATTGTCACACTCTCCGTGAGGAGAGTGCTGACGATTCAAATTGTTCATGGAAAACGGCAATGAACAGAAATTCTGTCAGATCCAAGAAAAGGGCAAGGGTAAGAAGCAATAGCGATGGTATGTTAAATACGAAGAACAAGAAGATTCCTAAATTCTCAACTCCAACGCATTCAAGTAGGAAAGTGGTCATTGTTGGTCTGGAAAAAATTGTATGCAGTGCTAATCAAGTGCGGGTTTACAGAGAAATTCATGATCTCGTTGGAAAACTTGTAGGTATGGTTAAAGTAAAAAATATGTTGATTTTGACATGTGAGAATGAGAAACAAATTATAACCCTGTTACAGTTAACACAGTTGGCTGGTTTAGACGTAAAAGTTACACGTTATGAAGAAGATCAGGTGGTTACAACGAAAGGGGTCATCCATAGAATCGATACTCAAATCAGCAATGAAGAAATAGCAGATGTATTAAGAGAACAGAATGTAATAAATGCTAAGCGATTTAGGAAGAAGATCAATGGAGAAATGGTACCCACTCCATCGGTACTTATTACTTTCAAAGGTAAAAGTAAACCGGATGCTGTAAATTTTCTCTATGAGATTAGGCGTGTGGATAACTTTGTCCCACCCGTGACAAGGTGTCATAAGTGCCAACTATTTGGTCATATTAAAGATAATTGTAGGGGTAAAATACGTTGCGTGAGATGCGGAGGCGAACATGAATTTGACGCTTGCGCACAAAAGGAAAACAGGAAGTGCTTTAGATGTGGAGATAATCACTCAGCGGCGTATCAAGGATGCAAATCTTATATAGAAGCTAAGCAAATACAAACAATTAAACTGAATGAAAAGCTCACATACGCGCAAGCGACAAAAGTGTATCGCACTCAGAAAAATGTAAATGTTGTAGAGACATCTAATAACACAGTCAACACGAGTAACTCCAAAGAGAACCCTCAAAGTAAACAGAACAAATTAGATTCCAACTTAAAATTACAGAGTCCTGGACATGAAACAAGCCCTCACTCCCATATCCCACCTGCGGCTCAAGTACACAAGAGAAAAGAGAAAAGGCGGGAAAGAGACGGGGAGTCTGAGCAGGGTTCTTCAAATATTAATCAAACTGGCTTTCCCAATAATGTGACATCATTAGATTTGATTATGTTTATTCTGGTTGCGATACGTAAGTTACTTCTTTCTGAGAACGATGATCAATTTGTGGAAGCTGCTGTCAAAGCGGGTAAAGATTTTTTAAAGGCGGACATTACCATGGAAATGGTAAAAAGCCGCCTTAAATGACACAGCCCGTTTCAGATATAACTATACTACAATGGAATGCACAAGGTATGATTTCACATGGTGCGGACTTTTTAACGTCAATATTTGATAATAATTTATTGGGTTCTAACCCAGATATTATGTGCATTCAGGAAACATGGTTTAATGATTATAATGTGTCTTTTATTCCGAATTACATTTGTGTCTGTAGAAATAGACCGGATGGTAGAAGAGGTGGTCTAGTTATATATTTAAAAAAGGATATTACTTTCCAGGTTATGAATGTTAAAGGGAATATCGAATACCAAAGAGTTGATATTTTTTCAAAGAAAGGGATCATTTCAATTTTTAATTATTATAATCCATGTAAAAAGATTGAAGTGGAAGAATTAAATGAAATGGTTAGAAATGTGCCAGGGAGGATCATAATTCTGGGCGACTTTAATAGCCACAACCCACTCTGGGGGAGCAGTAAATTAGATGCAAACGGCAGAACCGTAGAGACTTTTATGGAAGATCATGATCTAGCATTGCTAAATGACGGTTCTCCAACGAGGTTAGACCCTCATTTTGGAACACATTCAATGTTAGATTTATCTATAGTTTCCAAGGAACTAGCGTGTAAAATGGAGTGGGAAGTACGGTCTAACAACTTTGGCAGTGATCACAATGCGATTGTTATTAAATTGAAACAGTCGGGTAATACGATTATACATGAATACACAGATATCGGATTTAGATGGAGTTTTAGAAATGTAAATTGGGAAGGGTATAGAAATGCAATAAAAGAGGAATTATCAAATCAAGTGTATAATAGTGACTTTAAATTAGATATTCAAAGTCGATACAACGCCATTGTTAATGTTATTCTGAATGCGTCAAACAGGTACATTCGTCGAGTTCGACTAGGAGGGGGGAAAAGAAGTAAAATAACTCCTTGGTGGAACGAGGAGTGTCAAAAAGCAGTTGCGGAGAGGAATCATATTAAAAACAGATTAAAAAGGTATTATGACATAAATGATGTTAAACAATACTTACAAAAGAAAGCCTTTGCACAGAAGGTACAGAGAAGGGCTCGTTTCGACTATTGGTCTCAATACTGTGCTAGAATGAATAGATTTACAGACATAGGGAAAGTGTGGAAACAGGTGAAAGGAATGCGAGACAGCACAAAGAACACTCACATTTTTCACAATCTAATCGTTGATGGTAATATGGTAAGTGAGTCTAAAGATAAAGCAAACGCCGTGGCATCCTTTTTCAAATCTATTGATAGATCATTTTCCGTAAACGATAATGAAATTGATGATGCTCTATTTACCCACATTATGGATGATGACTGTATTAATGATGATTTTAATATGAATGAGTTGAGGAACGTTTTAAAAGAAATGAGAAATTCCGCTCCAGGTAAGGATGACATTTATGTGATTATGCTAAAAAACTTGCCCCCAATAGCACTTGTTTACATATTAGAGTTATATAATGAAATCTGGGAAAATTCATGTTTTCCAAGCCAGTGGTATGAAGTTGTCCAGATACCTATTTTGAAACCTGGAAAAGAAGCGACGGATGTGTCATCTTACAGACCAATTTCGTTATTATCTTCCCTCTTTAAAGTCATGGAAAAAATGATTAAAAATCGGCTGACTTGGTATTTAGATAAAAATAAACTTTTAAACCCAATTCAATCAGGATTCCGTAAATATCGAAATGTCAAAGATCATTTAATCAGACTCGAGACCGACATACATTCAGCATTGAGTGAGAAAAAATATACTGTAGCTGTTTTTCTAGACTTGGAAAAGGCATATGACTCGTTATGGAAAGGAGGTCTCTTCAAAAAATTGTCAAGGTTAAAAATTCATGGAAAATTATTGTGTTTTATTAAAGCTTTCTTAAAGAATAGATATTGTAATGTTAAGGTTAACAATTGTTTGTCGGAAAATTATGTGTTAGAAAACGGTATCCCACAAGGGAGCTCTTTAAGTCCTGTACTTTTTACTTTGATGTTGAATGACTTAAAGATTAACGAAAGTGGAGTTAAATTATCATGTTATGCCGATGATATTGCAATTTGGTTTTCTGGTTCCAACTTAGATCTGGTTCGCCAGAAACTACAGGAAGCCCTCCATGAAATCGAAATTTGGTGCTGGAGGTGGAAATTAAAGATTTCACACACCAAGTCGGTAGTTTTGGTATTTACCAATAAACAAAAGAAAGACATTGCTTTGAAAATAAATGGGCATGTTTTGCCTCATTGTGAGCAGTTTAAGTTTCTTGGTATGTGGCTGGATTATAAACTAACTTGGTCGGTCCATATTAACGCAATTATTGAGAAGTGTAAGAAAAGATTAAATTTATTACGTTGCGTTTCAGGAACTACATGGGGAAATAAGTATGAAATTTTGATGATGATATATAAAGGACTTATTTTATCTGTTTTAGACTATGGCAGTGAAATGTATGATTCTGCGTGTATATCTCTGAAGAAAAAGCTAGACGCTATACAATACAGAGCACTAAAAATTATTACAGGGACTATACATAATGTATCCTTGGAGGCTCTACAGGTGTTAACCGGAGAATTGCCGCTGGAACTGAGGAGAAAATTATTTAATGATAAATTTAGATATTATTTGTTGTTTAGCTCATCCAGTCATCCTTCTAAAGAAATTCTTGGTGATCATTATACCATGAATAGAAGTGAATGGAAGGGTGGGAAAGCACCATTTAGCCTTAGAGCCAGTCGAGACGAAGTTAATGTAGAAAATCAAGACAATTTAATACCGAAAATTCCCGAATGGCGATTATCCCGTCCTCATGTGTCATTTGATACTCGAGGTAAAATACCAAAAAGGGATATGCTTGCAGCCGAGATGAAATCCATTGTTCAGGACAGAATAGGAATAATATGGAAAGGATATTTGCATGTATATACAGATGGGTCTAAACTTGAAGATCTCAGAACAGGAGCTGCGTTTTATGTTCCCCAATATCAGGTGATTAAATCTTTTAGATTGTCACATGTATGTATCATGAGAGCGGAACTCGTCGCCATTCTAATGGCTCTGGAGTGGTTAGACAGTTTCGTAAAGTCCTGTTCAGTGGTCATTTTTAGCGACTCATTGTCAGCCCTTCAAATGATCGACTCATACTTTATTAGATGCGCTGTTGTCAATGAAATCTTACACAAAATTCATAATTTTTTGTCAAAGGATATTCTTGTCTTTTTTGAATGGATTCCATCTCACTGTGATATTAACGGCAATGAAATAGTTGATAGGGCTGCCAAGAAAGGCGCTCTGAAAAATCATTTAGACATTGTTTTATCTAACACTACAAGCGAACTCGCATGCTCTCGGTTGGTTTATTATAAAAATATTTGGCAAAATGAATGGAATAGTTCAGAAAAGGGAAGATTTCTATATGCTCTGCAGGACAAGGTTACCGAGCAGGCATACAGAAAAGGCTTGTCTCGGAGAGATGAATGCCTGATCCAACAACTGAGAGTAGGTAAGTGTTCATTAAATTTTTATATGTTACAAATCAATCAGCATTCTTCCGGTCTTTGCGAAGTGTGTAAAGTATTTGAAACTATCGAACATTTCATTTTATATTGTTCAAAATACGAAAAAGAGAGACACATAATGATCAGAAAGTTAAAACTCAATAACCCAACCCTTAAGCAACTTTTGACTAACCCTGATTATATTCGGGAATTATTATGTTATGTACATGCCACTAACCGTTTTGGTTAGTCTGCTTTTTCCATGAACAGTTTGTACCGCGCGCATGGCATTTATCTCACAATTCTTAAACTGGATTATTGTATTTTGCTATTTCGCTTCGGCTTTCGTGTACTAATTTAGGTGATGGAATATATATATATATATATAATCTGTTTTTCACTAATGATTTCATGCAACTAATAATCACCAAATGGATCGACGTTATACGTGGGCCTTCCTTAGCCGAAGTCCCACTGACGAAAGTGGCTGGCGCGTATAATCTGGAGAGATTGAAGTGCGCCATCATATTCAACTACAACAACAGAAACGTACCTGTATCACTAAAATGTAATTCTGTAGGTACTATCGAGTTATCAAAATCATAATACTGACTGATAAAGTCCATGCATATTTTAAGTACTTTTGCCCTATTGTTTATACTGTCAGAAGAGTGAATTATTTCGAAAAGCTTCTCCTTTAAATATTCACTGAAGCCATTGTGAATTACTCAGAGTGTTGGGTCTGTAAAAAAAAAAGAAAGATAGATAACATTTTGAGAGCTTGGTTTTGGTGTTGGATAAATTGATACAAATCATGCTTTCTCCAAAGGTTTCAAAATTATATTAATTATAAACAACCGGTATGAATTTTAAACTATATGACAGTCATTAATCGCGCCCTCTCAACAATGGGTCTATAATTATGTCCTTACTAAACAGTTCCAAAGCCTTGAAAAAAATCGCATAGTAGAGGGAAAATGTACATATAGGTATATACACCAATTAAAAATACATTAAAAACTAATTACAAATAAGAAACATCCTGATATAAAAATATATCTTTTATAAAGATATACAGGTAGGGGAATACAGGTAGATAGATAAATAGATAGATAGATAGGGGGATGCGTGTATGAAAAGATAGATATATAGAAAGATATATATATATATATATATATATATATATATAGATGGATGGGATACTTGTAGATAGATAAAACAAATAAATAATGCACTCAAAAGGCGAGCTGAATCTTGCCTTTTGGATTTCATTTATTGAAGGAAAGAAACACAATTCTCTACAGCCCAGCGCAATTTTCAATGAAGAGAAACTTCACATTGTTTGACAAGGGTGGGTCGTTTAAAGAATTCTGGCTTTGAAACAAGCAATTGTTTATTTATACAAAATATGAGCATTTACGGACATTGGAAACTAATATCGGATCTCCATCTTACCCTACATCATAACAGAAGAATATTTTATATACAGAAAATTAGCAATATCACGGAGCTGGGGTGCGGGAGGTGCTGCAGCACCCCCTGACTATAAAACGGTGAAGACCTTTTTTTTTTGCTTGTCAGACATTTTTGGACGTAAAAAGAGACAGTAAAATGCTGAGGACCTTTTTTTTCTCAACACCACTGAACATCTTTGGCATCAAATAAAACTGCGATGTTTGAAAAAAGAAACCAAATCATTTTACGCAGTAGTGGTGGTCATTTCACCCGCTTGATGTAAACATTTGAATCCTATCCACAGATTGTGATGAACATGCCGCCCCAGTCGCCCCTTCTGTTTTCATTCTCTCTCTCTCTTTCTTTGATCTTTTTCCCCTCTCTCTCTGTCCTTCTCCATCTCCCTCTATATTTTCTTTCTCTTTCTCATTTTTCGTTTTCTGTTATGTTTCCCTCCACTCTTTTGTTTCCGAACTTCATTGAGGAAACTTGGGAATCTCTTCTTGACGAACAGGTGTTCTACCACTGAAGACTGGACTAAAGATTAAAATGCAATCCATATGTTTGGATATAAGTTGTTTTTTTACATGTCCCATCATCTAAAAAGAGCCAGAAAACTATTACAGCTTCTTTCGGTACTCATGTCAAAAAGCATATTTAACGTTAATTCTTTGCTGTGTGTGCATTGCCTGCATGCGCATTTTTATGAACACATGGCGCGCTTCTATAGCTTGGAGGATTAGGCGAAAAAAGAGGCGAACATGCGGGTGGAAAATGGGTTCTTATTCGAAAACTTGCAAAAAGTAGCAGGCTAATTTGGTATCAGTGTAAAGCATGAACTATGAGAAAGGTGATCATATTTTCAGCCAGGAAATCGACAAAAATGTTGACTTTCTTTGGGCATGAAAAAAAAAATGCTATTTTCCCCCCAACATTTTGTGTTTCATCCAAAATTACTTTCGAGAGGAATAAGAGTTCGCCTGTAAACCCTATAGTTATTTAAAATATCTATTCTGAAATAAGCAAGTTCTATTTGAAGTGCATTAATCAACCCGTTTGGCAAAAACCTTTACTAAAACGCAGTATTGCATTTTACACAATGCATAACATATAATCAAAGTTTCGGGTCTTTTTGAATAGAAAAGACCCACTTAAAATTAATTTCAAGAAGAAATACTGCTCATAGGTGTTGTACACGTTGTAATCTTTGCTTAGAACGTGGAAAAATGAATTCTCTTTCATTGACCAAATCCCTATTTTGGCGCACTTTTGCTCACACCTGGCCCACTGTGCGGCCCCATTCCAGCCGTGTTCAGGGCGAAAATGCCATTTTGAGCTCGCAAAGATGTCGGACGGGCTCCGTTTTGGATATGTGACGGCCCCTGTAAACAAAGGATGTGGTGTAATGGCAGGTGTGATATAGGGAGGGCGTTTATAGATGTATATTTCCCAACAGATAAACACATATTTCAACGTTCTTGGAATTTAGAGGAGAGAAAGTCTTACAAAAATGTCAAGACCTATTTGAAATAATGGTGTTAAAAATTGACCTTTAGTTATTCAAAGGAAACGTAAAAAGACTTGCATGACATGTTCGGTATGGAAGAAGTTGGTGTAAGAATAATTTCATCATCGATCAAAACTAGTATTGTTCTTATCTTACCTGTACAAAGTAAGGTATGTCTTCATGGATGTACATCCGGAGAGTGATGTCTTCCCCATGTGCCATGTCAATGGGAAGAAAAGGGGTACACATCATTCGTTTACCATCAGCGTGATTATGAAGTTTCATGGGTATCCAGAGCTGTACCTTGTCCTTGATGACAGATTTAGGATCTATGATAAGCTTGATTTCCCTTTCCTTAATGATACATTGCGTATCACTCCCTTGAAAGGACTTCCGTCGTTGAACTGTAAACAATGTAGAATGGAAATGTATTTCAAAATATTTTAGTATTTGCTTTCTTTTGTAATACTCTATTTGATAAGAATATGAGAAAACCATCTGATAAATAATCATTCAAAACATTATAGCTGATACCTCTCTACTTTATATCAGTTATCCATTAACTATTTCATTGTGTAAATTCAGACAGCCACGCGATTTAAACAAGTTTGTGTGTGTGTGTAATTGGGTTTGTACAGACGTGTATCAATCAGATATGATTATTTACGTCTGGGACCGACCTTTAACGTCACCATCCGAAAGACGTGACTCAGTCTCGAACCTGTGTCCGCTGAATCAGTTTATAACTTCCACTGGTAGCTGGATTACAGGCGCACGCCACAACGCCCAGTTAAGGTAAAAGACGGAAACAAATATCTATCTGAAAAGCATTATTTGCTTGCGTTAACAACTCCCTTCCATCCTCCTCTTCCCTACTAACTTGAATTTGATCCAGCTTCCTTCCAGATAATGTCAGCATGAATGGATGACTTGGTCACTGTTGTGGCATGAGGGATAGTCAACGTTATTGGTTGTTCCGTGGAATAACGCCATTGTGCAGGGAAAGTGATGTCAATACCATGACCTGTAAGAAACTCCCTCTCTCGTAGAGGTGGAGGATCCGGAGCGAGGCCAATAGAGACATTGTGGAATGAGCCAGCCTGCACTGTCCCCGATGGAATAGACATTGTGACGTCACAACCTTCCATGTATAGAATTCCTCCCTCACAGCCAATTTTCCGACGACAATGTTGCGATGACATTGACACAGGTAGGTCTATAATTATCATATGAAACAACAAAACAATAACAAAAAGAATCAGGGTATTCCAATAAATGGCAGAATATCACCATTGCGATGTTTATCTAATTACTCAATTAATAACACTAGATCCAAGCTAGAAAAGACTTATTTCATCAACATTATACAAAATATTATGTAAGAAACGAATGCTGAACCAATTCAGATGGGAAAAATTCCGGGGGGGGGGGGGGGGGGCACTCAGATATATGGGTGTAGACATGCGCGTCCAAGGGGTCTTTTTTCAGGTGGAACGCGTAACGCGCGTTACTCGTTAAGGGGTCCAAAAACGCTGATTTTCAACAAAAAGGGGTGCTTTTGACTAATCTGGCCGAAGTCAAACCTGTTTAGGGGGGTTGGATGATGAAAAACCGCGCAAAAATCCTCGTTTATGGGGTCTTTTTTCATCCAAGTATAAAACCTGTTTAGGGGGTATTTTGAAGACCCATGGACACGCATGTGTACACCCATATATCTCAGTGCCCCCCCCCCCCGGGGGGGGGGGGGAATTCCGCCACTTAGTCTACTTTAACGGGAATATTCATTTCCACTTCTGCTAGTGTTTATACGTTTACGATAATCTGGAAAAAATGAGGTTGCGTTTTCTTTTACAAATCCTTATGAACAAATTTAATGCATGATCAACAAAAATCCAATTAACTACTTACCACGTAAGGCATGAACATCCTCTTCGGTTAAGCTGCTAAAGAGAAGAAGTATAATACACTTAAGCTTTAAGCCATAGAAAACAATGTTTTATGTTATTAAGTGTTATGCCATCATCTCATTAGATTGATTTAACTTTAATACCATCAACCGATGTTCAGTATACATTCTAAAACACAAAGAAAAAAATAAAAGGCAATCAGCAATTCACACACATACAATAATAATAATAATGATAATAACAACAATTTTTAGC
This sequence comes from Heliocidaris erythrogramma, assembly GCA_025617745.1. Classification (NCBI taxonomy): domain Eukaryota; kingdom Metazoa; phylum Echinodermata; class Echinoidea; order Camarodonta; family Echinometridae; genus Heliocidaris; species Heliocidaris erythrogramma. The sequence goes on along the minus strand of CM046863.1, from coordinate 52,378,248 downwards.
GAAGAGAAAGAATGAGCTTCTTGACCTTCTAACCTGGTTTTCAAAAGACAGTGAATAATGATAGAAAATTTTTTTTTAAGGGTACCAGTCACAAAATAATATTTTGCTCTCTATGTAAGGGGATTCATGGCGTTATGCTATTAAAAATATTGGATTCTAATATAAATTCTATGAAGAGATATTGAAATTTTAATAACACACTCTATAATTGTAAAACCGACCCGTGAAAAGACTACTCGACGCCCGCGTACGCCCTCGCCAAGATAAGGGCTAAAGCTCGCATTTTCATGTTCTTTTATTTCTTTCATACTCCTTAAGTGTTCACCGATAGAATGCCAGATAAAATTTCTTCGAGATTGATTTTATATTTTCTACCTGTACACAAATTATTTCTGCAGGTGATTGGTACACTTTGACCGGGTGGGGGTGGGGGGGGGGGGGGGGTGATGGGGGTGCTGCAGCACCCCCTAGAAGGCTGAGGATGCTGCTTGTCAGAGATTTTTGGACTTAAAAAGGGACCGTAAAATGCTGCGGATCTTTTTCTTTGCCCACAGCACCCCCTGTAACAAAATTGTTCCCAAGAGGTGGTCCCTGTATTATACCTACGGGAATGAGATAAATCGGGAGTCAACATGTTAATTTCCATTTTGTTTGATCGAATTGAGTCATCTGAAATATTTTTGATATTTTACTCACCTCGAGAATACCATTTGTCTAATCCGATCATTCCTAGCATACTGTACTGGTTTAAACCCGTCGTTATCCTTGATAGCGACCCTGGATCCTTTGTTTATGAGGTACCTTATCAGAGCTTCTGCGTTGGTTATATCATCACCACTCTCTTCTTTTATCTACCTCGCCAATGAAAAGGTTCATGTTATTATCATTTCTTAACCACATGAAGTAAATTATTTTGCATACAAAAGTCAAATGTTCAAATTCAATTTTTACAACACACACACGTTTCTAAAATGCTAAATTGGAAGCCATAGAGGCTTTATATTGACATAGGATCGTAGTTTTACGTTAAATAAATGTAGTCAATAGATTGGAAGAGGTTCATCGTGGTGAAGAATAATTGAAACGTTTACGTTTGCACATCGTGAGACAACTGATTAACTCTCTTCAATTATAAATGTAGTCGTTATACATGTATATTATTGTCTCTCACATGACAGGTTCCAGGTTTGATCCTTGCTCAGTGCTTGTATACATCCTTCGACAAGGGGTTTTGTCCACCCCCCCCCCCCCCTCTCGTGTGGTGTATTAAATGGGTATCTAGAAATGCTCTAAAGTAATAATGATCACATGCAGAGCAGTGTTAATGTTGATGTGGCTACCCTGGGCTATAAGACACAATTTTATCGTATCACATGATGAAAGTAATACAGATATGTGTGTGTATACGCCCATCGCACACCTGAAATGTCGTGCATTGATTGTTGATAGTAAAATGTATACAACAAATATAATAATGTCACTACTGGAGGGGCGATTTGAGCGTTCGTATCACCGCAGTAATTCCCTCCGGATATACATCATTTTGTAAACGCATATTGCTCCATTCTGTATAAAACTCGCTTACGTTGTTCCGGGTGTTCTCTTTTTTATTGATAGATAAATTAAATTCTTATTTTCTTTAAATCATTGGATGCCTATAACAACAAAGAAATGTCGAAATTAGGTTTCAATTATTTTAAAATGTCAAGTGTCAAGGAACTTCATCCTGCACTGTTCACTATTTTGGCTTGTAAACATTATAATACTGTTTATATTTTTCTCCAAATATTTGCACCTGCATTTGTCTACTCGTGTCCTTTGTGGACTGTCACGTTAAAATGCTAAGATATCTTTTTCTGTCTTTCCCTTAATTAAAAGAGAAATGGGGTCGAATGATGAAAGAGGTAAATGTTTCTTGATGCTGACTTTTTATTATAAGAGTTTCAAGTCATGAAATAAGGGGTTGGTGTGAATTCAAGATGGTACATCGCAGGCCTTTCGTATAATCTTCTTTTGAAATGCAGTTAGCTTACCTGTATTAGATGTATAGGTATTCCCTCCACACATGAGTGCAATACCATGCATATAATAGAACTAAAAAGCATTACAAACTTCGAGGAACATTCTGAGGAAACAGAAAATGAAATCTATGTATATAAATAGTTATATATTTGGCAATTTTATTTTCTACTTCACAGATAGTCCGTTGTCTTTGCAACGGCACATCAATACAAACCCCTAGAAATGTGGAAAGGTTACAGCCTAACAATCACCAAGAAAAAACCCGCCCACGACAACATTGCTTTCTTTTTCAGTGAGGAAGATTTCGACCTTTTTAAAGTTTTCTTTAATAGACCTCGTTATCTATTCTTGAATAATTTCTCATAATCAAAGGCGTTAGTTAGCTTTTCAGTCGCAATTTGCCATATCATTTTGGTTTACGAAATGGCAAGGGAGGGATATCCTAAGTGGTAGCTTTTTTATGAATAATAAGTGGTGTTATAAAGAAAATAGAGCATTCAGTTGGGAAATGTATAGAGGACTAAGATATGAAATACTTAACCTGTTGCAGAGCTGATGTCCCTGCGACCCGTCTCTCATTACAGTGACATAGTCTAATTGCTAGATGTAACGGTGTCTGACCGTCATTTGACTGAAGATTTAAATCAGCACCATATGCTACCAACTCCTCAATGATTGATGTTAGCCCACTTATAGTTGCAAGGTGAATGGGTGTCAGACCAGCACTGTCAACGCCATTAATACACGAAGTGTCCTGTGAAACACACATATAAATTATGGACTTCTTATAATCATGATTAAGCAATAATGACGTAATCTGTACAGATTTTAATTGGGTCAGTGTACGCATATTCTTATACTGCATATCTACATTTGATATCGCAATATTCACGTATCATTGATAATAATCAACCGTTACTATCAATAGAGAAGACAATAGGAGAAATACCCTATGCCTGAATGGCATAGGTATGGATACCAATGGTTACTGTTAATGAAATGGTAAGTAGTAAATAGGACATGTAGGAGGAGGAGGAGGAGAAGCTGTTTTGGAGATGATGGTTGTAGTCGTATTTTCATCAGCTGTATGAGTGATATCATAGTTGTGTATCTATGTTTAAATGAACGAATAATTGTAATATTTACCTTATCGAGTAGATACCTTGCGGTATCAGCATTTCCTGAGCTAAGTGCAACATTTATCGGTAATTTGCCTCTTCTAGAAGGTCTCTTAATCATACTGTCATTCCGATCGAGTAGATCCTTCACCAATGCTTTATTCCCACTGAATTCAGAAACAAAGTGGATAAATTTCATATGTTATTCACTTGAATGAGTACACGTCTTCTTTGAATTAATCCTAACGGGTAGGGGACGGGGGGGGGGGGGGGTAGAATCCACCCCGGACGTTTGCCGCGATATGTTGGAGGATAAATGTTTTGCGCCGCCAGCTTTCATGACTTTATTGCGTACAGTCTAATACGCATCCTTTGCTACATTTCATTCGGGTACAATTCGGATACAGCGCAGCATCAAAAGTCGCCGCGCTGTGCGCGGCCTAAGTGATAGTCTCTCCAGGGATGTGTATTTTACACAATGCGTAATATATAAATAATCAATTAGTTTGAGATAAAAATCTGAAACTTTGCAGGGTTATTGTTTTATAAGATGCTTTTATATGTCTGCTAAGTTTCAGAAATTATCATCACGCCACGGCCGAGATCCCCTGGGGGGGGGGGGGGGAGAATTCCACCCCAACCCCCCCCCCCCCCCCCACCCCCGGCTGAGAGAGCGCCCATATAAATATGATAATATACTCTCAATATCATTAATTATGACATCGTTTATTGGATTTTTTGTATAGAGTACCGAAGTGCTGACGTCATATTCGCTCGTCGTCCAGGATACTGCTTCCAAACAACAGAGCCCGCGCATGAGGTTCACCGCGAAGTCATTCGAGCAACGAGCTGGAGCAGGGCAATTTCAGTGTTTGGCGCTGGTGTGATCACCACGCCATTGTTTAGCACAAAATTGCTTAGGACCAGCAAACTTGACAACTTGGCCGGTGTGACGTCACACTTCGGTACTCTATTGATGATGAATTTAATATGTATGCCATCATTTACGATGCTGAGGAAAAGATGAAGGTTTCCACTTTTGTGGCAGTTTTTCACCTAGTTGCAGCATAATGGAGAGCCGTCCATCCTTCTGCATCTTCTGTTTCAAAGTCTGCATTGTTCTCCAGCAGCAGCTGTAGACAGTCTAAATCTCCTCCCCTTGCGGCCAGCATCAGCAGCGTCACACCGCTTAAGGTCTGCAGAATAAACAATATGTACGGTCTGGCATTATAGCCTATGCTCATTTTAGGAAATGAAGATAAATTGCCTTACATAGGTGATGATAATGGAGAAAACGAAATGTTTTTACATAGATGGTCATTTATTTTATAGAGTTATAGCATCCTTTACAACTATTTTTCTTCGTAATTTGAAATTAGTAATCTGTGCAAATAATATTCTTTCGGGGAACATCCACACTAAATATGCATTGTTGTTTGGAAGCATATAGAGATATATCATCTCAGTGATATACGCTGTATCAAATTAGAACTTCATTATTGGTACTGAACTGAAAACTCGACCAGTGTGATGTCCTTTTGGTGAAAAACTAAAAAAAAACCTTTTAACGTAAATGAAAATGAGTATCAAACACTCGACAGCACACGATGTAATATTAACCTATATTTCTTCATCACATATCACATAAAAATTTGTTTCGTTAAAGCTTGAGATTCATGAAACCCCATATGTAAGCAAGTGGAGAGTAGCTCGAGTGTCACATTTAATTAATTAGCCAGACCGCCGCTCCGGTTCTGTGCTCTGTATTCACGACGTTCTACTAAGCACATTATGGTTGTTACCAATCAGATTTATGTGTGCTTCTATCATGTCTACTGTTCATTTACTCTTGTTCAAGTCAACTAAGATGTATTCAACGCATTAAAAAACAGCTTTACGTTACTATGTGTGTTAAGCAAGACATATATTCTCGTACACTGACAAATAATTCTTAGTTTCAATTTCAGAACGATAGACCTATATAACATAGTCATCAGAAATATCTCCATAATATTGTCACATGTCCTATACATTTTAAACGGGTGAATGGGTATATTAAAATATTTTCATGAAATAAGTGATTGAAACCATACCTGAAGTCCCACTTCAAGAGCACTGTAGCTATTTCCCCATGTAGTTCTAGAGTTGTTCCTTAACAGATATTCCAAAGATATCAAATGGCCGTTATCTGATGCAAAGTGAAAAACCGTCCACCCATAGTTATTACGTGCTTCCATATGTGCTCCTTTATCAATGAGATATTTCAGAATGTCGAGATGGCCCTTACGAGATGCAGCATGGATGGGTGCATCTCCATCATTTGCTCCTTTGTTCACATCTGCTCCTTCTTTCACTAGATAATCAACAACATTGGGGTGACCTTCTTGTGCAGCGATATAAAGTGGTGTGTAGCCATCCTCATCACCCATGTTTATATCAGCTCTTTTGCTAATAAGATACTTGACAACATCAAGTTGACCAAAGAAAGATGCGACACGAAGAGGAGTCTGACCATGATAACCTCTCCTATTAAGCTCCGCTCCTTTATCAATGAGATACTTCACTATACTGAGATGACCTTTATGTGATGCAGCATGGAGTGGTGTCGAACCGCTATTTGCTGCTTTGTTCACATCTGCTTTTGCATTCACTAGACATTCAACAACATCAATGTGACCGTGCTGTGAAGCGATACAAAGGGGTGTATCCTCGTTATCCCCTGCGTTGAGGGTTGCTCCTTTATCAATGAGATACCTGACTATGTTAAGATGACCTTTACTTGATGCAACTTGCGAAGGGCCAAAGAGAGCAGTGTATCCATCTTTATCACCAATATCAAGATCTGCTCCCTTTTCAATGAGATACTTCAAAATGCCTATATGACCTTTGCATGATGCTGCATATAGAGGAGTCGAGCCGTTATTTGCTGCTTTGTTCACATTTGCCCCTGCATTCACCAGCCAATGAACAACATCAATGTGACCGTGGTGGGAACTAATATAAAGGGGTGTATAACCGTTGTTATTTCCCGCGTTCAGGGTTGCTCCTTTATCAATGAGATACCTGACTATGTTAAGACTTTCCTGTGCAGCAACATATAAAGGCGTACTCCCATTGTCATTACCAATATTAATATCTGCTCCTTTGCTGATAAGATACTTGACAACATCAAGATGTCCAGAAAATGATGCGCCAAAAAGAGGAGTCTGACCATTATAACCTCTCCTATCAAGCTCCGCTCCTTTATCAATGAGATACTTCACTATATCGAGATGACCTTTATGTGATGCAGCATGGAGTGGTGTCGAACCGCTATTTGCTGCTTTGTTCACCTCTGCTTTTGCATTCACTAGACATTCAACAACATCAATGTGACCGTGCTGTGAAGCGATACAAAGGGGTGTATCCTCGTTATCCCCTGCGTTGAGGGTTGCTCCTTTATCAATGAGATACCTGACTATGTTAAGATGACCTTTACTTGATGCAGCATAGAGAGGTGTCAAGCCGATATTTGCTGGTTTGTTTACTTCTGCTCCTCCGTTCATTAGACATTCAACAACATTAAGATGACCTTCCTGTGAATCGATACAAAGGGGTGTATAACCCTCGTTATCCCCTTTGTTCAGGGTTGCTCCTTTAGAAACGAGATATTGTACAATATCAAGATGACCTTCCAGTGCAGAAATATATAGAGGAGAACGCTTTTCGTCATCACCCATGTCAACATCTGCTCCTTTGCTGACAAGATACCTGACAACATCAAGATGTCCATAAAATGATGCGACACGAAGAGGAGTCTTACCTTTATAACCTCTCCTATCAAGCTCCGCTCCTTTATCAATTAGATACCTGACTATGTTAAGATGACCTTTGTATGATGCTGCATACAGAGGAGTCGAGCCGTTATTTGCTGGTTTGTTTACTTCTGCCTCTGCGTTCACTAGACATTCAACAACATCAATGTGACCGTGCCGTGAACCAATATAAAGGGGTGTATAACCATTGTTATTTCCTGCGTTCAGGGTTGCTCCTTTATCAATGAGATACATGACTATGTTAAGATGACCTTCCTGTGCAGCAACAAATAAAGGCGTACTTCCATTGTCATTACCAATATTAATATCTGCTCCTTTGCTAATAAGATACTTGACAACATCAAGATGTCCATAGAATGATGCGACACGAAGAGGAGTCTGACCATTATAACCTCTCCTATCAAGCTCCGCTCCTTTATCAATGAGATACTTCACTATATCGAGATGACTTTTATGTGATGCAGCATGGAGTGGTGTCGAACCGCTATTTGCTGCTTTGTTCACATCTGCTTTTGCATTCACTAGACATTCAACAACATCAATGTGACCGTGCTGGGAACTAATATAAAGGGGTGTACAGCCATTGTTATTTCCCGCGTTCAGGGTTGCTCCTTTATCAATGAGATACCTGACTATGTTAAGATGACCTTCCTGTGCAGCAACATATAAAGGCGTACTCCCATTGTCATTACCAATATTAATATCTCCTCCTTTGCTGATAAGATACTTGACAACATCAAGATGTCCAGAAAATGATGCGACAAAAAGAGGAGTCTGACCATTATAACCTCTCTTATCAAGCTCCGGTCCTTTATCAATGAGATACTTCACTATATCGAGATGACCTTTATGTGATGCAGCATGGACTGGTGTCGAACCGCTATTTGCTGGTCTGTTTACTTCTGCTCCTGCATTCACTAGACATTCAACAACATCAAGATGCCCTTTCTCTGACGCATAATAGAGGGGTGTGAAACCATCTCTATCACCCACATCGAGGTCTACCCCTTTACGTATGATATACTCTACAATATCTAGATCACCCCTGGAGGATGCATTGATGAGGTTAGTTTGAATGATATCGGATTTATTTGCAAGATCTGCTTCCTTAGACATGAGGAATTTCACTGTATCTTGATGGTTATACCGTAATGCAATACCTAGTGGGGAATAGCCATCATGTGATACTTTGTTTATATCTGCCCCCGCATTCACAAGACATTCAACAATGACAAGATTGCCTGCCTGTGAAGCGATATGAAGAGGAGTACTATGATAACGATCAACAATATCAAGCTCTGCACCTTTTGAGATAAGGTATTTAACAACTTGGATATGCCGTCCTTCTACTGCTGCATGTAAAGGTGTACCGCCATGCGCTGATCTTTTGTTCATATCTGCTCCTTTATCCACGAGACATTCAACAATGTCGAGAAGTCCTTCCTGTGTAGCGATGTAAAGAGGTGTGTTACCATCGATGTCATACCTATCAAGGTCTTCAGCTTTACCTATGAAATATTTGACTATATCGAGATAAATATTAAGTACTGCATGACGAATGGCAGTAGTGCCGATCTCATCTCTGCTCCCAATATTTGCTTCTCTAATGATTAGATATTTAACAATATCTATGTGACCCTTGATCAAGGCAGAATATAACGGTGAATGACCATCTGTTGATTCCTTGTTAATGTCTGCTCCTTCATTTCCAAGGTATTTAACGACAGCAAGATGTCCATGTCTTGAGGCGATATGAATAGATGTATAGCCGCCCTTATCACAATTATTGACTTCTGCTCCATTTGAGATGAGAAATTCTACCACCTCAAGATGACCCTCCTGTGAAGCGGCATAAAGTGGTGTTTGGTCATCCTTATCACACTTATTCAGTTCTGCTCCTTTTGATATGAGATATTTCACTACGTCCAGATGACCTTTACTTGATGCGCCATACAGTGGTGTTGAACCATTATTTGCCGATTTGTTTACATCTGCTCCTGCATTTACTAGACATTTGACTACGTCAATGTGCCGCTCTTGTGAAGCACAGTAGAGAGGTGTAAAGCCATCTTTGTCACTCTTGTTAGTATCTGCTCCTTGGCTGATAAGATACGTGGCAACATCGAGATTACCATTAAAAGATGCTTCACAAAGAGGAGTGTCGCCGTTATTAGTACTCTGTTCAATTTCCGCTCCGTTTGTAATGAGATATTTCACAACGTCTATATTACCTTCATATGATGCAGCATGAAGTGGTGTGGCACCGCTATTTGCTGCTTTGTTCACATCTGCTTTTGCATTCACTAGACAGTCAACAACACCAATATGCCCTTCCTCTGACGCATAATAGAGGGGTGTGAAACCATCTTTATCACCCACATCGATGTCTACCCCATTACGTATGATATACTTTACAATATCTAGATCACCCCTGGAGGATGCATTGATGAGGCTAGTTTGAACGATATCAGCTTTATTTCCAAGATCTGCTTCCTTAGACATGAGAAATCTTACTGTCTCTTGATGGTTATACCATAATGCAAAACCTAGTGGGACATAACCATCATGTGATACTTTGTTTATATCTGCTCCCGCATTCACAAGACACTCAACAATGACAAATTTGCCTTCATGTGAAGCGATATGAAGAGGAGTACAATGATAACGATCAACAATATCAAGCTCTGCACCTTTTGAGATAAGGTATTTTACAACTTGGATATGCTGTCCTTTTACTGCTGCATGTAAAGGTGTACCGCCATGTGCTGATGTTTTGTTCATATCTGCTCCTTTATTCACGAGACATTCAACAATGTCGAGAAATCCTTCCCGTGTAGCGATGTAAAGAGGTGTGTTACCATCGATGTCATACCTATCAAGGTTTTCAACTTTACCTATAAAATATTTGACTATATCGAGATAACCATTAAGTACTGCATGACGAATGGCAGTAGTGCCGATCTCATCTCTGCTCCCAATATTTGCTTCTCTAATGATTAGATATTTAACAATATCTATGTGACCCTTGATCAAGGCAGAATATAACGGTGAATAACCATCTGTTGATTCCTTGTTAATGTCTGCTCCCGCATTTCCAAGGCATTTAGCGACAGCAAGATGTCCTTGTCTTGATGCGACATGAATAGATGTATAGCCGTCCTTATCACACTTATTAACTTCTGCTCCTTTTGAGATGAGAAATTGTACCACCTTTTGATGACCCTCCTGTGAAGCGGCATAGAGTGCTGTGTAACCATCGTTATCACACCTATTGAGTTCTGCTCCTTTTGATACAAGATAATTCACTACGTCAAGATGACCTTTTAGAGATGCGACATGAAGAGATAGTCTCTCCTTATATGATGATTTATTTACATATGCCCCTTCATTCAGTAGATATTCAACAATACCAAGGTGACCCTCTTGTGAGGCGACATAGAGTGGCGTGTTATCGTAATTATCACCAACATCAAGCCTTGCTCCTTGGCTGATAAGATAATTGATAACATCAAGATGTCCATAGAATGATGCGACACGAAGAGGAGTCTGACCATTATAACCCCTAATTTCAGGCTGCGCTCCTTTAGTGATAAGATATTTCACAATGTCAAGATGCCCTTTATATGATGCTGCATAAAGAGGTGTGGACCCACTTTCTGCTGCTTTGTTCAGATCAGCTCCTGCATTCACTAGAAATTCAACAACATGAAGATGTTTGTTCTGTGACGCGTAATAAAGGGGTGTGAAACCATCTCTATTCCCCAAATCGACTTCTACCCCTTTACGTATGATATATCTGACAACATCGAGGTAGCCCTTAGAAGATGCATTGCAAAGTGCAGCTGGCCCGACGTCAACTTTCCTGCCAATGTCTGCTTCTTTTGTCATAAGAAACTCCACAATATCTTGGTGGCCTGTTATTAATGCTGAAGAAAGCGGTGTGTAACCAGTATGAGATGCTTTACTGATATCTGCTCCTGCTTCCACTAGACATTTAACAACATGAAGGTGACCATCTTGTGAAGCGGTATTAAGAGGTGTGTAATTATCGTTATCATCTACATTGATCTCTGCACCAATAGTTATGAGATATTTCACTACATCGAGATGACCACGGGAAGCTGCACCATAAAGTGGAGTTTTACCATTGTTTCCCCTCTGGATAAAGTCTGCTCCTTTAGAGAAGAGATATTTCACAACGTCCAGATGACCATTTAGCGATGCAGCATGAAGTGGTTTATCATCTTCTTCATACAACGTTTCGTTCACGTCTGCTCCTGCATTCACTAGACATTCAACAACATCCAGATAGCCCTTTTCTGAAGCGATGTAGAGTGGTGTGTAGCCATCAATATCAGCTTTATCTGTTTTTGCTCCCTTAGAGATGAGATATTTAACCACGTCCAGATGACCGTTTTGTAATGCAGCAGGAAGTGGTGTATCCTTGTTTACATCTGCTCCTGCATTGAATAGATATTCAACAACATCCAGATGCCCCCTCTCAGAAGCACTATAGAGTGGTGTGTGGCCACCATATTGAACCATGTTAATATCTGCTCCTTTTCTGATAAGATACTTTACAACTTCGAGATAACCATGTAATGACGCGATACTCAGAGCATTCTTACTGTAATAACCTGTCTGTGCAAGCTCTGCTCCTTTTGTGATGAGATATTCCACAACATCTAGATGTCCCTTGCTTGCCGCAGCATAAAGTGGTGTAGAACCATTAGATGAGGCTTTATTGATATCTGTTCCGGCATTTAACAAACATTGAACAATATCAATGTGGCCCCCCTCTGACGCACTAATGAGTGGTGTGTAGCCATCACCCCCAGCGAAGTAAATACTTGCTCCTTTGCTGACAAGATGGTTAACAATGTTGAGATGGCCATGTAATGATGCGATGTTAAGAGGATTCTTACTGTAATAATCTCTCTGTTCAAGGTCTGCTCCTTTGGTGATGAGATATTCAACAACATCTAGATGACCCTTTTTTGCTGCAATATAAACTGGTGTAGAACCATCATAATGGGCTTTGTTGATATCGGCTCCTGCATTCACGAGACATTCAACAGCATGAAGGTGGCCCTCTTGCGAGGCGCAGTAGAGAGGTGTGTATCCATCGTTATCATCATCTGCCCAAAAATCGAAATGACTGTACGATGCTGAACCGCCACGTGATGTTTTATTCACATCTGCTCCTCTATCAATGAAATATTGAACAACATCAGTGTGGCCATTACGAGATGCATAATGAAGAGGGGTGTCCCCGCTTCTACTTTCCTTTCCTAGATCTGCACCTATATCAATCATGTATTTCAAAATGTCGATATGCCCTTCTTCTGACGCAACGTGGAGAGGTGTCTTTCCATTCGGATCCGAACCATTTACCAAGTTCAGCTTTGCATCACCTGTCTCGTTTTCTAGAATAGACTTTATTTTCTCAAGATCACCCTGCTTAGCCGCCGTTGAGAGCTCCATGTTCATTTGGTATACCCTCTCTCTCTCTCTCTCCCTGTCTTGTTTTGGGACGATCTAGATCATTAACTCAAAGTATTGGGAGATGTTTCAGTTATTATGTTTGAATTTTAACGAACCAGTGAAAGAATCCACTTACAGTAGTTTAGAAAGTCTTTAATACATCATTAGCAGAACGTCATCAGTAGTTGTCGTCTTAGTCTTCCTGCATTCCATGATGTTATTGTATAAAGGCACTTCCTTTTGGAAGATGTAGGCTTACATGTTAAGTAAAAGGCACACACGCCTATCATATTCCTTTAAAAAAAATGTACTTTTCTTCAATCTCGAATCCTCTTCCTCATGTTCTTTCAAAAAAGTGAGCCGTTGTCACATTCAAAGCTTAAGTGAAATAATCATGTGAATTCGATGCCCTACAGACTGGCGTGATACTCACTTTGCCGAGAAACATTTGGTGTTATTTTTATTCCCGGCTGCTTACGGGAGTACAACAGCAGAGAAATGGCTACTTTGGACACCGTACAAGATCCAAAGGCATGGAGCAGAACATCATGCTTGGAAGTGCAGTGCAAAATGAGAAGAGGGGGGGGGGGGGGGGGGGTCCATGGAATTAGATGAACTGAAGTCGTAAGCAAAGAAACAGGACTCTACGAAAGTAATGCCAAGACAGAATACGGAGAAAGTATGTCATTGGCGTCACCAGGAGTCGAAGACGACTTGACGGTACCTTACATCAAAAACAACGACAAGTAGCTGCTTAGTTTCATCCTGAGTAATAATCCTAAGGAAATAGCTCATGCCAAATGGCGGTCGACAAAACAGGCAGACGTTAGCAAACGCGTATCATCACGGTTTCCCTTTGCTCACGTATTGCCTACAAACGTGTTACTATTTTTAGTAAAGTAATATCATAATCATGTGACCATACATGTGATAAACACAGTGATTAATCTCTTTGGTCGGTATCGATTTCAAAGTGCCTTGTAGCAAATATCGTTTTTTCTACACGCACTTGATGGCAGTCTAAACAGATTAATAATTTCCTGCAACCTGTCTCGGATCCAAAGTCCTTAAAGCAATTTAAGTCCCTCCGAAATGCAAGAATTCCATATGATTTTTAGTACTCTTTACTCAAACAACTTAGGAATCTATTTCTAAAATAAATTAAATAAGGCAACTGAAAATTTGCTAACGGGCAAACTGAAGGTTTGTATTGCATATGATCCTGGAATCACTAACATTAGACTAGCCAAGACCACGAACAGATGGCATAAGAGGGGGATAACAAAACCTAGTCTCGGTGTGAGCGGGAAGTCATCCTAAAAGGGTGCAAACTAAAGTAACAAGTGGATACAACTTTAATCCATGTTCATTGAATCAGGCCAGAGTTACAAGATGTTGACAATATTGTTTGAGAAAAGTCTATCGTGACTGAGATAAATGTATCAGGTATCATCAGACAGGGAAAATGTGACTATTTACCACTGTTTTTTATTCTTTTTTTTTTCTTCAAAATCCCATTTTATGGGAGTTTATAAAAGGCTCGTCTACAAAATTATGACGCGGTTTTGCATTTTGTTGTTGTTGTTGTCTTGACTGGCATAGCCAATATACTGTAAGCTTCACTCTTATCATTAACAGTCGATCAGAGTTACTTTTTTTTACATCCTTACTTGCCATCCCTTTACACGTAAACAAACCGCAGCGGTTTCTCTCATGTGCGAAGGAGCCATTATAAAAACATATAGCAAATTTTGATATACATACATTCATATTAACGCACACATAAGGAGAGAGGCAGCACACGTCATCATAAGATCCTAAATGATACACCTTTCCTTGATGATATTTATTGTCCTGTTATTTGTTGTGTTGTGGCATATTTATCTTATCAAACATGATGATTTGGTAGGTGGTATGTATATTAGCTCTAATAAATTCATGCTGTTGTTAGGTGAAATTTGCCTCAAAATACGGGGCAGAATATCATAAGCAAACAAACCATAATTATGTTTAAGTCTTTATCAAACTAAAAGAACTTGTTGGCATATATTTATTTTAATAACTAATCTGCTGAGATTTGTAATGTGTACATACTGATATGAGGCTGTAAAAAAAATGTTAGAAGTTAATTCAGGTAGTTATAAACCTACAGAGGACACCATTTTTCTGTCTTTCAAGTAATGGCGTAGCTTAGAAATCCCTCCCCCCCCCCCCCCCATAATGCTGAAAAAAGAGAAAGGGACAGAGAAAGAGAGAGAGAGAGAGATGAAATAAAAAAGCAAGAGGGAAAAGGCAACTTGAAAATTGATATTGTATTGACAAACACAAAGGTGAATCTTTGAAGTAATGGCGTAGCTTACAAATATTCATCCCCCACCCCAAGTGTCTGAAAAGGGGGGAAAGGGACAGAGAGAGAGAGAGACAAAGTAAGAAAGCTAGAGAAAAAATGCGCCTCAAAATTTGTTATGACCCCTCTCACATTATTATCTTACTTCATGGACTGATATTGCATCCACCTGACATGCCCCTGCAACCTCTAATGGCGTCAGAGCCCCTTTTTTTTTGGGGGGGGGGGGGTTTGCTTGTTTGTTTTTTCTCATGACAAAGTCGTAATAAACTTCAGAGTTCTATATCTGAAACCTTATTACAGAAAATATATGCAGACACATCACTACCCAAAATATGATGACGTTCGGGCACATCGCTGCCAAAATAGTTGGTGATGATTGCCGCTACCCCCACCCCTCCCTCGGTCCCTCGCATCGTACAGCTATGCATACGCCAGTTTTTCCTACAATGTCTCACAAACGATCCACGTATACCGAAATTCAAACGAATCAAGAACAAAAAACCATGGGGTGCGTTTTCAAGAGAAAGATGAAAAAGAAATTTATCGAAATACTCTGAAACTGTTACAAATGGCAATTCAGTGGCGTATCTACGGGAAGGGGGCAGAGGGAGCACGTGCCCCGTGCCCCGGGCGGCACTTGAAGGGGGTGCAAAAAACGCAAAAGAGAGAAAGAAATGTTATTGTCTTTGAGCGTTATTTGCGCCCCAAAGTGCGTAATAAATGGTGTTTTATAGGGTTTGAAATGCTAAATTCTTCTAAAGCTCGGTCGCTTTGCTTCCTCGCATAATTATGTTCGCAAGATCTATTTCGCGCCCCCCAATGGCGCTTTGAAAGTGTTGACCGTTAATTGACTCTAGAGTGTACAGTTCTATACATGAATAAGACAGGTAGAATTTGTCTGAAACTAGAAAGTAGGTCAACTCACAGTGTCAATAGGGCCTAGTACAGGCAGTACAGGTAGATGGACTATAGATGGACTATTATAGATGGACTATAGATGGACAACTGTTGGTTTAAATAATTTGCTTTATGCAGTGATGATTGCACAGTAGTAATATTGATTTGCTTTGTGCATTGTGTGATTTTATTGTGTATTCATTCATGTGTATTATCAAATGCATATGTTCATTATGGTTTTCTTTGTTTCATTAAATCCAAGGTTGAACCTTGCTTGTTTGCCAGACAGCGGCATGGTAACACACAAAGGCGTCATCAGTCGGCTTTTGGTTTAGAGTTTAGTAACACCATATTTCTAAATTAAAAACGCTTATTAATCTGAGTTTGGGCATGGGGGGGGGGGGGGGGGCGCAGATTTGATAGTTTGCCCCGGGCGGCAGAATACCTAGACAGGTACGCCACTGAATGACATAAATGCATTAAACTATGTACATGATGTAAGTGTGCGTGAAATGCAGCATGAAGTCAAAAGTAGACCGTATATGATACACTTTTCCATAATGATATATTCGTGCTTTTATTTATTATTTTCATCGAATATCATAATGAGTTGGTAAAGTGGTGTAATACAATCGCTCTTTTAAGTTCATGCTGTTGTAAGGCGATATTGAATAAAGTTCGGGGCGACATATCTTAAGCAAATTAATAGCCATATTTCCAGGCTAGGAATCATGCTAGCTACATCAGAGAACGAAGACCATAGCGGCTGAACAAGAAGATGTTTGGTGTCTCCCTCCCCCATGCATTAAAAAGTACTAACTGTACACAAGGGGGAATCAACTTCTTGGGGTCACTAATTTGGGTGGATTCCTCTTAGATTTGGAGTGGATATCGCTCTAAAGGAAGTGGTCCCTTTATTATGACTCCTAAACTAGTGGATTTCCTCTGCTCAGCATTAAGAGAGTATTGAAACTGTGCGGGCTTATTCACCTTGTCCCTTTTAAATCTAATCACAAGAATGGACATGATGTTACTACATATCTTGAGGGTTCTACATAATGATTACAAGTAGCTTACGCTTTGCAACTGCGTGGCTGTATTCCGTCTCTGGGATTGTGCAATTTGTATTACTTCAACTGTTCATTGTAGAGTATTTGCACGCACTTGCATTTAATTGTTTTCCAAACTATATTTGCTCCTTTCCTTTAAAGATGTATCTCTATCCCTTTCGGGGAGAAAAACCCCGATTAGCACAAGCTTATATCGTGTGAGGCTTTGGCGGGTGGTGGTGGGGGGGGGGGGGGGGGGGGGGGGGATGGGGGTGATATGGGTTAACGTAAGGAATTTTTTTTAACAGTTCCAATATTCGTGCAGCCTAGGTGTCGAAATATTGGGTGTAATTTAGGATACTGCAACTGTACGCATTTGTACGCACTTGCATTTTATTATCCAAACTACAATTGCTTTCATTCCTTTTGAGATATTTTTCTTGAAATTTCAGGGAGATAAACTCCATTGAAAATAAGCATACCGTATAGGAGGCGTGGGAGGATGGGGGGGGGGGGGGATACGGATAATTAATTTAAAAATCCAGTATTCGCTCAGCGAGGTGTAGTATGCAGGGGCATGTGATGCATGTTTTCTAGTTACTTTGTACTGACAAAAACAAGGGTGAATCTTTGAAGTAATGGCGTAGCTTAACAATATCCCCACCCCACCATAATGCTGAAAAAGGGAGAAAGGGACAAAGAGAGAGAGAGAGATTAAGGAAGAGAGCAAGAGGGAAAAGGCAACTCTATGACCCCTCCCACATTTTTATCTTACTCCATGGACTGATATTGCATCCACCTGACATGCCCCTCCACCGTCTAATGACGTCAGAGCTCCTTGGTTTGTTTTTGCTCATGACAAAAGCGTAATAAACTTAATATTTCTAAATCTTATACTTCACAGAAAATTGATTACGCACAAACCTTTTTTTTTAGCCCGGCTCCTTTTTATTTCATTCCCACTTTCCATTAATTTACACACGTAAAAAAATCGTCATGTGTAACCGAGCCATTATAGACACATAACAAATTTGGATTTATTTTAATGTGTACGCAATGTATAGTGCACTTCCCGAAACACTGCAGCACAGTGACCAACGCACATATACACACACGCTCGTTTGTACGAGCACATTTGTCGGGAGGGGGGGGGGGGGGGGGGGGGGGAGGGGTTGAAGCCTTTTGACAAAAATTATATTCGGGCACATCACTACCCAAACATGAGGACGTTCGGGCACATCACTACCCGATTGTGAGGACGTTCGGGCACATCACTACCCAAATATGAGGACGTTCGGGCACATCGCTACCCAAATATGAGGACGTTCGGGCACGTCGCTACCCAAATATGAGGACGTTCGGGCACGTCACTACCCAAATATGAGGACGTTCAGGCACATCACTACCCAAGGGCACCAAATAAGGCCCGGTTGTGTTTATGGCCTTGGTAAATGATGCAGCAGCTAATGAGCACAGTTTATCAGGTGCCAATGATACATGTGTAAGTCATTTCAAAAATGTTGACGATCTCACTTTTGTTGAGACGCGTCCTGCAGGATTACAGTCAACGCTCTTGTATGCACTCACTCAACTGCAGGAATGGTCAACCACTAATGGAATGCATTTGAATGTACAAAAGTGTTCAACAATGGATGTCTGTTTTTGTAGGGGTGTGGCAGACCCGACGTTGCTCACCCTTCGGGATGCATCTCTGCATCGTAGCGATACTTTGAAATTACTCGGAGTTTATATCCAGTCGGATTTGAGGTGGACTGCACATGTTGAGTATATGGTCAAACGTGCAAATAGTCGATTGTTTGTTCTTCGCACCTTGAAGCATCATAGTCTTTCATTTCAGGACCTCATAGTTGTATATACCAGTTTCGTGAGACCTATTGTCGAATATGCTGTACCGGTGTGGTCGGGAGGTCTGACAAAGCTACAAGTTAGATTCATCGAACGGGTACAAAAGCGCGCCCTTAGAATCATTCTTGGGGCAACATATTCTTCGTACAAGCATGCATTGCTTCAGTCCAAACTAGTGTCTCTCGAAGATAGACGTGCCAAACTTTGTCTTGTGTTTGCAAAGTCTATGCAAATTCCCTCTTCTAAACTGCACCACCTTCTACCTAAAAGTAGAACTTGTTGCTATCGGACTAGAAATTCGACAACAATAGTAGAGATGCGATGCCGAACTTCACGATTTGGAAATAGCCCTGTGCCCACTTTGATTCGGTATCTTAATTCCACAAGGATTGATTATAAAGAATAGTTCTCTTGTAGTTTTTCTCTATCACTATTATGTATAGATCGATCCTTCTGATAGGCATCACGATGAGGATGGTTGAGAAGTCATGAATTTTTCATTTTTCATAATTGTGTCCCAACGGGTCGGAATCAGGCGGAAGTCGCAATCGGTCCTTGTCTAGAAACAAGGGTTTTAATAAAAATGTCATTTTGTACCAATTTTTTTTTTTTTACATATTCCGAAGCTTTGATTATTCCTCTACCACGTCCCGAAATTTAAAGCCAAAATACCATGTCTAAGTACCTCAAAATAATGTTTTAAATCACCTCTTCCAAATCGCATCGACGGGAGTTTCATCTTCGCAAAAACGACAGATCATTAACAGCGACCTTTGCGCACGTCTCTTTTGTTACTAGGGCCCTGAGTGACGTGACATAATGGCAGTGCGCCGTCTTCGCACCCTGTGATTGGTCGGCGCTCTAATTGCCTAATGCATATTTATTTTTCTTAAAAGCTCGTGTTGTTGCCAAACGTTATCTCGGCTCGCCGTCTTTGAGCGCTGTGATTGGTTACTCATAATTATTGTTATGCATATGCATATACCTGCGGGGCGGCCATGGCTTCGGGGGCGAGTGCTGGCACACGCATAAAAAGCGCACAGAGAATGTGTGATGACGTCAATTCACTTTCGAACAATATTTTTTTATATTTCTTTCTTTCTTTACGTCTTTATTTAAAATTTTCTTTCTTTTTTCTTTCTTCCTTTATTTCTTTCTTTTCTGCAAGGGCGAACATTTTAGTCGGGAAATAACATTACTGAGATGGAGGCGGCTTCAGTCCAGCTTTTTAAAAAAACTTTGGTGTTACACATACGCCGAGCCGCCTCCGGAGGCAGCCTCAGTCCACTTTCAGATTCTTTAATTTTCTCTCTGGAGAATGTAAAAAAATAAAAATAAACCTGCGAGGCAATACGTCACAATAAACTGCCACCCGCCCCCCCCCCCCCCCCCCCTTCCCCCGCCCCAAGCCCAATCTATTGACGTGTTTCAAGTTTTCAAATACAGTTTAAAGGATCATTATGGTCTATAGACAGGCCAGTAACTAGGGGAGGGGGGCTGGATCCTCCGTTTTCCAGCAAAAATAGAGGGGATAATTCAGACCTACCCCACTACCCCAGTTGATGAGTAGTGATCTGCTTGCCAAAGGGGAAAAAATAGGAAGCCATGGGGGGTGGAAGGGAAATTCAAAGTGATATATATATTCAATATAATTCTTTCTGTCCATTTGTTATTCTGCCATATAACGGGGGGGGGGTTGAAAATGGGCTGAAAGTTCAAATATCCTCCCCTCAGCAGATATCAACGTGAACACTGTAGGAAATTAGAAGAAAAATTCTAAAGGGACACCAAATACCATGCACAAAATAGATAGTGATTGTTTAGTTTGGTATAATCATACCAACTGACTTTTAACGGAACAAGGAGGCCACATGTAGGGGAGAAAGTAAGGAGATGAGAAAGTAATAGAATTTTCACTCCATGGAGTTTGTTCCTGCAACTTCATACTATCGCACTGAAATCAGATGCCATTTTGAGCAAATCTTGTAGGCTTCTGTTATTTGTTCACAAAATCACACTTCGCACATGGAAAATAGTGCAAAGGTCCACTTTTTCGAATTCTGACCCCTGCCCCCCTCCCCCTCAAAAAAAGTCTTATAGTTACGGGCCTGATAGAGACTGTATGTTGGCATAGTAACCAGCTCCGTCGCACGGGGTAAACCCTCGATCAAAGAGACTTGACATTCGCAAGCATGCCATCTAAATACATTGTAACCACGTTTCTTTGTTTATGTATGAATAAGCTGGGATTTTTTTGACAATGCAGAACAATACACTGTCCGAGACGGTCGTTCAACGTGTAAGTTTTTTGTTACTAGGCCACCGGCGCACTGTTTGAACCTCCGCCCTATTGACCCAGTGCGACCGTGAACAGTATGAAGGGGAAGGCGTTGGCTTTCTAACAGATCCCCATACAAAGGCGCCCATTGTTCTATGTATTGATCCGTGGGTGACTGTATGCTGGCATCAACACCTATTTGCACCACTGAATGGTTAAATCCTCAATAACATAAAACTAAAATTTTACATCCACATGCAACACATAGCCACAATTATTTATTTATTTTTTTTAATCATTTCTTATGTGTGAACAGTGCATGAACAATTGCAGGGCTAGGGAAATAACGTTATGGCATGAATATTCAACATTAACAATTTTATCCCGTCCGAGCATTTTAATGTTGAAACGACCGAACATACACAAGTACACACAATAATAAAATAAATAAAAAATAAATAGAACTCTAAAAAAAGAATAAACTAATTCCATTATATTTTTACATGACGAATACCTTTTATTCAATCTAAAATACGAGAAGTAGTTTTTACCTTTTTATGAAGAAAAATAATTTGAAATCTGTTGTTTTAACGGATTATGCTGCACATAATTCACATTCCCTTTAATTTTTTGTTAACTAGACTTTCAGCAAGTGTACAGGGCGGCGGAACATTTTTCAGATTGGGGGGGGGGGGGGGGGCGGGGGGCAAATGAGGGGGAAAATTTGGCGACAATATTGGTTAAAAAGTTTTCATCGGCATTGTCGATATTTCAGGGTTAAATTTTGTTTCATTCAGTTAGCAAAACTTACACCCCCTGCAAGTATTGGGGCTGCCAATTTTTTTACGCAGTTTCCTATGTCCGATCCAAAAATATTTTTTTTTTTTTTGGGGGGGGGGCCTGGCCCCACCGTTTGCGGTGCGCCGGCCCTGGTCTACATTATAACTTCAAAGTCATGAGGTTGTGTTTTGGTTTTGATTAATAAAGGTAAACATTTGTAAATCTGTAATCATTTCAGGTCATAGTACCAGAAAAAAAAGCATTCCAATATGTTAACAATTATTAGGATTAATTTGGGGTTAGTTGTCATTGTCACTGATTGCTCGCTCCATATTGTTGAATGATATAGTCTTAAGCTTGTGATTTCAAGCTTATGATGTCTCTGCGGGAGATGTATTAGTGAAGTTTGTCATGCCTATGTTTCTGGATATCACTTTACAAATATTGGGCTGGTGAGGATCAAGCCGATGAATAAGCATGGATCATCAAGGATAAGCAGTAAATACGAAATAAATAAACATCAAAGCGTGCATGATCTACTTGGTAGTAGTCCTCCATAATACCC